>CM061046.1:63594686-63958382 GCA_030762985.1 Adelphocoris suturalis
CAACTTGGCATAAGTTTTTCTAAATTCTTCATTCACTAAAAACCGTTAAAATTTATGGTGGAGTCCTGGAGAAGTAAGATGTAAATCCATTTGAAAGGCGCAAATCGTATCGCTTTCATAATGTAGTATAATACGGGGCTTAATAATAAAATTATAGACCACTGGTCTGCGTAGAAGGGCAATCTAATAAGAAAATATAAACCTTTATTGAGATTGGCTCACCGAGGTGTTACCACTATGAAACTGTGAACATAAAATTCGTTGTTACAGGCATCATGCTAACAGTTTCTCATCAATTTTCAAAACAACGTTTTCAGACATTAAGAGGTTTAGATTCTAAAACCTTCCTCCAATTTTCATCAGTCTTGTCACAGGCACTATTAGGTACCTACTGACTATTCAATGATTAGTGTGAGTTGTATTCCACAATTTTGTCTCTATTCGTCATCAATAATATCATGCCATCACCTAATTCTACAATGTGCGTGTTAGCAATAAGTGAAAATGTTAACATTTGATCGTTGTCGCAAAATGATAATACTCCCTCAACGGAGACATTCCTTGCAAATGACTTGATTCGGAGGTTTTCATGTACGAGTAAATTCCGTACCACTAAGCCGGCAAGACCCAGCGGTGTGGCGGGTTTAGTATATTAGGTTTCCTGCGTAGCTCTAGATCAGGGTTTCTTAACCTTTTTGAATCGGCTGACCAAACGTTTTGGCGTACCGTTTGATTTTAGTAAGTTTTTAATTAGTTTTAATTTTGTTTTAATTAATTTAATTTATAGTAATTAGTGACTTATAGTAGCTATTTAATGCTATACTGCTGTGCAAAATTACGGATCACAGTCGAAAAAACTCAGTTTCAGATTCGTGGTTTCCGGATCGTAAAATATCTGTCCACTGAATAATTCCCACTTTTCAATCAATAGACATCCGGAAAAAGGTTTTACGACAAATACCAGCTCAATAGAATGGTCCAGTCAGAAGTAAGCCAAGAACAAATTTTGTAAAATAAATTGATTTTTGCGTCTTAAAACAGATGGTCGTCCAATTGATATCTTTCAAGGATTTACAAAAATTGTTTAAGTCATTAAAAAGCTGAGTTCATGCTGAGCGACTAAAAAAATAAATAATAATAATAATAATAAATATTTAAAAAATCGTCAAACATGCCATTATTTAAAGTTTTTTCAGAAAAAAGTAAAGTATTTTTGAAAATTAAGGGATCAAGGGGGAAGGGGGGGGGGGTTGTGTTTTTTATCTTTTTATCTATAGTATTATTTATATGAGGAGTTAATGTTGGTTGCTAGGAGTACAACTAACTCAAAACATATTAAAAAAGACCATCAAAGTTTGAGAGGACGTATTGAAATGAGATAAACTATATCTTGCTTTAAAAATTATCAGCACCATCCTGTCATTAAGTGAGGACTTGTTGATGTCACGATTCATTCCGTTCTCTGAAACTTTGATCGTCTGAGAAAAATCCTTTATTTAAAATGTTTTTTGTGACAGTTGCACTCCAAGCCACCAACTTTCATGCCTCCACCTCAGCCCAACCCTCAAAACCCCAATAAATAACATAAAACACAGTAATCCCTAAATTTTGAACACAATTTCTGAAATATTGTTTAAGTTTTTGAGTGAATTTTTAGCTCTAAAACCTTAAAGAATGAACGATTTTTGAAGATTTTTTATTTAATTGTTCAGCATGAACTCAGTTTTTCAATGATTTATAAAATTTTTATAAACCCTTGAAATATTGAAAAGCCGTTTGATAGAAGACGCGAATATATATATATATATATATATTAACAGAATGTGTTCTTGGTTTACTTCAGATTGGCCAACTCTATTGAGCTAGGATTTGTCGCAAACTCTTTTTCTGTATGTTTATTTACCGGCAAGTGTGAATATGTCTCAGTGGACAGGTATTTCACGATCCGGCCACCATGAATCCGAAACTGAGTTTTTTCGACAGTGATCCCTAAATTTTGAACAGCGGTGAATTTGTGACTCTCGAAGGTTTTATAGTATATTTGACATTTCCATAGCAACCACTTTTTAAAGTGATGTTACTGTTTACGCTGCAGTATCTAGAAACTCTATCTACGGTATCTAGAAACAGAGGTAACTGAAACACTAGGCAGGGTTAGGTCAGCTGCCCCTGGTGTTAGCAACCAGTTTTACCTTCTCTAGAAGAACATTTCGTAATAGGTGGGCCGAAAAACTAATTGAGAGGTTGGCAACGCTCGCGGTTTCATCGGTCGTGCGTATCGCCGGTCAATTGTTTTCATGTGAGCCATGATTTTCCAACGGCCCAAGCCAATCACAGAGCTTACCTCGGCAAACAGCGTAGGTACCCCTGCAGCCAGCTGGGGCAGGGGTACCCAAGGGTTAAGGGATAACCTTCATTCTAGTTACGCCTTATTACCAACAACGCAGGGGTAACCCCTGCCACCCGTTCTAGATAGCCGGCCTTAGGGGCTTGATCCTAAAGTAATCAGGAGAAAAATAAAGTTTATCTCTCGCTTGTCCTAGAGAAATATATGACCTTGTCAACCTCAAAATTAATTAATAATACCTCGAAAGACCACTCCAAATTGATATAAAGGATATTGGAGACTCTAAATTAAATAAATAACTGAGATGACTTGAATTAATGTTAGCAACAGATAATAATGATAATTGGGTGCCACAATAAATAACATGAACATGAGAGCAAAATTCGAAGAATATAATAACTATCAGTAAGTACGATTACTGATAGGATAGGAGTAACATTGGACTCACTAGGACTATGTAGGAAGGTATGATCCTGATAACCATGTGGCATGAATATATTATTAAAGGTATGGAGACTGTACAATCAATACATCAACGCTCACTAAGATTTTGCTGATGTCAATGATTAGGTGTGGATCGATATTGATGAGTTTGATGATTCCTAAAGATGATTTCCCGGAGACGGGTGCAACAGGTTGAAGGACTCAACAAGTAAATGACCAATTCTTGCTGGAAATGCGGGCCCCTAAAGGCGACTGCTGACTCCAAGACGGTAGTAGAGAGTATCTGTATCTCAAAAAATCCAGTAGGTATAAAAGAAAGTAGTAGAAATCTTGGAGAGAGAATAGAACAGAATGGCGACAGACGAATGTGGTGCAGCGGAAAAAGTATCTGCAGATGACTACAACTGCCACTGAATCCTGGCAGATTTACTTCAGTTTACTTTAACTTTTATACTCACCAAAAATGTTCATAAAAAAATGATTTTTTAATTTTATAAATACAAAATAATTGAAGTACGAGAGTATTTATAATATAATGACAGGTTGTCCATACAATGATCAAAAGTTCAGGATTCATGGAGATCAATGATGATACAATAAATTGACTCCATAATGTAGTAACCTTCAGAAATGTTATAAGATACGCGCATGTGTTTGTGTGTGTGTGTGTGTGTGGCGCGCGCGATGTGGTAGCGGATAGAAGATCGGTCGTCGGCAAAAATACGCGAATTAAAAGAGGCTTCCCCCCTCCAGGCCATGGTTGGGTTGGATTGAAAATTTTAAAATATATTCTGACCGGGAGGTTCCCGGTCACGATAAAACAAAAAACCGTTCGGATCCCTTCGTCCGTTCGGCCGTGAAAGCGACCAGACAGACAGACAGAGTTTATTCTTATAAAATAGTAAAGTTTGATCAGTACAAGTTGACCTAAATAGAGATAAATGAAGATCATCAGAACATGATTTGCTGAGGCGCATCCGCATGCGGCATTTTATACTGTTTCGAAAGGGAAGGAGCCACCATCCACTGGCTGGAGAGACGATAAAGTATTAAATTTCCAAGTTTGTGCAAGAAAAGCCGTGAAACATTTAAAGGTCGTATCCTCTCGGAAGGGGAGCGAGAAGGAGGAAGGTTCACGTGAAGAAGGAAAGACCCCCAAGGAAAACCTCAGCAGGGAGGATAGGAAAAGGAAAGGAAAACAGGGAGGAAAACCCGGGACGGCAGGAGTGGGGAGAACGAGGTTCCGCGCTTGCGCAGCTCACTCGAAGAGAAGAAGTTCCCTAGGGAACGGCAGTAGAGTCCCCCTCTTCCCGTTGTGCCCACCACCTTTGGAAACTTATCATGAATTTAGATTAAACTGAAACGGGCTCGCCTAGCCGTTGTGCGTCTTGCGATCCCACCCTCTCCCACCGCTTCATCCATCCTTTTGGCTCCATCACGACCACTCCAAGGGCTTTAGGTTGTATTCTCCGGCCTTTCTCTTCTTCCCTGGTCCATCTTTATCTTCCCTTGATGAACGCCGGTGGTGTGGGGAATTAAACACAGGGAAACTCGAGAGCTAATGCCACCCCTATCTTCACGGTACATAAACTTTGTGATTCTGTTGGAAATTTTGATTATGGAGAATGGAATTAATGTCATGCCATACCGCACCTTTGAAATTATTAATGCTGCTACTCTGAATGAGCTTTGTTCCTTAGGAATTAACTGTTTAATATTTCATCAAAATATGTCCTTGTATTTGAATTTTATTAGTAACAAACAAATAAATCAATTTATTTACTAAGCCGTTATTACAATAACTTTGCTGGGTGGCGTGATATTATTAAGAATTTTGATATGACACTTTGCTTCTTACCACAGTTATATTTATTTAATTGAGCAAGTGTAATGCCCCCTCCTTCATTCTTTCTCTCTCACATTTTTTCTCTTTGTAAAACTCTGTTTCTTCTCTCAGGTTTGAATAATCAGCACTACACTTTCGAGCCTCTAGAAAAATATTGGATTCAATAAGCACCATTATTATTCAATTAGAGAGAAATCGGCCAACATGGTTGTATATAATATGAGATATGTAATATGTGTATGTATCTAACGGGGTAGGTATTGGCACCTCCATTGGGTCCTCTCCAGCTCAGGTCGACCTGTGTACCCAAATGAAATTCTGAACTCAACAAATATTTTGGATTTTTTAGATTTTTTGTTTTGCAATTTTAATAAACTTTTAAGCAAATATTATTGAAATTTGAGAGCTGCTTTCAGCGTAATTTTGTGATAAATGTTTTTAATGTCCTAGTTATCATTAATAATTATGTATTGGTTAAAGTTCTGCGATAAATTACGATTTTTGGTGGCGATTTAAGTGATTTGGAAGTTTTTTCTTTTTTTTTTAAGCATATTTTTTGAAATTTGAACAACCAAATGAGCTCAAAATCTGCTGGCCAACAAACTTAATTTTTTGGCGCAAAAACAGGATTTTTATCTAAAAGTAGAGTTACCTATCGTCTCGAATGACACACAACACACACACACGCACATAACACGCACACACATACAGTTTAAAAAAATTGTATTCAATTTATTAATTTATTTTTAAATAAAACTCCCCTCAAATGCGGAGGGCGCACACTATCAACTCTAAAAATAAATAAATAAACGAACTGGGGAGGAGCCAAGATTTACCCGACCGGCTCTATGGATGAAGGAAGTTGCAGAAGGAGGAGGATCCTACCGCTGGCTGACAAAGCACCTGCTAACTGCATGACGTAGGGTGTGGCCACCATGAGTCCGAGGACACTGCTGCACCAATATGATACAGTTTTCATTTTTACCCCAACAGGTACGGCAACGGGTATCTACTGTCCTAGGACTCCTTCTTGAACACTCACCAAGCACAGCCACCCAGATGGCATGAAAATGGCAATAGTCGCAGTCCCCAGTGCCTCTGAAGCTCATCCTATTCATTGGGAAGAAATGGGGGATTCAGAGCACTATTTTTTTACCATCTACTGACTTGTGCAGCGCAGCAGCAAACTCAGCAGATTAGCTGGGTTTGGGTTTTTTCGGTCGCACCTAACAACTGCGCTTGACAAAGTCAAGGTCAGCAGCAGTGTGGGCAGCCCCTAAGGCCAAGCAGGTGCTGCAGCCTAAAGATGGGATGCTGGATGAGAAGAGACAATACAGAGTCCACTGGCTTACTGGTACCTGGATGTAGGCATTTGGGACACCATGTGGAAGCCTGGTCAAGAGTGCAGAGCAGAGGAAACTTCACAGTCTAACTCAAGCAGCCTCCCCACGTAAGCCTGCCAAGACTAACACTTAGGTTAGCTTTGGTAGTAAGTACATGCGAAAGAGGCCCAGCTTCTGCTGTGGTTTCATGGAACCTTGGTTAAATGAGCTAATACTCCACCAAGGTCCACAGACTTGCAGCTATAGTGGCAACGCCCATGAACCAACCCCAAGGTACCGCCAGAACTCCAACATGGATCAATCAGAGATGGGTTCTGTCCTAAGAAAAAGCACTCCTCATCCACCACCTTCACCTTATGCTGCAGCCCGATGGGAGAAGGAGACCGACCAGCACTTAGATGGGTTTACCACTAAACCCACTTGGCTAGCTGCTCAGCAAAGACGTCCAGAGCGATCTTCAAGCCCATGGATTTCTGAAAGCAGTATGATATCATCAGAAAAGGCCAATGCACCTACTCGCACCCAGGGTAACCGCTGGCTGACAAAGCACCTGCTAACTGCATGACGTAGGGTGTGGCCACCATGAGTCCGAGGACACTGCTGCACCATATGATACAGTTTTCATACAGATATCACACCTCCTTTATTTGGGATGAAGATGGTCCAAGCACGGGTCAACACTTTTGGGGATCTTCCATAGAAGTAACAGATTGAGGATGAGCAGCTTAACATTCTTTTTCCAGCGTCGAGCAGAAATACCATCAGGTCCAGGAGAAGTGGAGTTTTTGACATGACACTTGTGTGCCTTGTTATGAAGCACCAGAATGCACATAATGCTGCGTAAGGAATCCCTGGTGGCTGCAAGCTGAGGGCTGTGAGGAACCTGGGATGTGGCTGTAAGCAATCAGAGTGGCTTCCGGAATTCCACAAACTCCTGGAGAGGGGGCAAAAATTGTCCATCCACGGCTCCTTCCAGTACCTCCATAGCTACACAAGTGGGATACTTCCTCCACAACTTCTGGGCCCACTGGAATTTCAACCTCCTTGCACGCTTAGCCTCTCTGTGACCTCCACGGGGCACCAAAGCAGGAGGATTTCCTCCCTGATATATTGCCAAGGTCGCTTCCTCAACCTATGGGAAGGTCCTCTGTACATAAGACACAACCTTATCATCCAAGCCAACAGGCACTCCCATAACCTTCAATATGGCCTATCTGCTCCCAGAGCTTCAAAACTTAGGTCTTCAAATCTTGAGGAAGACTGGAGGTCAGGCGGGAGGATTGCTGAACGGTGGGCTGCTGTGCCACGCACTCGCCCTTGAAAGATGAGGGAGAGGTCCCACAGCTATTTGCCCGGATTGCATCCAGGGCAAGCTGCTCATAGTGGGGCCTCAGGAAAAGAGATTGAATGGCGGAAATCGTGTGTATGGGGAAACGTTCTTGCAAACCACATTAACATGGCGTAGCCCATTACGCACGGCCTCTGCCTCCTCTGATGCAATTTGCCACAAATCTTCAGAAGCCTCCCTGGGCCTCTCTTTCTATAAATATAAATACATTGCAGTGATGGCCTGTTTAGGATGCTTCTGCCAGATGTGGGGACTGAGGCCACGCTTGGAACTGTAGGCTCTCTCACAGCGGGCACACTGGAGGGCATCTCAAGGAGCATTGGAAGAAGACGAAGGACAGGAAGACGAGAATGAAGAAGAAGGAGGAGAAGGCTAACGCCCATGCCCGGAGCCCCAGAGCACCTCCCCTTGGACCCCTCGTGCCAATGGGCCAGCTAGCGTTATGAGGCTCACTGCTGTTTGTATCCATAAGCGGAACGCACACAATTTTGAAGGGCAAGAGAGTCGTTGACACGAGCCTCCCCCCTTAACGCCAGCAGGTCATTCTGTCACCCATTGTTCTCCTAGAGAGTGCCGGGTTGCGTGAAGGGGACGTATGACCTTGACTAGGGTATGGATATGAAGGAGCTCCGAAGAGACAACGACAGAGAGAGATAAAAACAACGTGAGTTAACAACCCCAGCAACCCCACCCCACGCACACACATACACCACGCCACACCCACATACACGCATACACTACGACACCATCACATGACAAGAACAATAGACACATAGCAAGAACTAATCAGCGCGATAGATCTTCAGGAGATGCTCCAGCATATATACGAGATTGTATGACTCCACTAGCTGCATAGACGGTGGATGTATGTTATCACTTTGTACTGCTGATGACCTGCTGCATTCTGAATATTCTATTTGAGTAGTCACTGCTGCTCCGAATACTAGCTATACGCTCTCATTCTCAAAACGTCGTTTCGCATCCGTACCGAGTTGTATCGATCTTTCTGACTCAGGATCCTGGATGTTAAACAACCAATCCTTCTTATGGTCTGATACCGCATCATAGAGGACTACTACCATTCTGAATGTCTCATAGGACTGTACCATGACATAGACGTGTACTTAATTCGATGATAGCACCATGGAGGTCGAAGCATTGTCATCGTCTAAAGCGTATATGTCATGTTCATCAATCAAAACCAGTCATCCATTGCTCAGACAATCAGCATGTTTGAAGTAAAACAGCTGTGCAGCTGTTTTGAGAGTTCCACGTATGATAATAATTTATAAACCCTAATAGACCTGGATAGTCTGGATACTGTCTCTAGATCGGAATTCCGAAGAATGAGCAGCAGCAAAACCGATAGTCTTCGGACCGACGACAGATTGCTAGAGCTCCTCCATTTCGTAGGAACGACAATATCTTGACCTACAGCCTATGAACGCCGACAGAATCCTAAATTGCTGCACTCCTTCGTCACGTCCAATGACCACTCACCTTTGAGTGGAAGGATTGACCCGGAAATTCCTCCGTCTATGCATCCTCGTAATCATGGAATTATAGAAATTGTTTACACACAGGTGATCATTTTCAATAATTATTGATATTGTGAAAATGATTGCAACCGCTTGTTAATTTCTGATGATTTCATTGAGCTGGTGTTTCGATGATGTGATTCATAGCAGGTGATCGAATATTGAGAACGGTTTGATTTGTGAAGCGGTGGTTAAATCATTTTAATAGGTAATTTCTATACTTTACACTATAGGAATGTTTAAATAAAGTCTGGCCTCGGACCGTATGAAACGTAGCAGAGGCTCTTTTGCTCGGTTACGCATACTGACATCTTCCGAATAAGTATATCCACCTACTACACTTCACCTATCCAAAAGTGTCTATACGTACATGAGCAAGTCGAGAAATATTGTAGTCATCCTCATTGGTATTCGGAGATCAGACGATTTTTTCAATGTAACTGTCCTACCAATAGGGTAAGATTATAATAAATAATTACCAGACTTCAATGTCATTACCAGACTTTAATCGAAGAATTTTGGAATGGATTCGAAGGACCATGCAAGGCTCATCTTATTCGAGCTAAACTATATTCGGCTGAAAGCATTTGTCAACATTTCGTGGAGCGTTCAAGGATTACCGTGAAATGAAAAACTCTTGTGAAATATTAAGTTATTAGACTTTTTTTGACTTTTTTTATTATTAGCTGGTCTCGAACTAATCTTTATATTCTACTTGTATTAACTATGCAGTTTGCATCGCCTAGCTAAAGGCCAATACAAAAAAACCTACATATTCTATTCCATGCCAATCAGTATAAATCGTCAAAGATTTTTTAAAATTCACTCCATCCAGATAGAGGTGTTGGGGGAGATTCGGCTGCCAATGAAAAGCTGTTGGTGCCCACTCGTGTTTATCACTGGGCTCCTCAAAAGATACTAATCTGCCTCCTCCGATCAATCATTCTGATTGAGCCTCCTCCCTCTCAGACCTTCAGCTTTTCTCTCCCCTTCAATAAACGCTCAGTCGAGAAACACGCTATGAGTTTTCGGCTCAGACGGATCGATCTATTTTCCCTTCTGCGAGGGTCGGCCACCTCACAGAGGGCTCATTTCCATAAACGGGAATCTCACAATACGCAGTGGGTACAATCAATGTCAGTGACCTGTGCGGTGGCCGATAATCAATGTCCAATATTTCAAATGATTCAGACAATACTGAAGAAATAGATTTGTTTATTTGTGAAAGAACGGGAGAGCACTATTGCAAGTATAATAATGACAACTTAATACTGACAACAATGATTATTGAGTAGATAAAGAAAAAATGGAACTAGATAGTATAAAGTATACAGTGCAATAGTTACAAGATAAAAGAAACTTACGTGAATAAAATAGGAGATGAAGTAATCACTGATTTTAGTGTAGACAATGAAGAAGCAAAAGAGTAAAAAATTAGGGTTTAATGAAAGGAAGAGGTCAGCTGAGCGAGGAAGTCTCACCAAGATTCTTCAGTGACACAAAAGAGCACTCCGAACAAAATCTTGCTCCAGTAGAGGTGGATGGACGTACATGTTATATCTAGTATCTGATATACACAGGATTGAAAACGTAATCAGTAATCTCGTAAGAAAAATAATTTGGATGCATATAACCCCTGCATTGTAAAGATGACAGATTAATGGTTTCATTTTCATTTCCCAATGTCAACATCGTGAAGGAGAGCGTAAGAAACGCCCTTTGTTTACCATTAGTTGTGGATTCGACGTCAAAAATGAAATTTTATTGGTAGAGTAGATTTGAGATTTTATTATATTGAAGATTTAGTACATTTGGAGTGTAGGTTCTCTGTCATCTCAAAACAGTTGCATTAAAAAATGGCGGCCTCACAAACAGGGCTGAAGTTGCTCATATTCTCAATATGTGATTTTTTTCTCCAAAACTCTCAAACCGTGTGTCCTTATCACGTCACACAACACGTCATTACGTAGGTATACGTTGATTTATAACATACATTAGTAGATCTTGCTTAATGATTAGAACTCTAAAAAATTTTAAATCCGAGCATTATTGACATTCGTCGACTAAGTCTCCCTCCCCTCAATTAACCACTGCAACAAGTAATGATTACATTAGTGTTATGCTATAATTACCCTCATCCTCATATAACAATACCTAAGTAAGTGAAGGACGGGACGAGAAAAACTGAATCTCACAATCATTGTCAGCGATCTTCGTAATGGCTGAAAATCATTTTCCGAATACTGGAAAAATAAACTGAAGAAATAAAACAAGAAATAGAATGTAGTTAATAGCACTACACGTAATTAAGTAGGTATATGTTGATAAATCAACACCATAGACTTGTCCACTGTTTAAGTTTACTACTAGTCACCTAAAAAAAAGAAGTTTTTTCAGTCATGCAGCATGACCGTATGAGAGAATTTACGTAAATTATCGCACTATTTTATGTTGCATTGTTTAGAAAATGAAGGACTTTGAGGGAAAATAAAGTTTTAACCATAAATTTCATAGCAAAATCCTCTTTCTAAATAATATTCTTAATATTCTACGATTCAAAAAGAGATTTTGGATTTTTAACTTTTTGGAGTTTTTACGATTTTTTAGCACATTTTAACGACATTTAAGTACATTCTTCAGCATAATTTTGCATATTAATTTTTTAATGTTCTACTTTATAGTTAATAAACTTTAACAAAAATTTTAACTTTTAGTTATCGTCTGGAAGGACACATATATATTCATAAATAAACAAAAAAAAAAAATATATATATATATATATATATATATATATATATATATATGCATATGAAAAAATGTTAAGCTCTAGGATTGGTTTCAGAATGACTCAAAACGGATTTCAATGAAAACAATTTTCAAACATTTTTGGAGCCATTGCAATAGTTTCATTTTCTATGAAAATTTGCTTAAAAAAAAAAAAAAAAAAAATTAAAGCATTACTGACATTTTTCTACAGATCCTTAATTTATCACTGTAACAAGTAATAATTACAAAACCATTGTAATACTTCATATTCTCAGAGATTTCTATAAAACAACAAAAAAGCTGTAAATCCAAAATTTTTTTGAACCGCAGAATATTATTTAAAACGAGTTTTATGCCATGACATTGGTAGTTAACAATTTATTTGAACTGAAATAGCTCAAATTTTTAAACAATGTAACATAATGCAATACGACAATTTACGAAAAGTCGCTCATACAACCATGCTGCATGACTGGAACTTTAGTGAATAGTGTTCTCGAGGAGAGGGCGTATCTTGAGAGCAGGTGCTGCCTCACACCTAGTGCTGCCCCTACAGGGCTGCGGCACAGTTTTCTCGTGTCGTAACTATCGGTTATGTACCTATTTATTATTGTTTTATTTATTTATTTGTCAAGTGAGTAATTGTTTCAGCAATTTCGTTACAAATGAAGCTATTGCAATAGTCCAAAATTTTGAAAGCGGGTAGTGGGGCCATTGTTTGACACCTTAATAGGCATTTTGACTTTGACAAGCGACAAGCAATTAAGTTTTTTTTCGTTTGTTTAGATTTGAAACTTACATCTGTTGCTGCATCAGGATTTCCTCAAACTAATAAAAAAAAAAACTAAAAACTAAAAAATCACTAATTCAAGCCACAAGACATCATGAATTCGTTTTTTCGAAATCAATTTTTCAACCCAGTATTTGACAGCCACATTTTTTTTTTTTTTTTTTTTTTTGTACCTGTGACTGACACCCTATGATTGACGCAGCAGTTCTTCTGCAATAAATGATTCCTTTGTGTCAAGAAAACATTTCATTTCAACATTATACAAATAAATTGAGCATTTGAACATAGTTTTATTAATCTAAATATAAAATTAATATGAGTATTCATAAAGACAAAGTTGAAAATATCACCGATGTTTCATAAAAAAAAAAGGTACAATGTTTCCTTGATTCGATAGGCTTGTGAGTTGCTATGTATTTGTATAAATATAAAAATAAAGAACGAATGACACAAGAACGAATACAGATCCATATTGACAGCACTGTCAATCACTGAGGGGAGCATCAGTTCGGGAACTAGTAATTGACATTTGTATTTTCACATGTTATCTTTGATTATTTCCAAAAAATTATAGCATAAATGCAAGCTGCACAAAATCTGATTGAGAAAAACTATGGAAACAATCGAATTTGAAAATGTGGAGGGCTGGTGAAGCAGAATAAAACGCTTACCTTCGTAGCAAAATCACAAGAAACAGCACCTTCACCAAATTCCACAAAAGCCCGCCTGAAACCTTTTGCCGCCTTTATACTTTACTGAGAAGGTATTTTGCATCAAAATTCAACTAGATCAAGCCCGTAAAACACTTTTAAATGCCTCATTATTAAAACTTCTTGGTGAGATGTCAATCACTGGTCCTCCACCCTAAATGTTTTTTTTTTCAACATTTTTCAAAAAAAAATTTATGGAATCCGTACTGAGGCATTCTGAAACGATTCCTGGTTTCCAAAGCTTTTTAAATAGTTATTTAATATATGTATTCATTTATAAGGTGCATATTAATGTGTGTGTCATCCCAAAACGGTAACTCTACTTAGAATCGAAATGAAATGCCGTTTTCGCCCTAGAAAACAAGCATTCCAAAAGAATGAGTGCAATGGGACAGCACTTTTTGAGCACAATGTGTCTAATGTCCAAAAATGTGCTACGAAAATAACTAAAAATGGCAAAAACTAATAAAAATCGTTGATTTTATTTTTTTAACAGAATATTATTCAAATAACGTTTATTAACTATAAACTTGAACGGTCAATAACTATAAACGAAATTGTATCAAGAAAAATGTACTTAATGTATTATTAGGTGCTTAAAAAAAGAGCAATATTTTACAAAAGTTGAAAACTCATAATCTCTTTTTGAATGGCAGATTATTTTACAATACTTTTTTTTAACCATAAAATCAATAGATAACAACTTCTATGTAAATTCCAAGTGTAAAATTTCAAAACAATTCAATATAATTATAATTTGGTAATTTAAGCAAATTCACTCATTTATGATCATGCATGTTACAATATGTGAGGAAGCTATACTGCCCACCCAACTTGGCATAAGTTTTTCTAAATTCTTCATTCACTAAAAACCGTTAAAATTTATGGTGGAGTCCTGGAGAAGTAAGATTTAAATCCATTTGAAAGGGGCAAATCGTATCGCTTTGATAATGTAATATATACGGGGCTTAATAATAAAATTATAGACCACTGGTCTGCGTAGAAGGGCAATCTAATAAGAAAATATAAACCTTTATTGATATTGGCTCACCGAGGTGTTACCACTATGAAACTGTGAACATAAAATTCGTTCTTACAGGCATCATGCTAACAGTTTCTCATCAATTTTTAAACCAACGTTTTCAGACATTAAGAGGTTTAGATTCTAAAACCTTCCTCCAATTTTCATCAGTCTTGTCACAGGCACTATTAGGTACCTACTGACTATTCAATGATTAGTGTGAGTTGTATTCCACAATTTTGTCTCTATTCGTCATCAATAATATCATGCCATCACCTAATTCTACAATGTGCGTGTTAGCAATAAGTGAAAATGTTAACATTTGATCGTTGTCGCAAAATGATAATACTCCCTCAACGGAGACATTCCTTGCAAATGGCTTGATTCGGAGGTTTTCATGTACGAGTAAATTCCGTACCACTAAGCCGGCAAGACCCAGCGGTGTGGCGGGTTTAGTATATTAGGTTTCCTGCGTAGCTATAGATCAGGGTTTCTTAACCTTTTTGAATCGGCTGACCACTAATTAAGGACCAAACGTTTTGGCGTACCGCTTGATTTTAGTAAGTTTTTAATTAGTTTTAATTTTGTTTTAATTAATTTAATTTATAGTAATTAGTGACTTATAGTAGCTATTTAATGCTATACTGCTGTGCAAAATTACGGATCACAGTCGAAAAAACTCAGTTTCAGATTCGTGGTTTCCGGATCGTAAAATATCTGTCCACTGACTAATTCCCACTTTTCAATCAATAGACATCCGGAAAAAGGTTTTACGACAAATACCAGCTCAATAGAATGGTCCAGTCAGAAGTCATCCAAGTACAAATTTTGTAAAATAAATTGATTTTTGCGTCTTAAAACAGATGGTCGTCCAATTGATATCTTTCAAGGATTTACAAAAATTGTTTAAGTCATTAAAAAGCTGAGTTCATGCTGAGCGATTAAAAAAATAAACAATAATAATAATTACAATAATAATATAAAAAAATATTTAAAAAATCGTCAAACATGCCATTATTTAAAGTTTTTTCAGAAAAAAAGTAAAGTATTTTTGAAAATTAAGGGATAAAGGGGGGAGGGGGAGGGGTTGTGTTTTTTATCTTTTTATCTATAGTATTATTTATATGAGGAGTTAATGTTGGTTGCTAGGAGTACAACTAACACAAAACACATTAAAAAAGACCATCAAAGTTTGAGAGGACGTATTGAAATAAGATAAACTATATCTTTTTAAACTATATCTTGCTTTAAAAATTATCAGCACCATCCTGTCATTAAGTGAGGACTTGTTGATGTCACGATTCATTCCGTTCTCTGAAACTTTGATCGTCTGAGAACAATCCTTTATTTAAAATGTTTTTTGTGACAGTTGCACTCCAAGCCACCAACTTTCATGCCTCCACCTCAGCCCAACCCTCAAAACCCCAATAAATAACATAAAACACAGTAATCCCTAAATTTTGAACACAATTTCTGAAATATTGTTCAAGTTTTTGAGTGAATTTTTGGCTCTGAAACCTTAAAGAATGAACGATTTTTGAAGATTTTTTATTTAATTGTTCAGCATGAACTCAGTTTTTCAATGATTTATAACATTTTTATAAACCCTTGAAATATTGAAAAGCCGTTTGATAGAAGACGCGAATATATATATTAACAGAATGTGTTCTTGGTTTACTTCAGATTGGCCAACTCTATTGAGCTAGGATTTGTCGCAAACTCTTTTTCTGTATGTTTATTTACCGGTAAGTGTGAATATGTCTCAGTGGACAGGGTCAATTGTTTTCATGTGAGCCATGATTTTCCAACGGCCCAAGCCAATCACAGAGCTTACCTCGGCAAACAGCGTAGGTACCCCTGCAGTCACAGCTGGGGCAGGGGTACCCAAGGGTTAAGGGATAACCTTAATTCTAGTTACGCCTTATTACCAACAACGCAGGGGTAACCCCTGCCACCCGTTCTAGATAGCCGGCCTTAGGGGCTTGATACTAAAGAAATCAGGAGAAAAATAAAGTTTATCTCTCGCTTGTCCTAGAGAAATATATGACCTTGTCAACCTAAAAATTAATTAATAATACCTCGAAAGACCACTCCAAAATGATATAATGGATATTGGAGACTCTAAATTAAATAAATAACTGAGATGACTTGAATTAATGTTAGTCAACAGATAATAATGATACATTGGGTGCTACAATAAATAACATGAACATAAATGAGAGCAAAATTCGAAGAATATAATAAATAATATCAGTAAGTACGATTACTGATAGGATAGGAGTAACATTGGACTCACTAGGACTATGTAGGAAGGAATGATCCTGATAACCATGTGGCACTGAATATATTATTAAAGGTATGGAGACTGTGCAATCAATACATCAACGCTCACTAAGATTTCGCTGATGTCAATGATTAGGTGTGGATCGATGATTGATGAGTTTGATGATTCCTAAAGATGATTTCCCGGAGGACGGGTGCAACAGGTTGAAGGACTCAACAAGGCCAGGTTTCAACGCTGGCCGGTAAATGACCAATTCTTGCTGGAAATGCGGGCCCTTACAGGCGACTGCGAACTCCAAGACGGTAGTAGAGAGTATCTGTATCTCAAAAAATCCAGTAGGTATAGAAGAAAGTAGTAGAAATCTTGGAGAGAGAATAGAACAGAATGGCGACAGACGAATGTGGTGCAGCGGAAAAAAGTATCTGCAGATGACTACAACTGCCACTAGAATCCTGGCAGATTTACTTCAGTTTACTTTAACTTTTCTACTCACCAAAAATGTTCATAAAAAAAAAAAATGATTTTTTAATTTTATAAATACAAAATAATTGAAGTACGAGAGTATTTATAATATAATGACAGGTTGTCCATACAATGATCAAAAGTTCAGGATTCATGGAGATCAATGATGATACAATAAATTGACTCCATAATGTAGTAACCTTCAGAAATGTTATAAGATACGCGCGTTTGTTTGTGTGTGTGTGTGCGCGCGCTCTCTCGATCATATTTTAATGTGGTAGCGGATAGAAGATCGGTCGCTCGGCAAAAATACGCGAATTAAAAGAGGCTTCCCCCCTCCAGGCCATGGTTCGGGTTGGATTAGAAAATTTTAAAATATATTCTGACCGGGAGGTTCCCGGTCACGATTAAAAAAAAATCCCGAAGATCCCTTCGTCCGTTCGGCCGTGAAAGCGACGCAGACAGACAGACAGAGTTTCATTCTTATAAAATAGTAAAGCTTTGATACAGTACAATGTTGACTTAAATAGAGATAAATTAAGATCATCAGAACATGATTTGCTGAGGCGCATCCGCATGCGGCATTTTATACTGTTTCGAAAGGGAAGGAGCCACCATCCACTGGCTGGAGAGACGATAAAGTATTAAATTTCCAAGTTTGTGCAAGAAAAGCCGTGAAACATTTAAAGGTCGTATCCTCTCGGAAGGGGAGCGAGAAGGAGGAAGGTTCACGTGAAGAAGGAAAGACCCCCAAGGAAAACCTCAGCAGGGAGGATAGGAAAAGGAAAGGAAAACAGGGAGGAAAACCCGGGACGGCAGGAGTGGGGAGAACGGGGTTCCGCGCATGCGCAGCTCACTCGAAGAGAAGAAGTTCCCTAGGGAACGGCAGTAGAGTCCCCCTCTTCCCGTTGTGCCCACCACCTTTGGAAACTTATCATGAATTTAGATTAAACTGAAACGGGCTCGCCTAGCCGTTGTGCGTCTTGCGATCCCACCCTCTCCCACCGCTTCATCCATCCTTTTGGCTCCATCACGACCTCTCCAAGGGCTTTAGGTTGTATTCTCCGGCCCTTTCTCTTCTTCCCTGGTCCATCTTTATCTTCCCTTGATGAACGCCGGTGGTGTGGGGAATTAAACACAGGGAAACTCGAGAGCTAATGCCACCCCTATCTTCACGGTACATAAACTTTGTGATTCTGTTGGAAATTTTGATTATGGAGAATGGAATTAATGTCATGCCATACCGCACCTTTGAAATTATTAATGCTGCTACTCTGAATGAGCTTTGTTCCTTAGGAATTAACTGTTTATTATTTCATCAAAATATGCCCTTGTATTTGAATTTTATTAGTAACAAACAAATAAATAAATTTATTTACTAAGCCGTTATTACAATAACTTTGCTGGGTGTGCGTGATATTATTAAGAATTTTGATATGACACTTTGCTTCTTACCACAGTTATATTTATTTAATTGAGCAAGTGTAATGCCCCCTCCCTTCATTCTTTCTCTCTCACATTTTTTCTCTTCGTAACAACTCTGGTTTCTTCTCTCAGGTTTGAATAATCAGCCCAACACTTTCGAGCCTCTAGAAAAATATTGGATTCAACTAAACACCATTATTATTCGAATTAGGAGAGAAATCGGCCAACATGGTTGTATCTAATATGAGATATGTAATATGTGTATGTATCTAACGGGGTAGGTATTGGCAACTCCATATAGGGTCCTCTCCAGCCCATGGTCGACACTGTGTACCCAAATGAAATTCTACGACTCAACAAATATTTTGGATTTTTTAGATTTTTTGTTTTGCAATTTTAATGAACTTTTAAGCAAATATTAATGAAATTTGAGAGCTGCTTTCAGCGTAATTTTGTGATAAATGTTTTTAATGTCCTAGTTAATCATTAATAATTATGTATTGGTTAAAGTTCTGCGATAAATTATGATTTTTACGATTTTTGGTGGCGATTTAAGTGATTTGGAAGTTTTTTCTTTTTTTTTAAGCATATTTTTTGAAATTTGAACAACCAAATGAGCTCAAAATCTGCTGGCCAACAAACTTAATTTTTTTGGCGCAAAAACAGGATTTTTATCTAAAAAGTAAAGTTACCTATCGTCTCGAATGACACACAACACACACACACGCACATAAACACGCACACACATGCAGTTAAAAAAAATTTTATTCAATTTATTAATTTATTTTTTAAATAAAACTCCCCTCAAATGCGGAGGGCGCACACTATCAACTCTAAAAATAAATAAATAAACGAACTGGGGAGGACGCCAAGATTTACCCGACGCCGGCTCTATGGATGAAGGAAGTTGCAGAAGGAGGAGGATCCTATCCGCTGGCTGACAAAGCACCTGCTAACTGCATGACGTAGGGTGTGGCCACCATGAGTCCGAGGACACCGCTGCACCATATGATACAGTTTTCATTTTTACCCCAACAGGTACGGCAACACCTCACCAAGGAGGCTATCGTAGCCACCCAGATGGCATGAAAATGGCAATAGTCGCAGTCCCCAGTGCCCTCTGAAGCTCATCCTATTCATTGGGAAGAAATTGGGGATTCAGAGCACTATTTTTTTACCATCTACTGACTTGTGCAGCGCAGCAGCAAACTCAGCAGATTAGCTGGGTTTGGGTTTTTCTCGGTCGCACCATAACAACTGCTGCTTGACAAAGTCAAGGTCAGCAGCAGTGTGGGCAACCTCCCAGCTCTAGCCCCTAAGGCCAAGCAGGTGCTGGCAGCCTAAAGATGGGATGCTGGATGAGAGAGAGACAATACAGAGTCCACTGGCCTTGACTGGTACCTGGATGTAGGCATTTGGGACACCATGTGGGAAGCCTGGTCAAGAGTGCAGAGCAGAGGAAACTTCACAGTCCAACTCAAGCAGCCTCCCCACAGTAAGCCTGCCAAAGACTAACACTTAGGTTAGCTTTGGTAGTAAGTACATGCGAAAGAGGCCCAGCTTCTGCTGTGGTTTCAATGGAACCTTGGTGAAATGAGCTAATACTCCACCAAGGTCCACAGACTTGCAGCTATAGTGGCAACGCCCATGAAGCCAACCCCAAGGTACCGCCAGACCTCCAACATGGATCAATCAGGGATGGGTGTCTGTCCTAAGAAAAAGCACTCCTCATCAACCACCTTCACCTTATGCTGCAGCCCAATGGGATGAAGGAGACCGACCAGCACTTAGATGGGTTTACCACTAAACCACACTTGGCTAGCTGCTCAGCAAAGACGTCCAGAGCGATCTGCAAGCCCTCATGGATTTCTGCGAGCAGTATGATATCATCAGAAAAGGCCAATGCACCTTCTCGCACCCCAGGGGTGAGATCAAACCCAATTTCAGCTGGCCATATTCATAACCAGGTTGATGAGTGACGATAGAGGATCCCATGTGCCCAATGACAACATCCTCTGACATCTCGCCTCCTGCCTCGAGGACTGTCACACGTTCATGGTACCAGGCACGCAACATACTCAATTAACGGTGCAGGTGCCCTGACACCACAAAGGCAATCCGTCAGGGCAAAAAGGTCTTAGCGGTGTCCAGAGCGACAAGGTGAAGCTGCTGTTTCTTGATAAGGGCCAGCTAAATGACAGTTTGGAGAACTGTTATAATCTTTGCTGTGCCATCTTTGCTGGCCTAAATGCTCTCTATACTCACTTATGACACCAGCCATTTGGAAGCGAGACACCAGAATCTTTTAAAAGTGGTGGAAAACTACCAACGATACAGATATCACACCTCCTTTATTTGGGATGAAGATGGTCCAAGCATGGGTCAACACTTTTGGGGATCTTCCCGATAGAAGTAACAGATTGAGGATGAGCAGCTTAACATTCTTTTTCCAGTGTCGGGCAGAAATACCATCAGGTCCAGGAGAAGTGGAGTTTTTGACATGACACTTGTGTGCCTTGTTATGAAGCACCAGCATGCACATAATGCTGCGTAAGGAATCCCTGGTGGCTGCAAGCTGAGGGCTGTGAGGAACCTGGGATGTGGCTGTGAGCAATCAGAGTAGCTTCCGGAATTCCACAAACTCCTGGAGAGGGGGCAAAAATTGTCCATCCACGGCTCCTTCCAGTACCTCCATAGCTACACAAGTGGGATACTTTCTCCACAACTTCTGGGGCCACTGGAATTTCAACCTTCTTGCACGCTTAGCCTCTCTGTGACCTCCACGGGGCACCAAAGCAGGAGGATTTCCTCCATGATATATTGCCAAGGTCGCTTCTTCAACCTATGGGAAGGTCCTCTGTACATAAGAAACAACCTAATCATCCAAGCCAACAGGCCCCTCAACGGCCCGCCTAGCCAGTTCCTGCAGGTAGGCACTCCCAAAACCTTCAATATGGCCTAACTGCTCCCAGAGCTTCAAAACTTAGGGCTTCAAATCTTGAGGAAGATTGGAGGTCAGGCGGGAGGATTGCTGAACGGCGGGCTGCTGTCCCACGCACTCGCCCTTAAAAGATGCGGGAGAGGTCCCACAGCTATTTGCCCGGATTGCATCCAGGACAAGCTGCTCATAGTGGGGCCTCAGGAAAAGAGATTGAATGGCGGAAATCGTGCATATGGGGAAACGTTCTTGCAAACCACATTAACATGCATTTGCCCATTATGCACAGCCTCTGCCTCCTCTGATGCCATTTGCCACAAATCTTCAGAAGCATACCTGGGCCTCTCTTGCTATACATACTTATACCTACATTGCAGTGATGGCCTGTTTAGGACGCTTCTGCCAGATGTGGGGACTGAGGCAACGCTTGGAACTGAAGGCTCTCTCACAGCGGGCACACTGGAGGGCATCTCAAGGAGCATTGGAAGAAGACGAAGGACAGGAATACGAGAATGAAGAAGAAGGAGGAGAAGGCTAACGGCCATGCCTGGGGCGCCCCAGAGCACCTCCCCTTGGACCCCTCGTGCCAATGGGCTAGCTAGCGTCATGAGGCTCACTGTTGTTTGTATCCATAAGGGGAACGCACACAATTTTAAGGGACAAGAGAGTGGTTGACACGAGCCTCCCCCCTTAACGCCAGCAGGTCATTCTGTCACCCTCTGTTCTCCTAGAGAGTGCCCGGGTTGCGTGAAGGGGACGTATGACCTTGACTAGGGTATGGATATGAAGGAGCTCCGAAGAGATAACGACAGAGAGGGATGAAAACAACGTGAGTTAAACAACCCCAGCAACTCCCCTCCCCCCCCTCACCATACACACGCACACACATACAGAACACACACACCATAGAAGAAAAAGCGCAAACTTCAGGGATAGTTTCAGAATGCCTCAAAACGGTTATATGATCGGGCTGTATGATTGGATTTTTTCTTTTAATGCCCTGCTGCCGAATATAGATAGATCTCAAAACGCTTCGCTCTCATTTATCGTTTCGACCGACCGGTGAATCCTCTAGGTTTGATGTTAAATAACCTCTTTTATGGCTGACCCACATGTAGGTACTAATTCTGAAGCTCAACTCATGTGCTTTTATGATTCACCGTATGGAGGGGATTGTCTCAAAGGTTCATAGATGTTCTGCAAGAAAACACCCTACTGCATAGCTTGTGTTGTGAAGAAAGTTTTGCCATTCGTTGATAGTTTTCATCAAACTCCAAAAAACCTGTAGAGTCTGGCATCGGACCGGGCTCATATCTGCATGATACTGAAGCCTAACAAACCTTCTCATTTGCCCACGTCCTACCGTCCCATCTGCCTTCTTTCTCTGCTATCCAAGATATTTGAACGCCTTCTTCTACCTCACTTGAAGCAATATACCGATCACCTAATACCAAATCAACAATTCGGCTTCCGTCAAGACCATTCCTGTCCTCTCCAGTTCCAACGCTACACGAACTTTATCAAAAACGTGTACCACCAGAGTAAAGTATGTCATTCTGCATACTTTGACGTGGAACAAGCTTTTGACAGGACATGGCACGATGGGCTCCTCTACAAACTCCGCGAGCATCTACCCAACAACCTATTTTCAATAGTAGAGCACTATTTGCGTGAAAGATCATTCGTCGTATCGATCCAAAATGTCCACTCAACACCGAGACTAATTCGAGCCGGGGTAGCGCAAGGGAGTCTGTGGGGACCATACTTGTACTCCGTATATACAAGTGACATGCCTCTACGGGACGATGAAGGGTTCACTAGTTTATACGCTGATGATTTAGTATATGATACATCACACGAAAAATCCGAAATTGCTAGCCAAAACCTTCAACAACTCCTAGACGTATTGGGACAATGGAGCACCAAGTGGAGGATAAAAATGAATACAGAAAAGTCTAGTATAGTTACCTATACCTACAAAAGAAATTACACTAACACAGAACTAAGTTATATGGGTCAGTTGATTCCAATCAAAACCTCCCATAAATACCTTGGAGTCATTTTGGACAAACATCTGACGTTTCACGACCAATTCAGCGAAGTGATTATGAAAGTCAAGAACAGAACTGTGCAGCTGAAATCTCTCCTTGAGAGTTCACACCTGTCACTGCAAAATAAAATAATAATTTATAAAACCCTAATACGACCCATTTGGACCTACGCACTGACTGTTTGGGGTACCTGCTCTAGATCGGAATTCCGAAGAATAGAGCAGCAGCAAAACCGAATCTTACAACGACAGATTGTACAAGCTCCTCCATTGGTATGGAACGAAACAATATATAATGACCTACACCTGGAAACGCCGACAGAAATCCTAAATAAATGCTGCAACTCCTTCGTACAACGCAACAATGACCACTACAACCCTTTGGTGAAAGAAGGATTCCAGACCCCGGAAACCGTCCGTCTATCCCGCCCTCGTCACATCATGGACATTATCAGAAATTAAAAATATAGTCTTATCATTTCACAAGTAATACATTCATTTTCATTTAAATAACATTTTAATTGAACATCTACAACCATGGTTGTAGATATATTTGAGAAAATAATGACTGTTTGTGCACCAATTCAATGAGGAATATTTACTGTATAATAGTCTCAAACAATAAAAAAAAAAATAATAATAAAAAAAAAAATAAATAAATAAAAAGTCTGGCATCGGACCGTATGAAACGTGCAGAGGCTCTTTTGCTCGGTTACGCATACTGACACTTCCAAATAAGTATATCCATCTACCTACACCTCACCTATCCAAAAGTGTCTATAAACGTACATGAGCAAGTCTAGACATATTGCAGTCATCCCATTGGTATTCGAGACAACGATTTTTTCAATGTAGCTGGTCCGTACGAAGTAGGGTCAAGATTTAATAATAAATAATTACCAGACTTACGCATTACCAGACTTTTAATTGAGAATTTAATGGAAAGGCATTCGTAAGGACCATCAAGGCTCATCTTATTCGAGCTAAACTATATTCGGCTGAAGCATTTGTCGACATTTCGTGGAGCGTTCAGAGGATTACCGTGAAATGAAATTAACTCTTGTAAATATCTAAGTTATATAAGACCTATTTTTGACTTTTTAAATTATTAGCTGGTCTCGAACTAATCTTTATATTCTACTTGTATTAACTATGCAGTTTGCATCGCCTAACTAAAGGCCAATGCAAAAAAACCTACATATTCTTTTCCATGCCAATCAGTATAAATCGTCAAAGATTTTTTAAAAATTCACTCCATCCAGATAGAAGTGTTGGGGGAGATTCGGCTGCCAATGAAAAGCTGTTGGTGCCCACTCGTGTTTATCACTGGGCTCCTCAAAAGATACTAATCTGCCTCCTCCGATCAATCATTCTGATTGAGCCTCCTCCCTCTCAGACCTTCAGCTTTTCTCTCCCCTTCAATAAACGCTCAGTCGAGAAACACGCTATGAGTTTTCGGCTCAGACGGATCGATCTATTTTCCCTTCTGCGAGGGTCGGCCACCTCACAGAGGGCTCATTTCCATAAACGGGAATCTCACAATACGCAGTGGGTACAATCAATGTCAGTGACCTGTGCGGTGGCCGATAATCAATGTCCAATATTTCAAATGATTCAGACAATACTGAAGAAATAGATTTGTTTATTTGTGAAAGAACGGGAGAGCACTATTGCAAGTATAATAATGACAACTTATACTGACAACAATGATTATTGAGTAGATAAAGAAAAAATGGAACTAGATAGTATAAAATATACAGTGCAATAGTTACAAGATAAAAGAAACTTACGTGAATAAAATAGGAGATCAAGTAATCACTGATTTTAGTGCAGACAATGAAGAAGCAAAAGAGTAAAAAATTAGGGTTTAATGAAAGGAAGAGGTCAGCTGAGCGGGGAAGTCTCACCAAGATTCATCAGTGACACAAAAGAGCACTCCGAACAAAATCTTGCTCCAGTAGAGGTGGATGGACGTACATGATATACCTAGTATCTGATATACACAGGATTGAAAACGTAATCAGTAATCTCGTAAGAAAAATAATTTGGATGCATATAACCCCTGAATTGTAAAGATGACAGATTAATGGTTTTATTTTCATGTCCCAATGTCAACATCGTGAAGGAGAGCGTAAGAAACGCCCTTTGTTTACCATTAGTTGTGGATTCGACGTCAAAAATGAAATTTTATTGGTAGAGTAGATTTGAGATTTTATTATATTGAAGATTTAGTACATTTGGAGTGTAGGTTCTCTGTCATCTCATAACAGTTGCAATAAAAAATGGCGGCCTCACAAACAGGGCTGAAGTTGCTCATATTCTCAATATGTGATTTTTTTCCTCAAAACTCTCAAACCGTGTGTCCTTATCACGTCACACAACACGTCATTACGTAGGTATACGTTGATTATTAACATACATTAGTAGATCTTGCTTAATGATTAGAACTCTAAAAATTTTTAAATCCGAGCATTATTGACATTCGTCGACTAAGTCTCCCTCCCCTCAATTAACCACTGCAACAAGTAATGATTACATTAGTGTTAAGCTATAATAACCCTCATCCTCATATAACAATACCTAAGTAAGTGAAGGACGGGACGAGAAAAACTGAATCTCACAATCATTGTCAGCGATCTTCATAATGGCTGAAAATCATTTTCCGAATGCTGGAAAATAAACTGAAGAAATAAAACAAGAAATTGAATGTAGTATAATAGCACTACACGTAATTAAGTAGGTATATGTTGATAAATCAAACACCATAGACTTGTCCACTGTTTAAGTTTACTACTAAGTAGTACCTAAAAAAAAAAAGTTTTTTTCAGTAATGCAGCATGACCATATGAGCGAATTTACGTAAATTATCGCACTATTTTATGTTGCATTGTTTAGAAAATGAAGGACTTTGAGGGAAAATAAAGTTTTAACCATAAATTTCATAGCAAAATCCTCTTTCTAAATAATATTCTTAATATTCTACGATTCAAAAAGAGATTTTGGATTTTTAACTTTTTTTGGAGTTTTTACCGATTTTTTAGCACATTTTAACGACATTCAAGTACATTCTTCAGCATAATTTTGCATATTAATTTTTTAATGTTCTACTTTATAGTTGATAAACTTTAACTAACAAAAATTTCAACTTTTAGTTATCGTCTGGAAGGACACATATATATTCATAAATAAAAAATTAAAAAAAAAAATATATATATATAGGTATATATATATATATATATATATATATATATATATATATATATATGCATATGAAAAAATGTTAAGCTCTAGGATTGGTTTCAGAATGACTCAAAACGGATTTCAATGAAAACAATTTTCAAACATTTTTGTAGCCATTGCAATAGTTTCATTTTCTATGAAAATTCGCTAAAAAAAAAAAAAATTAAAGCATTACTGACATTTTTCTACAGATCCCCCTCCTTCCTTAATTTATCACTGTAACAAGTAATAATTACAAAACCATTGTAATAGCTTCATTTTTTCAGAGATTTCTATAAAACAACAAAAAAGCTGTAAATCCAAAATTTTTTGTGAACCGCAGAATATTATTTAAAACGAGTTTTATGCCATGACATTGGTAGTTAACAATTTATTTGAACTGAAATAACTCAAATTTTTAAACAATGTAACATAATGCAATACGACAATTTACGAAAAGTCGCTCATACAACCATGCTGCATGACTGGAGCTTTTTGGTGAATAGTGTTCTCGAGGGAGAGGGCGTATCTTGAAGAGCAGGTGCTGCCTCACCCAGTGCTGCCCCTCACAGGGCTGCGGCATAGTTTTCTCGTGCCGTAACTATCGGTTATGTACCTATTTTATTCATGTTTTATTTATTATTTTTCAAGTGAGTAATTGTTTCAGCGAATTTCCGCTACAAAATGAAGCTATTGCAATAGCTCCAACATTTTTGAAAGCGGGTAGTGGGGCCATTGTTTGACACCTTAATAGGCATTTTGACTTTGACAAGCGACAAGCAATTAAGTTTTTTTTCGTTTGTTTAGATTTGAAACTTACATCTGTTGCTGCATCAGGATTTCCTCAAACTAATAAAAAAAAAAAAACTAAAAACTAAAAAATCACTAATTCAAGCCATAAAGCATCACGAATTCGTTTTTTCGAAATCAATTTTTTGACCCAGTATTTGACAGCCACATTTTTTTTTTTTTTTTTTTTGTGCCTGTGATTAACACCCTATTACTGACACAGAAGTTCTTCTGCAATAAATGACTCCTTGTGTCAAGAAAACATTTCATTTCAACATTATACAAATAAATTGTGCATTAGAACATAGTTTTATTAATCTAAATATAAAATTAATATGAGTATTCACAAATAAAAAGTTGAAAATATCACCGATGTTTCATAAAAAAAAAAGGTACAATGTTTCCTTGATTCGATAGGCTTGTGAGTTGCTATGTATTTATATAAATATAAAAAATAAAGAACGAATGACAAGAACGAATAAAGATCCATATTGACAGCACTGTCAATCACTGAGGGGAGCATCAGTTTGGGAACTAGTAATTGACATTTGTATTTTCACATGTTATCTTTGATTATTTCCAAAAAATTGTAGCATAGATGCAAGCTGCACAAAAATCTGATTGAGAAAAACTATGGAAACAATCGAATTTGAAAATGTGGAGGGCTGGTGAAGCAGAATAAAACGCTTACCTTCGTAGCAAAATCACAAGAAACAGCACCTTCACCAAATTCCACAAAAGCCCGCCTGAACATGGAATCCGTACTGAGGCATTCTGAAACGATTCCTGGGGTCCAAAGCTTTTTAAATAGATATTTCATAAATGTATTTATAAGGTGCATATTAATGTGTGTGCTATCCCAAACGGTAACTCTCCTTATAATCGAGATGAAAATGCCGTTTTTGCCCTAGAAAACCAGCATCCCAAAAGGATGAGTTCAATGGACAGCACTTTTTGATCATAATAAAATGGTCTGATTTCGAAAATGTGCAACAAGAATAACTAATAATGACAATAAACTAATAAAAATCGTTGATTTTATTTTTTTAACAGAATATTATTCAATAAAGTTTATTAACTATAAACTAGAACGGTCAAAAACTTATAAACGAAATTGTATGCAGAAAAATGTTGGTACTTAATGTTATTATTATATGCTTAAAAAAAGAATAATATTTTTAAAAAAGCTGAAAATCCATAACCTATTTTTGGATAGCAGATTATTATTTACAATACTTTTTCTTTCAACCATAAAATCAAAAGTTTACAACTTTTACGCAAATTCTAAGTGGTAACATTTCAAAACAATTCAATATAATTATAATTCAGTAATTTATGTAAATTCTCTCATTTATGATCATGCTGCATGACTGAAATTTATGATTATTTAGGTACATTTTTTTCCTCATTAATTTACTTTTACTTCATTATTCGGAGAGTTATTCATTATGGGATGTATGGTAGTGATCTGTCCATCCGCCACTTCCTTTAAGACTGCCCAGCCCTTCTGGACCTCCGAGTCCAGCATCGGCACTAGACAAGGTCCAGTCCGTGTTCTATTTGAGAGCCGCTGAGCTCTACTACGAACTGTGAAATCTAATCTGTGATATATTTATGTACATTTAGTCATAGTTTTATTTCACTTTGCTGATTTTATTTAGTACATCTATTTAGTTTAATCCTTCATTGTCTTAAAAGTATGGTAATGAAGATCAATTTTTCTAAAACTAATTTCATAACTTTCGCGTTTAGAGAAAGTGATATCCCGCAGATAAAGAACCTAAAATTCCATGTACCGGACTGTACAGATAACCTTCAGTGCTGCTGTGAAGTAATACAACAAGTTGCTTCTGTTCGATACCTAGGCGTGGAAGTTGATCAGAACCTAAGATGGGACAAACACCTGAAAAAAGTGACATCCTCGATGAGAAAGATGATCCATGTGTGTAGGGAGCTGAGGAACTTTTTAGATATTGATAGACGTAGAATGGTATACTATGCGCTCATTCAGTCGCTCATGATCTATGATGAATCTGGTTGGGGAGGATGTAGCGCGTCCCTTCTTGATTCGTTATTCCTGACCCAGAAGCTCTTAATCAAAGTCTTACTTAAAAAAAAGGACAAGATATTCGACAGAAGCTCTCTTTAAAGAGTTCACAGTACTCAAATTGGGAGAGCTAATTGACAAGATAACTATAATTAAAACATATAAAGATTTACATAGCAACCACCTGAAATTTTTAGATGAGGGAAAAACAAGAACTTGTGGGCAATTTCTTTCGAAACTGCCTTTCTGTAGGACTCACCATGGCCAACGGGCGTATGATTACCGGGGAGTAAAACTGTTCAATGCCCTACCCCATGAGCTCCGCTCTATTTCTAAAATTGAAAAGTTCAAAAAATAACTGAAAAAACATATAATAATGAGACAATCTGAAACCCATTAGATAATATTAAAACTTTAATATGGTAACTAAATAATTCCTACGTATTCTGATTTACCCGATGTATACTTAGGTATTGATTCTAATTTACCAGATTTACTTACAAGATGATTATTGAATAAGGTATTGAATGAGTGTGCTGATTATTGTATTACTCCTCCCCACAGCACAAGTCTACGACTTATAGTGGGGAGTAGCATTTATTGATTTGTGTAACTTTTTTTGTATTGCAATACCTATCTAAATAAATGCGTTAAAAAAAAATTATAACACAATTCTTCATCTAGTTTTGCTCTATTATTTTATTATTGGGTTTTTTAAAATTTACTTGAAGGGCTACGCAGTAGTCACCACTGTACCCCTCTCTGTTGTCACGAATGGCAACATGGCTACCGAGAATCGTGCCACTTGTAGTGACCCTATAGACACCCTCTAGTTCATTGCTGCTAATGACCCTTCTGGTTGAGGTGCGGCTTAAACCTATAAAAAAAAAGGTAATAAATAAAAAAAAAATCATTATTAGTTTTTCTTCTTGTCCTCGCTTGTCTACAATTTCACCTTCCTCAAATTCTTATGATGTACCTACTAAAGTTTCTAACTCGGTATTATCCGAATAAGAGCTAAGGAAGTTCAGCAAATATTCTTCGGTTTCACTGGTGAAAAGCACCCACTAGACTGCCCTCGTCAACCTGCACATCGTAACTATGTCTCAATGTGCGGACACAACTGTGGGAAACTGTATTATTCTTAATGCTGCCCTGTGCTGTGGTGTGCTGAACTGCCCCTAAGTGTTAACGCACTGTATACATAGCTGTATCGTCAGATGGAATAGCGCGAACTCTTAGCCTTTTCTGAGTCATGTTTGTGAATATCAATACAGGATGAGCGCTTGGTCGGCTGGTAGGTGCATGTATATTAAACGAGGAGGGTGGCGGAGGTAAACGCGATTTCGGAGCAATATGCGAATCAATGTTGTAGGAAGGCGGCATAGCGTGACAGGGGCGGGCGAAACCAGGGCATCTCCGCCCTCCTGGCAGAAATGTGAGGTTCAAACAGTAAAAACGTAGCTAGGTTAAGGGTTAAGTCCGTTAAAATTGACTAAATCCCAGGCAACACCTCCCCGCCCGCCTCAGACGGCGGGATCAGTGTTATCGACCAACACGTTTGTCCCGAACAACAAACAGGTATAAATTATTGAATTATCCCACAACAGAGGGCCTGCCCGTGTTAGAAATAGGTCAGCCCATTGATCGGGAGACAAACTAAACTGGTTACCACGGCAGCGGCGTTGTCATTATTGTACATTACGTCTCGCCCATCGGTCCATCTCGCCCTTTCCTGATCGGGCTCCGAACCCTCGATCTCCTCCTACGGCACATCTGTCAGATAATCTGCGGCAGTTTTGAAGGGGATTCCCAGCAAGGAGTCAGCTTGCAGCTGAAGGATCGATAGCGATGATTGAGACTGAGCCCTGAAAATAAATCCAGGCCCTCCCCTCCATAACAGCATTTTCGTTTTCAATCATATTAATGAACCGGAAGTTTTCAACAGGGGATTCCGATTGATTGTCACATGTTCTTCAAGGCCTGTTGAAAAACTTTCTGTCAAAATACTATACAACCATTTCCATTTCTTTCATTCTTCCTTGTTATTTAATACATTCCTAGCGGTAAAAACAGTTTGTTATGAATTCACAATACTTTTTCAACTAGTTACGACGCTGTAATGGCCCTATTCCAACCGTGATTGTCATGAAGTTTCCAATGGAGCAGCCCGAGAAAAACAAGCTGTTGTCGAAGACCTCAGGGGCTCCATCTCGCCACTCGTGAAATCTTGTAAAGGGGTGATGCTTAGGGATTTCGAAATTTTTGTGAAGAGGTTAGCCTGAACCCTGGCAGACTGATGGAAGAAATCGCAGGATGGATGCGAAACGAAGCTACAGTTGGCAACTATTCGAGCGATTTTCTTGATTCTGAGGGAGCCACTCAAAAGCATGATCCCACACGAATACTAAGGAACAGTGGAACTAGTGCTAGAAGGCGGAGCCTCGCTGCCTCTGCTAAAAAAACAATAATGAAAAAATAAAAAAAGCTCACCGGCATTCAAGTAGTTCTAACACAAGAGTCTACCTTCAATAAAATAAACGGTAATTGAAAAGAATAAGAACAAATGAAAATAAATAAATTAAGAATGGAAACAAAGTTTTGGTTCATTATTTTCAATAATAAACCTTCGTAATAGACCAAGAAACACATTTTTCTACACCCCACAAATCTTGTTGGTTTACGTTTCAAGATACGTAGATCTCAAAAATCGTGGTGAGGATTCCGGACGCCGCCGTCTCTCAGCTGCCGTTTTACTTATCAAATGCCACCAAAACTGAAAGCATGAATCCGTGGCCTAAAACTGAACCAGCATTGAAACACGTTTCTGCCTGTTCACTGGTGTGAATATCAAGCGAGACGCTGCGCTGGTATTTTGCTTGCCTAGCTTTCAATAAACCATTGCAGCGAGACGGGTCGAGATAAGTAATAAGGTAGAAGTTCGGCCCTACACTGGCCCCCACCCGACGTCATCCTGTCCGATTAAACTCATTTTTCTTTGCTGACCCTGGGAAGGGCATGCCTCTGTGTAGCCTGATGCTAAATATGTAACGGTAGATCGATTCTATAATCTAAAAGAAGGCTTCAAAATGCATGTTTTCGGTCATTCTTATTCTTTTTTTCTCGAACCACCTGGTTTTTTTGCCTACTCACTTCTACCAGGTCTCTTCAGCCAATTTTGATCAAATTTGAAACATAGACTACATTTAACTTCACGAGGTGCCTTTTGGGGCTTCGGAGCCGCTACGACCAAGGCCTGATCAGCTGAGCGAATTAAATTCTCTCTCGTTCACCCTAAGAAGTTGAACTTCGGTGAGAAGACTGTCTGGGGCATCAAGATACGAATAAACTCAAGGGCTGTTTCCTGATCAGCTGGGTGAGCTAAATTCTCTCCTGTTAGGAAGTTGAAATTCGGTATAGAGACTCCCCGGGACATTATAAGACGAATGAATTGATGAGCTCTATTCTGATCAGCTGAGTAAGATGACATTAGCATTACGTATATTTCTGACACAAATGCAGAGTTGAAGTGGGCTGAATAGCGCTCTACTTATCCGCAGTAACATTAAATGGTTCACATCCCTATAAATATATTTTTAAATGAAATATATTATTATTCAACTTTTAGGAATACATTTTCAGTCACTTTGAGGTGTGTCAATCCTCCACCACACTAACCAGTACGGTTGTGCGAAAGGCGAAAATCGACCAAGCTGTTGGAGTGTCTAACTCCCAAACGCAGTAAAAAAGCTCTAACCAGAAATAACCAAAACGAGTCTGCAAGGCAGCGGAAGCTTTGTTTTCATTTTCGAAACGAAAAAATATTGTTGTGCTCCAAAATCAAAATTTTCACTCGCATTTTGCGTTTCATAGCCTCCTGAACGAATTTGGCTTCGTGTCCGTCTGTCTGTCAACATTTCATTGCCACAGCCATAACATCAACAATTTCGATTGAATTTTGATTACATTTTCAGGAATAGTGTGGGTTTAGCCCTATATGGTCCCCTATTAGTTTCATCATGATTGAATCAGCGGTATGCTCTGAGCATTCATGAACGTAATTTTCTTGTGATAGTCATAAGTCCGTCAATGTTGAACAGATTTTAGTCAGGTTTTCAGGGATGATGCGGGAAAAGTCCCAGGAGGTCCCTAACGACATTCATCATGAAAGAATCAGTGTTTGCTATGTGCATGCGCAAGCGTTTGTCTTTCTATATTTCCTTGCCACTGCCATAACTTCCACAATTTTGATTGATATTGAATGAAATTTCCAGGAATTGTGTGGATTTAGCCCTAGATGGTCCCCCATCAGTTACATCATGATTGAATCGGTGGTACGCTCAGCGCATGCGTGAACGTAATTTTCTTGTTAAAGTCACGCTGATGCCACGAGGAAGCTTCTGTGCCATGTCCTTGGCAGTGTACTTTTACTTACTTTACAGTAAAAGTTCAAACGCTATACTGAATCCAGCGAGACGCCAGTCTCGCTTTCTCAAGCCTTCAATAACCGAGAACATAGCCGCCACTGTGATGACGAAATGCGCCGAGGTAAGTAACAAAGTAGAACTTCGGTTCAACATTGTCCCCCTCCAGATCTCACCCTGTCAGCTCAAAATTAATACTCTTTGTATATCCTCGGAGGATTATGCCTCCTGAATCACCTGATGCCAAATATACTACATAAGCTGAAACGAGGCATCAAAATGCAAGTTTTAGGACTTTCTTCTTCTCTTTTAATTTAATTTAATTAATTAATTTATTTTTTAATTGACGTCTCACCGGATTCTTTACTTCTTCTACCAGTTCTCCACCACCAATTTTTGATGACTTTTGAAACGTAGGCTAAATTTGACCTAACAAAGTGCCCTTTGGGGTTTGGAACTGTTCACCCTGGGAAGTTGAAGTCTGATATAAGATTCTCTGGGATATCAAGGGGCTAATAGACTCAGGGGCTCATTCCTGAGCAGCTGGGTGAGCAAAATTCTCTCCAGTTCACACTAGAAAGTTGAAACATGACAAGGAATCTTTCTGAGACATCAAAATACGGATGGTATGACGGGCTCCGTCCTGATCAGCTGAGTTAGCTAAATTCTCTCCTTTTCATACGGGTTCACAAAATTAGGGGTTCTATCCTGATCAGCTATGAGGATCAATGGAGGCTTCACGGAGCCTTGTTAACAAGAGCTAATGCTTCACCAAGGTCCAAACAGCTTGCAGCTATAGCAGTCACACCCATGGAGTCAACCCCAAGGGACGCCAGACGGCAGATCGGGCAGGGATCGGAGTCTGTCCAAAGACAAAGCCCTTCTGATCCATCACCTTCACCTTATGCTGGCGGACCGACGGGACCAAGGAGACTGACCCACACTTAGAAGGATTGACCACTAAACCAAACCTGGCTAGCTGCTCGGCAAAGGCATTTAGGGTGATCTGCAATCCGTCACGGGTTTCAGCGAGTAGGATGTCATCATAGGCAAAAGCCAATGCACCTACTCGCAAAACAGGGCCGAGATCAAACCCTATTTCATCTGGCAGCTTACCCAAGGCTGTATCCATGACCAGGTTGAAGAGGAGTGGCGATAGAGGATTCTCCTGGTGTACCAGAGAATGACAAAATCCTCTAACATCCCGTCTCCTGCCTCGAGGACGGTAATTCCTTTGAAGTAGACAGGCAACATGCTCACTGGACGTCACCTATGACACCTGCCACTTGGAGGCGAGATGCCAGAACCTTTTACAAAAGGCGGAAAACTACTGACGATATAGAAATCTGATGATAGCCTCCAGGCCAACTTCCTCCTTTCTTTCTGATGAAGATGGTCTGATCATGGGTTAACACTTTGGGGGTCCTCCCGACAGAAGCAACAGGTTGAGAATGAGCAGCTTAACATTCATCGGTGTTTTATTCCAGTATCAGGTAGATATATCATCAGGTCCAGCAGGAGAGGAGATTTTGACACGGCACTTATGGTGCCTCGTCATGAAGCACCAGCGTGCACATAATGCTGCGCAATGAACCCCTGGTGGAAGCTGGGGATACCATTGGCTCACCAGGGTTGTGGCTGAAAGCACTCAAGAGTGGCTCCCAATAGTCCACAAACACCTGGAGAGGGGGAAACTTGTTCATCCTCAGCTCCTTCTAGTACCTCCACAGCTACACGTGCAGGATGCTTCCTCGACGACTTCTGGACCTGCTGGTATTTCAACCGGCTTACTTGCTTTGCTGCTCTGCGACCTCTACAAGGCACCAATGTAGGAGTGTAGTGTCTGCCCGGGCGCCCCAGAGCGCCTCCTCTTGGACCCCGGGTGCCAATGAGCCGATGGGGGTTAGGAGGCTCACTGTTGAGTTCTTAACGGTAAAGCACAAGATTAAGGGACAGGAGACTCGTTGACACGAGCCTCCCCCCTTAACGCCAGCGGGTCATTCTGCCACCCTCTGTTCACCCAGAGGGTGCCCAGGTTGCATGATAGGGACGAATGACCTTGACTTGTGTAGGGATAAGAAGGAGCTCCGAGGAGATAATAACACCGACATACACTCCCGCTCACACACACACACCCAAACATAGAAAAAAAAACGTTACACTCTAGGATTCGTTTCAGAATGCTTCTAAACGGATTTCAATTAAGAAATTTTTCGAAAATTTTCTTCTTAAAGATTTTGGAGCCATATTCTACAAAAATTTGCAAAAATCCCATGCAGTAATTGTTCCAACCGTATTTTAAAATGTATAAACCGTCCTTTGTCCGAATAGTAAGTAATAGATCCATCTACTTACTTCGTCTGTCAAAAAATGACGCAATCTAATATGAGGTGTTTAAACTATGTTTCGACACCACATTTTAGGAACAGTGTATGTAATACGCACCTACTCCCACCACCGGAAACCAAACGGCGAGAAACCCTTGATCAATGTTTCGTATAAAGGGCGGCGAAGGGCCCCCTTAGGATGGAGAGGGGGGTGAACTGCAGCCCTTGGAGTTGGTACTAATTTAAACCGACCCTTAAACCCTTCCTCCCGGCTCACAAATCAGCCTCTCCGTTTCCTCCACCCCTCTTCCTCTTCCTTTCGCTCTCTTCCTACCCCCGATTACCTTCAGTTTCTGTCCTTCTTTGGGCTCCCCTATTCTTCCTTCCATCCCCCCCCCCCCCTCCACTCCTTTCCTCATCTGCCGTTAGATGGAAGGCAAAACTCAGTCCCCTGGGGTCACCCCTGGCAGCATAATCATAATGTCTAGCGAACAAACCTTTGATTCACTTCTTTCATATGAAGAGTAAATAAACTTGAAAACCAATCATATCAAATAAAACGTCTGCAAAATTATATCGGTAGCACAGCTTCTTCACTTATTGAACCATACACGTATCGAATTAGTTGAATATCAATGAATGACTCAAAAATATTTGAATGCAGATTAAAACAGTGATATCAGTGTCGAGATGCTTATATGCGAAATGGTTTATAATTCATGTTAACGCATGCGCATATTCTACCACCAAATCAAATAAGATATATAGGAGACCCACTAAAAGCTAACCTGTACAATAATACACCATTTAATCAAAATCAGTCCATTAATTTAGGAGTTCAGTCCGTAACAACCAATTTCAGGTTCGCACATTTGCGATATTATCGTGCGATAATATTGTACCTACATAAATTATGTAGGGACAATAACAACAACGAACATCCCGAAATTAGAACGAGATCGGACCAATTTACGTTTGCGCTGGCGCAATCGCTAGGTACTGTTCGTCCGATGGTGATGAATTGATAGGAGATTGCATAGAAGTTACCCCCATAAACCTTGAAAATTTCATAAAAATCGGTTCATTAGACTCATAACATTTATAGGCGACCATCTGTACGATATTAGGAACAAAAAAAGAATCATGAAAATTAGATGAGAAAGTGTGATGAACATCACGATGTATCAGTAGGTATTACTCCCTCCATTCACCTATCTCCATAATGAAATTTGAAACTCCTGACAAATATTTCAAAACTATAACAAATTCTTAATTGAAAAAAAAAAAAAAAAAAAAAAAAAAAAAAAAAAAAAACACAAAATTCAGTCGAGAATTGTAGATTGAGCAGTGCTTACATGAATTGTTAGCTACCCCTTCCACCCACCATCAAAACCGCAAATCGTGAATTCCCAGAGTTTCAGAAAAGTTTAGGACTCTTCTATGGTCACTTATGAGACCAGAAAGGCGTTTTTCCCAATGCTGTTTGGTCTCCCCATAATATACTGAGTTGCTGATGTCCTGACACAGGATCCTAATGGATCATTTCAGGGCACATAAGTGACCATAGAAAAGTCCAAATTCATCCTGACATTGAGAGATCTCCTTCTGCGTTAGCTAAACATAGTGGTTTAAACCATCATACATCTTAATTTGACCAAAGGGGCATTTCCTACTAAGAGGGGAATTTGAAAACACGGAAATTCAAGGAAATGGAATTCGTCCTCCAAAATAGTGATAAAGCTATGAATTATAAAAGGAATATGAATGGCCTAAGCATAGTGTATCATAAACTAATAGTGGGGGGAAGACCAACCCCAAACACCAACAACCCTGACAACACAGTAGATGAATTTGAATTGCTCAATTAGATAAAAACTAAATAATTCTTCTATTCGTCCAATTATTATTCAAGAGTAAGTAAGTAATAACAAATTTTCTGTTGTTACTCAATTCAGTTTTGTAAACCTTTTTATGTTACTACCTACTTTCTTCTAGTTTCATTTAATTACTTCCATATACATATAGATAAAATCCATTGTAAACCCCCCCCCCCCCCCCGTAGTCCATAATATTCTTGATAGCCAAACAAAACATCTGAACTGTCTGTTCCATGTTATTTCTTCTTTCCTACTTCCATGCACATAAATAGCATTGGCCATTATTGTATCCATGTTGGCCATTATAAACAAACTTATATGTTACTGGGTTTCATCAAGTTTCTCCTTATATTTCTCTACATAATACGGCAGGAAAAACTAATTTTATGTACCTTTTACCAATAAGATAATTTTCATATGTTTTTGACCTATAGGTATATTTATCCTAGATAGGTGACTTTTAACTCTCAGTTTTTAGTCTAATGTTGCATGACTAGGGCCTCACCACTGTTGGATGCAGAAACGTCTCATAAATAAAATCTAAAATACAATTGGCTGCGTCGTCGTCCTGAACAGGAAACACCTATTTCACTTCAATTATAAATAATTATATCATAAAGAATTCGTAGAATAATTTTATCGAATCAGTCTTCAACGGGTTAGTAAATTAGAATATTTGTATCTTCTTTATGAGTCTTCTAAGGTAGTGGTCACATAATTTTCACATTAGAGAATGAATGCTCGGCCTGATCAAGTCAAGGTCAGCAGCAGTGCAGGCGACCTCTCAGGTTGAGCCCCTAAGGGCAAGCAGGTGGTGGCGGTGTTATGATGGGATGCTGGCCGAATGAGAGATAACATAGAGCCCACTGGCCTTGACCAGAGCGTGGATGTAAGCACTAAGGACACCAGATGGGAAGCCAAGCTAAGAGCGAACATCAGAGTGAACTTGGCAATCTAACTCATGCAGACTCCCTGCAGTAAGCCTGCCAAAGACACCCATAGGTTAACTTTGGCAGCAAGTATGTGTAAAAGGGGCACAGCTTCTGCTGGGATTCAAAGGAGCCTTGGTAACACAAGCTAGTGCTCCACCAAGGCCCACACGGCTTGCAGCTATAGAGGCCACACCTATGAAGTAACCCCAAGGTACCATGAAACCTCCAACATGGATCGGGCAGGGATCGGTGTCTGTTCTAAGAAAAAACACTCCTAACCTAACACTATCACCTTATGCTGGCGGCCCAATGGGACCAAGGAGACTGACCCACACGTAGAAGAGTTGACCACTAAACTGCACCTGGCTAGCTGCTCGGCAAAGGCATTGACGGCGATCTGCAAGCCCTCACGGGTTCGGCAAGTAGGATGACATCATCGGCAAAAGCCGATACACCAAATCGCACTCCAGTGGCGAGATTGAAATCTATTTCATCTGGTAGCTTACCCAAGGCTGTATCCACGACCAGGTTGAAAAAGAATGGTGATAGTTGATCCCCCTGGCGTACCCAACGCCCAATGACAACATCCCCTGACATCTCACCTCCTGCCTCGAGGACTGTCACGCCTTTGTGGTACAGGCAGGCAACACTCAATCAAACGAGTAGGGGACTCAAGACCAATAAGGCAATCGGACAGGAATAAGTGGCTTACAGCTGCATAGGCCTTAGCGACATCCAGAGGGGTAAGATAGAGCTGCTGTTTCTTGACAGTTTGGAGAACTCTTATATTCTCTGCTGTGCCATATGCTAGCCAAAATGCTCACTAGAAGTAACCTATGACACCTGCCACTTGGAGGCGAGATGCCAGAATCTATTGAAAAAGGCGGAAAACTACCGACGATTTAGAAACTGGATGGTAGCCTCCAGGCCAATTTCCTCCTTTATTTGGGATGAAGATGGTCTGGGCATGGGTACACATTTTGAGGGTCCTCCCGACAGAAGCAACAGGTTGAGGATGAACAGCATGACTTTTTCTTGGAGATTTATTCCAGAGTCGGGCAGAAATACCATCAGGTCCAGCAGACGTGGAGTTTTTGACACAGCACTTACGTGCCTCATCATGAAACACGGGCACACACATAATGCTGCGTAAGTAGTCCCTGGTGGAAGTTGGGCGTACCACCGGCTCACCAGAGTTATGGCTGGGAGCACTCAAGAGTGGCTCCCCAACCTCCACAAACTCCTGGAGAGAGGACAAAACTTGTTCATCCCCATCTCCTTCCAGTGCCTCCACAGCTAAACAAGCCAGATGCTCCTTCCACAACTTCTGGATCTGCTAGTATTCCCGCCTCCTTGCTTTCTTAGCTCCTCTGCGACCTCCACGGTTCATCAACACAGCAGGATTTATTCCCTGACGTATCGTCATGGTCGCATCTCCGAACTGTGGGAAGATCGTCTGTACATAACCCACAACCAAGCCATCAGGCCTCTCAACAGCCCGCCATGCTAGTTCCTGCAGGTAGGCGCTCTCATAAATTTCAGTGCGGCCTCAACACCAGCCTTCAAACCGTCAAGAAAACCAGAGGTCCCGGGGGAGGACTGCTGAATGGTGGGCTGCTGTCCCACGTCTGTTGGAGATGCGGGAGAGGCTTCAAGGCTATTTGCCATGATTGCTTCCCAGACATGCTGCTTGTAGTGGGGTCTCAGGCATGATTGAATGGCAGAAAGCGTGCACATGAGAAAACGTGCTTGCAAGAAAACATTAATATAACATACCCCATTACGCACAGCTTCTGCCACATCTGCTGCCATGAGCCACAAATTCTCAGAAGCATAACTGGGTCGCTCTCGTTCTATATAAATTGCAGCTTGGTCTGTAAATGATGCTTCTGCTAAACGTGGACACTGAGTCCACGCTTGGAACTGAAGGCTCTCTCACAGTGGGCACACTAGTGGGGTGGGCACACACACACAACGCAAACAGACACGGATCAAAAGTTGTTCAGAATTGTCTGAAACGTGAAACGCGAGCGGAAATTTTACCACTGTAAAAAAACAATCGTTTGTTTTTTGGGGAATAAACATTTCCATCTCTCACAAGTGAAAACCATGCTTCCAATACCTATAGGCAGTCATTGACAGAATTCAGAGATTGATTGGCTTTGCCAATAGCTTAACTAGCAGCAAAGATTTCTTTACCGTCTCGCGCTTAGGAATCCGAAGGTGTTTTTGTTTTCTCGAAGTTGTAGCCCGTAGGGAAGGCGAACCTTTCAACGCGCAGCGTTGCGGGTGGTTTTAATTGATTCTTTGGGATTATATTTATCATTGACAAGCAAAACATTATTACTGTTACCTTGAAAGTTGAAAAAAAGAAAATGATTTTCGAATGCCATTTAAGGCAACCCTTTGGGGTTGACAAAAATCGATGCTGCGCTTTTAGAATCATATATACCCCAAGTGTGATTTTTGACCCAAGCATCATAAAGTTTGGTCTCGTAATTTCGGAAAAAAGCTCTAGACGGCGGACGGTAAACGGCGGACGGACAGATTTTTTTTTTTTTTTTTCGAGCTTTGAATTCTACGAATCTTGAAACCAACAAATTTTCAGGGGAGTTCATCTTTTTTTTTCTTGGTCGATTAGAAAAGTGCAAAATATATAATACTTTCCGTTCTTGTGTCCAAAGACAAAGAAACAAAGCTTTCCAAACGAGAGAAGGAGTTCGTTGGTCTGCACATTTTGAGCATCAAATTTTAAAAATGTGTTAAAAAATTACTAAGAATGGCCAAAATAGGCCAACAATTGTTAAATTTATTAATACTGATATTATAAATTATCAGCAATCTGATCAAAAGAAGTATGAACGATGAACTTGATCATTTAAAAAATATTGTACAAATTTATACAGAAAAATATACTAAAATTTCATTATTAAGTATTTGCCGAAAAACATATTAAGACTGCAAAAAAGCTTTAAATGTTTTTTCTCAATTGGAAAAAAACTAATATGAAATACTAGGTATATAAGCAGCTAAAAATAAAGGTGAAGAAATATTTTACTATAACTTTGGTGGCAGTCCGGTGTAATTTTCTATGAATGGGTAACGGAAGGAAAGATGAAAAACTTCGATCCTTTCTTCCCCTTTCAGAGGTCGTCAATTCATTAGATCGGTGAAATGCATGAAAAATAAGTATGAAATAATGAAATAGTACGATAATTTACTAAACTTCGATCATACGAGCATGCTGCAGGACTGGCACTTTTATTTATGATGGGGCTGTGTTTTGTAAAGAAAAGGCTTTTCTTTTTCATTTTTTTAAATTTCTGTATTAGATTGCCTTTATGCGTAGATTAGCTGCCTATAGATAATTATTAAACGGAACCAACGGTACATCATTATCTGCGTATCTAAATAGATAGGTACATAGGTAAATTTAATTACGATTTTTGAGTTAATGCTCAATGAGGTTCTATTCTGACCTAGCGCTTCATAGATAGGTCATAAACTGTTGATCAGCGTTGAACACAATTCAGGTTCCACAGGTTCGTGAGGGATGGCGGGGGGAGGGGGGAAATATTGTGGATTTATAGATCGATCAGGTTGTGGCTGGCCTGCGGTAGCGCGAACCAACTCGGTCGATAGCTTCCCTTACGCCAAATCCCTGCCTGCTAAAATTTTAATTGTGGACCTGCGCCCTGGCTTCCCAACTCCAAGAGGAGAGAGGAGCTTTTCCCGCCCGCCCGGTCCCCGCCTCGGGAACTCCGGTCCCCATTTGTGGATGGTTTTACTGTAAATTGGGGACTCAACGGTGAGTACCTATATCGAACCACCCTCTACCGCCCCCGGGCCCAACCGCCCTCCTGAGGTTTGAAAGCGCTGGAGGGGTGGGCGCTTCGGCGAAGGTGGAGAGGAGGGTGAAAGGTCAGAAAAAAGGGAGGTCGACCGGAGGGGGATGTTCGGGGGTGGAAACGGGAGGTGTATAGAGCGACAGAGAGGGAAAACCACGGCTCAGCCAAACTCTCCAAGATGAAAAGAGAAGGAGAATCCGTTGAAGAGGGGCGGCAAAGGGGTAGAGAAAGAGAGAATTCCCAAAAAGGGAGAAAATAAGGGATGAAATGGCTCTTGGAGGGGTAGAAGGGGGTTGGGAAAGGGGATGGAAGTTTTGACACGACCGTGACAACGAGCGGGGAAGGGTAACCAACCCCTTTACTTCAATTTACAGACATCACCCCCGAAACAAAACTTCCCTATCTCCTTTCATCTAATTTAAAAAGTCTTCATAAAAAGATTTTTTTCCGTCCTCACCCTATCAAATTGTTTATTTTCGCCAGTTTATAATATTTTCAACCTCTGGAACAGAACTAGGCACCTGTTTAACCTCGCGATTTGTGTTAATATTATTCCTCTTCTCAACCATCTCTTTCAAGGCACAATGCTTATGACCTCGCACAATATCCTTCATGTTGGTTTATTGTTTTCAGGAATGAACCAAAAAAGTCAAACCGACAAGAAAAAAAGTTCCAGTCATCCAGCATGATCGATTGAGCGAATTTTCGTAAATAATCGTATTGTATAATGTTAAATTGTTTTCAAATTAGAGCTTTTTGAGTGCAATGAAATCTTTAACAATTAATTTTATGGCAAGAAACGTATTTCAAATAATTACCTGCTATTCAAAAAAGAAGTTTTGGGTTTTTAGCTTTTGCGGTTTTTGTCCATTTTTTAAATGAAAATTAAGTACATTTTTCAGCCACACACACCTGTGGGGGTGTATTGCCCTTCACCCCAACCCTCAAGCGAAAATCAACGCTCATGGCCGACAAGGTGGAGGGAGGGGCGGGGGGTACTTCAAAAGGGACCAGATGATATCTCTCTATGCAACCTGGTGAGCTCCTGAACACGAATGCCCAATGGGAAAGTTCGAGTCTGTAGCTTGGAATATGTTTCATCCAGGGGTAATAGAGTTACCATGGTATGCAGAGGGTGCCCTGGGAAGTAATGAAGACAATCTGCATAGCAGTGTCAGTAAATTTTGCCTAATCTTTAGTGGCTGGCTACGCCCGAGCACCTGAAGGGAGGCTGACGGGGTAGTTCGAAAGGCCCTAGTGGTCAAACGAAGACCCTTGTTTAATATAGGTTCCACCTTACGCGGCAAGGACTTTCTTGTTGATCCATTAACTGCAGACCCATATTCGATTATTGATTGCACCACAGCATGGAAAATCCTTAAGAGGACTTCCTGCTGGGCGCCCCAACTATTGCTAGATAGGGCGTTGAGCAATGTACACCCTGCATAGTAGCCTGACGCATGTACTCAATATGCTGGGTCTACCGCAGCTGGCGGCCAACTATGAGTCCAAGGAAACGTGTCTGCTTGGAGTAAGGTACTGTGACTCCACCAATTGTAAGTGGATACTCATAATGCGCTTTGCGCATTCTGGGAGCCTCACAGTAACTAGCAGCCTCACAAGGGTATTTGCCCTCTTTGAGCAGAGGGACAATGACAGCCTCCCTCCAGGAGTAAGGATAGTTACCTGAGGCATATGTAGAATTATATAGCCTCAAAAGAGTGTGATTTTGATTCTGTGGGAGATTGATCAGCATTTCATAGTTTTCGGTATAGCAGCTGATGCTGCTTCAAGGATAGCAGAGGTGAAATCGCTAACGTCATCCTCATTGTTTCCACTAAGATTGACGTGCACCGTCTGCTCCTTATAAAGAACCCAGCCAGCCTCTTCCAACTTCCAGCGTGGAAATGGTGTGAAAGGTGAATGCCGACTTTCTGTTTCTATTTTGATTGGGAAGTGGTCTGAGTGATGAAGGTCGGGTAAAGGATTCCAAGCCAATATACACCCTAAGGAGGGAGAGCACATGGCTAGGTCAATTGCGGACATCGCACCACGGATTGGCGACAAGTATGTTGGACGGCCATCGTTCAGGAGGAGGAGATCCAACTCTCTGAATGTGGCTTCAGCAGTGGCTTCCTGTGTTGTAGTATCGCCACAACCTCATATATGGTGTTATGAATGTTAAAATCCCCTAGTACTAGTACAGGGCTAGGAACCTGACGAAGGAGGTCCACAGAAGCGGCCTCATCCCACACTCCATCTGGAAGATATATATAATGAGCCTTAAGTTAAAAAAAAAAAAAAAAAAAAAAAAAAAAAAAAAAAAAAATAAATAAATAAATAAATAAATAAATAAATAAATGAAAAAAAAACACATGTATTCACACAAATTGTATTCGATAATCATCAAAAACGCTTGCATACGAGTCTGCAACACATTGGAACATTTTATGTCTTTAGTTGAAGACTCGTATGTGTTGTAGACTCGTATGCAAGCTTTAAGATCAACTCATCTGATCTGGACCCTGGGCATCGTCAAGTAAATGTCCTAAAGAGGCTACATACGAAATTACAGCTTCCTGGACTGTAAAGTATAGAAATTACCTGTTAAAATTGATTTAACCGCCGCTTCACAAATCAAACTGTTGTCGCTATATTCGGATCACCTGCTATGAATCAAATCATCGAAACACCAACTCAATGAAATCATCAGAAATTAACAAGCGGTTGCAATCATGTTCACAAGATCAATTATTGAGAATGATCACCTGTGTGTAAACAATTATTCAGATAACCATGCTCATAACTCAGCTTTGTTGGCCACGCACTTCGCAGTAGTTAACATAATATGTTTGGATAAATCGAGAGCTTTCGAACAAATGGTCAACGAATTTTGTGGGATGAGAAACGACGAAGTACCATTTCCCTAGCAACGACTCGGTTGTAAGCGGAAATCATCAGAAATCATTGAGCATATTTCGTTACATAACGTAACGTGACATAACGAAAATTTGGTTGTGTGCCATAGCAAAGACATGAAATGTCAAAAAAAAAAACCTTCACAAAGTGAAAAAGGAAATGAGCACATTTTCCCCATATTGTTAGAAAGGTTTGTGGATCCTTATATGCTCTGAAAAAATTAAGAAATTTCACACCCTCTAATCTAAAACTAATGCTGTCTAAAACACTACTAATACCTCACTTTGATTACTCCACCACTCTCCACCAACCTCAATTCTGAGCAGCTTCAATCGTGTTGGAATTCCATAGCTCGGTATGTGTTTTGTATCAGAAGATACGCTCATATCACTCCATATTCACAATCTTTAGTGGGATGCTCCATGACCGACCATTTTACCCAGCGTGTATGTTTTTAACATTTCATGTCTTTGCTATGGCACACAACCAAATTTTCGTTATGTCACGTTACGTTACGTAACGAAATATGCTCAATGATTTCTGATGATTTCCGCTTACAACCGAGTCGTTGCTAGGGAAATGGTACTTCGTCGTTTTTCATCCCACAAAATTCGTTGACCATTTGTTCGAAAGCTCTCGATTTATCCAAACATATTATGTTAACTACTGCGAAGTGCGTGGCCAACAAAGCTGAGTTATGAGCATGGTTATCTGAATAATTGTTTACACACAGGTGATCATTCTCAATAATTGATATTGTGAACATGATTGCAACCGCTTGTTAATTTCTGATGATTTCATTGAGTTGGTGTTTCGATGATTTGATTCATAGCAGGTGATCCGAATATAGCGACAACAGTTTGATTTGTGAAGCGGCGGTTAAATCAATTTTAACAGGTAATTTCTATACTTTACAGTCCAGGAAGCTGTAATTTCGTATGTAGCCTCTTTAGGACATTTACTTGACGATGCCCAGGGTCCAGATCAGATGAGTGGCTCTTAGAGCTTGCATACGAGTCTGCAACACATACGAGTCTGCAACTAAAGACATAAAATGTCCCAATGTGTTGCAGACTCGTATGCAAGCGTTTCTGATGATTATCGAATACAATTTGTGTGAATACATGTTTTTTCATTTTTAGATTGATACATGGTGTGAACCCTTGCCCGGTGTACCTTGAGAGCATGTTTGCTTTCGGGCGCTCCGCCAGGCTCCATGCCTTAAATGTGGCGCACGGTGGACTGAAATGGCATATTTAGTTCAAAAACCTGATTTCAAGGTAATCTGTCAAAATTGAAATGCATTCTCATGGTTTTTTCATTTTTTTAAATCAAATAAGACTAGTTTCAGAACAATGCGCACGGTTGTTTTCAAGATATTTCAGTTTTGAGGCAATTTCAGCGACCGTGCTGAACTGAAAAAGTGCAATAATCAAAGTACTACTTGTAAGTCACTCATTCCGTTTTTCCGATTTCGAAAACTTGATACAGTAATCATCAACTAATATTTGTTTATTTATTTAATTATTGTTGTTGTTGTCTTAGAAATTGAAAAGGGTAAATGAGAGAAAGGTTGAAACGGGAACACTTCCTTTCATATTGCTGTATTTTGTCAATTGTATAACAAATGGTGCGTGGTAAAATAACATTATAATATGAAAGAAAAAAACGAAAATTATGCTTTGAGGGCTCCCAACTTTATTAGATCTACTGCAGGAATGTGAGAATTCAGTGTGGCTAACAAATGTTCCCTTCAACCAGTCACTATTCTTGGATAAGAATGTGGCTTTATTATGAGTCACATCCCTCATTGTTTTATTAAAATTACACAGAAATCTTCCCTTTATCTCCGAAATTACCCGGAGTAAGATGGTATTCCCCATTTTGGGTTAACGGTCCCGCAAACTCTCTTCCAGAGTCCTGTTAGGAGTAAATAACATTTCGCACAGAACACTGTAAGGAATAGTTATTTCCGACATATTAATGAACTAACTGGGAACGAATGAATGAGTGTTTAACGTCGGTTTACCGATATATAACTGAGCATCGAATAGGATAAGATGAATGCCAGTGTGACAAAAGGTCATAGACATTATCAGTCCATTGAGTGTTTACTTATTCGCAAGCTAACAATTGTTTGTTTACTCTTAAATGAACTGTGAAAAGAGTTGGCGGTAGTCGGCGATGAAACTGATGGAGAATGCACTTCAATACCTCACCTTTCTTAATATTTCACTGTCTCAATAAATGCAGGTAACACTTTTAATAAAAATTAATGATTTTTCAGCTTAAATTACGAAAACTGTAAATTTCTGGTATGAGTAATATTTAAATATATATATATAACCCCCATTAACCGTTTAATAATAATTTAATGAAATTTAATTTAATTTAAATAGCAATTTAATTATTAAAATATTTAATACACCATATCACGATCATAGGTATAGGTATCATAGGTACCTACTGACATGACGCAGTCGTGCGAAACTGCTTGAAAAAAAGGCCACTATTAACCTAAGTCGTTGGAATATTTGAAAATCTACTACGTACAATTAATCACTAGGTATCTAGCTATCAAAAAATAACAAACCCAGCTGGATTGAAAAATTTTTTTTTTTTTTTGGGTTTTTGAACACTTTAGCCCACTGTGTGGCGCCTTACCGTACTCTTTCAATGGGTCGTTCCCTGAGGGTAGCTGGTGCGAGGGCGTGGAATTCATTGCCTCTTGGTTGTCGTTCGGTTTCTGAACTGTCCGTCTTCCGTGGCCTTATTGAGCAGCACTTTGGTGTTGCATCAAACCTCCTTCATGATGCCTAACTCATCGACCCCACCAATTCCACCATTTCGTTTCATTCATTTCTTCCTTTCAATTTTATATTTTCACTTTTTTTCTTTTGTTAATTAGTAGATCTTTTCATTTATAAAATTATGTGAATTTAACATTGTGTTATTATACTAGGCCAGACAATCTTTATTGTTAATATTCTTATTTTTACATGCCTAAGGGCCCATAAGGCCTATTTGTAAAATGATTGCCAATAAAGGTCTTATTATTATTATTAAAAGAAATCTTCTTCCGTTCTCCTGCTGCTTATGATGAAGCAAAATTGTAGATGTGAAATATATCAAAACTTATTGATATTACTAATTTCTACTTTTCACACCGATATGTGGTTATACAACTGGAATAGTATAAAGTAGACTCGTAAGAACCTTTTAGTTATTGACGTTTTCACGCTTGGGAAACCAATGATTTCCCAGTCACATCGCCTTTACACATCAAATGAATTCACGGAGGGCAGCGCAGTAAGCGGAATAAATATTTTATAAAGGGACATCAGAAGAAAATCGAGGTCAAGCAACCGGGTTTTTCTATTGATTGAAGAATGACCTGTGCGAGAACCCATAACTTATTAAGAGTCTCGCAAAAATAAACGGAAAATTGGCGCAGTAATTGAGCAGTGAACTATCGCTACAGTAACATTTGCAAAACAATAAATAAATAGTGGTCAATTCTCATTACTTATTCTTAATTCGTATAAGGGTCATTTTGTAACGTTTACTGCATTTGATCTAAGTCGACATATATGTAACTCTCGAACTGTCTATCTATTAAATACGCGGTAAGTACCTAGGTGAGATCCCTGAATGTTGGTGATACAAATTATAGTTAACTAGGTTATCAAACGAAACTTACAAACAACACAAAACTGGGAACCTTCATTAGTATTTATGATTCGGTACTTTTCCGTAATCCCCCCCAGTAAACTTGTCTTCAAACGCCCACCCGATGTTTCTAGGCATTCCTTCTTACTTAGATTAAATATTTACCTACGTAGAATTGGTGACAATTTCAAGCTGTGGGAAGAAATTATATTATTTAAAAAAAATTAAAAAAAGGAAAAAAAAAAACGAGTCACAGAATCCTGATTCCAGTGAAAGAAACGCTTGCATACGAGTCTGCAACACATTGGGACATTTTATGTCTTTAGTTGAAGACAAGTATGTGTTGCAGACTCGTATGCAAGCTCTAAGAGCCACTCAGCTGATCCGGACCCTGGGCATCGTCACGTAAATGTGCTAAAGAGGCTACTACATACGAAATTACAGCTTCCTAGAGTGTAAAACATAGAAATTAGCTTTAAGAGCAACTCATCTGATCTGCTACATACGAAATTACAGCTTCCTAGAGTGTAAAGCATAGAAATTACCTATTAAAATGATTTAACCACCGCTTCACAAATCAACCGTTCTCGCAATATTTGGATCACTTGCTATGAATCAAATCGAAACACCAGCTCAATGAAATCATCAGAAATTAACAAGCGGTGGCAATCATGTTCACAATATCAATTATTGAGAATGATCACCTGAGTGTACACAATTATTCAAATAACCATGCTCATAACTCAGCTTGTTGGCCACGCACTGCAGTAGTTAACATAATATGGTTGGATAAATCGAGAGCTTTCGAACGAATGGTCAACGAATTTTGTGGGATGAAAAACGACGAAGTACCATTTCCCTAGCAACGACTCGGTTGTTAGCGGAAATCATCAAAATATTTTCGTGAGCAATTTTCCGTGACGTTTTTTTTAGTTTATGTGCCATAGTAAAGACATAAAATGTCAAAAAAGAATTACCGTGTTTTCAGAAGTTGCCGATGTCGGTGAGGATTTGTTGAAACAAATTGGCGTGGTTGTGGTTTGATTGCCTCCACATGAATTCGCACAAGTAGAATGCACATGAATTCGCACAAATAGATCAGAATGCTGTGTATAGGTTGGTGGTCTGGATGCTCGCAAGCTCGCATCTCAAAATTACATAACATCAAGTAGTCAATCCCTTAGTAAAAATAATTTTGACGTCTACAAGAAACTTCTGTAAAGCTTAAGTATAACCTAACGCTTGCATACGAGTCTGCAACGCATTGGCACATTCTCATGTGTTTACCTATGAATGGTCAACGTCATTTCTGATGGTCATAATCATCGTTGTGGCCACTTGGGACAATTTTTTTCGTGACGATTTTTTTGTTATGTGCCATATGAAAGACATGAAAATGTCAAAATACTGATTAGTTGGACATGTAGGTCAGAATGATGTGTATACTTTGGCGGTCTGGATGCTCGCAAGCTCGCATCTCAAAACTACATAACATAACATAATCTAAGTAAGAAGTAATGCCTAGAAACATCGGGCGGGCGTGTTGAAGACAAATTGACTGGGGGGATAACGGAAAAGTACCATTGTTTCGACTAAATTAGGTAGGTACCTATTTCTACAGTTACCTAGTTTCATTGATGTGAATGCTGGTTCCGAAATTGGCGCTATGGAGCCGATTTGACCTGCAACAAAATTTAATTTGGTTTATTACTTAACAGCGACTTATCAATGAAAATTTGTGAATCAAATTAAAAAATGTCTGCCGAGTTGAGTGGGCAGTATATCTTCCTCACATATTGTAACATGGACGTATAGAACTAGTTGAAGCACAAAGTACAAGATGATAAAAGAAATTAATGTTTGGGCATGCGCACAGACTAATATTAATCCAACGGAAATGAAATATATAGAGGAACGTCTAGGAGTAAAACCGCATAATACTTGAAAATTTTCTTAAAATCGGTCCATTAGTCTCGGAGTTCTGTCAGTGTCGATAATTTTAATTTTGCTCATGCGCTATAGCTATTACTCCACCAATTGCGATATAATATATCATTCATAGGGAATTTCCCAGAAACATATACCCATCTGATCCCCGAGTTTGAACGAAATAAATTAACGTTTGCGCATGCACGCAAACTGCTATTTATGTGACGACAATGAAAGTTAAAGGGGACCGTCTAGAGGCTATCCCGCACAATCCATGAAAATTTCATCAAAATCGTTCCATTAGTTTCGGAGTTTTGCCTGTGCCAATCGATATTAGTTTCGCGCATGCGCAATGGTTATTCTACCAATCATGAGATAATTTATAGGGCATTCTTCTGGAATATATACCCAATTACCTGCCGAGTTTGATCGAAATCGGACCAACAGATGATAAAAAATCGACGTTTTGAGAAATTCACGTTTGCGCATGCGCACAGACTACTGTTGATTCGATGGTATTGAAAATTGTAGGGGACCGTCTAAAAGTGAATCTGCTCAATCCCTGAAAATTTTATCGGAATTGGACTGAAACTTACAGTTTTGGGCGTGACAATGATTCACCACAAACAGACGGACAGAGAGACACGGAACCAAAACTGATCAGCAAGCTCTGAAACTCAAAAAGCAAGTGGAAATTTTGATTTTGGAAGACAACAATTTTTTCAACTTAAATCACGAACAGATAGCTTCACCTTCGGTAGTCAGGAAGCTAAAAACGTAGGTACCATGATTCATGCGTACAATATTGAAATTCAATACAAGAAATTCGCTCTGGGGCTCACTGGGAATAGATAATAGAAACTTCAATTATTTCAAATTATGTAATTGTTTCTATAATTTATATTACGTATAGTCTCTCATCCACATGATATTATAACTACCTATATATGTTACTATAACTACCTATATGTTACTACCATGACTACGTTTACTCGTCTCGCGGTCCTGGGGGGAAAAAAACGGTCCCGCATGAATTCCTAAAGACATGGAACATGTCAAAATCCAAATCACGGGTCATCCTAAGGACATGAAACATGTAAAAAATAAGCACTGCAAATTAGCACACAAAGGTTTATCATTTCTGTATTAGGTAGCCTTTCTACTCAGATCATTGGTCTACAATTATTATTAAACCCAGAATATAGTAAATTATCAAAACTTGGCACAACGATAAACGATTCACACCTTTACAGCTCCAGGTCCCCACAATTTCACTTATTATAGAAGATAAATGCTGAACAATTTTTACAAATGTAAAAAAAACGGAAGGTCGAAAAGGAGAAAAATGAACCTCAGAGGCCCCTCAACTATTCAGTGCGCCACCGTACCACATAATTGTTTTTGAGGTGCGCCAAATGATATAAATTTAAATAAATTTCAGCACCGTGATTCAATTAGGAAAGAAATTAGCCTTAGAGGTTCCGAAGCTGTTCAGAGTCCCTCAATACTTTGTAGTTGTATTCCAATAGCCCTACAGATGCTACATTTCACGTTTCAGCATCATAAGTCAATTAAGAAATAAATAATTATGCTCAGATCCTCCTCAGCTGATCAGTGTGCACTGATATTAAATATTGGGTGTCACAAAGGAGCTCCATTTCAAATTTCAGATCCGTATGTTGTCATCATTATGCCTGCGTAGATATTGGCACTGGGGAATATTGGCATTGGAAAATAATTAAAACATCGGCTCTTTACTAGTCCTCCTGATCAGAGTATAACGATATAGGTAGGTATGTACCTGCCAACATGAATGTATAGATCATTGAAATGGTTTTTATTATCATAAAAACTCCATAGCGGGTTTTAAATCAAGATGAAGGGAGGTAGGTAACGTAAAACGTCAAAATTGGTTTATTAGGAAACGGGAAAAAGATGCTTGAAGTAATTTACGTTAGCATATGTGCAGAATGAAGTAATGATTTTGAGAAAAGTGAAATTGGTAGGGGACAATTTACAGCGTAACCGCACATCCCCAGAAAATTTCAATCGAAATGGGATGGAAACTATAAATTACGCTTTTTCCTGAAATTACTCTTTCGCGCGTGCGCAGGAGCCACTACTAATGCCATTGTGTTGAAATGTATATGGAATAATCATATCGTCCCCCTACTATCAACCAAATTTGACCGAGATCGGACGACCAGGGCATAAAAAATAACGCTTAAAGTAATTTACGCTTGCGCATGCGAAGAATGGAGTAATGATTTGAGAAAGAACAATTGGTATGGGGCTATCGACCTCCTCCTAACCAGCACATTACAAGAAACTTTCATCAAAATCAGATGAAAACTGTAGAAATTAGGCTCGATAAAAGGAAACAGGTTTGCGTATGCTCAGTAGCTGTAAATTATAGGATTATGCTGAAATTCCTAGAGAATGCTCAAATTATTATGTTGAAATTAATGAGGGTTAACCACATCGTCTTTTTCTAACTATCCTTCGAATTTGAAAGAGTCGGACGACTAGGGCGTAAGAAAATGATGCTTAATTGAATAATTTTCGTTTGTTTATGCGTAGGGTGATTTGGGAACTATGGAACTGATAGGGGGCCATCTACTACTGAACTTGCGCATTCCTTGAAAATTTCAATGAGTCCTTGCAACAAACTTAATTTCCACAATTTTAAACGGATTTTTATGAAATGTTCACGGAATGTGCGGGTTAGTGTGTAGATGGTAGTACCCTATCAGTTTCATGGTTCCCAAATCAATGCCTACTTCACTCTGCGCATGTACAAACGACATTCTTCATTCGGTAGGTACCCTTATAGTTGCATCAGTGCTGCCTTCCACTTGCCTACTCTGGCCTTTGTCAATGTTAATTGAAATTCAACAAATTAATATAAACTGCTTATCAGTAGTTCATATAATTTAGTTGTAGGGTGGAGGGTCCAGTGTTTGACAAGGACTCAGTGATTGACATCTCACCAAAAAATTTAAATAATAAGGCATACAAGTGTTTTTCGGGTATACAGGCGGGAAAAGGTTTCAGGCGGGGTTTTGTGAAATCTGGAGAAGATTACCTAACAGTACCTCATGTTGTCTTTTCTTTGTTGCGGTTTCTTGTGATTTTGCTTAGGAGGTAGGTAAGTGTTTTATTTTGCTCCACCATGCCCTCCACATTTTCAAATTCGATCGTTCCCATGGTTTTTCTTAATCAGCTTTTTGAGTAGATTGCATTAAAATTTTTTTGGAAACATTCAAAGATGACATATGAAAATGTCAATTTCACATGTCAATTACTACTCCAATGACGACAAATCATTTATCTGACTGTCCTCGACTCGAGGATATCCGACAAGAATTTCATCCTGACGACACCACCTGGTCAAAAACAGCGAAATTGTATTGGGCTGCAAGAAGTCTTATGGCTCAAGAGCCTAGACAATCGGCGTAGGATAAAAAAAAAAAAAAAAAAAAAAAAACAATGGTATTGAGAATGCATTGTCCCTATTCAGTGATGAAACATCTGGTGATATTTTCAACTTTGTCATTATGAATAGTCTTATTAGTTTTATATTTACATTGATAAAACTAAGTTCAAATGCTCAATTTATTTATAAAATGTCAAAATAAATGTTTTGTTGATTATGCGGAATAATTTATTGCGGAACTCAAAGGGTGACAATCACAGGTGCGACCGAAAATTTGGCTGTCAACTACTGGGTCAAAAAACTGATTTCGAAAAAACAAATTAATGATGTTTTGTGGTTTGAATTAGTGATTTTTTCAGTACTGAGCAGTTTGAAGACAACCTGATGTAGCAATAGGTGTAAGATTCAAGTTTGAACAAACGAAAAAACATAACTTAATTGCTTGTCGAAGTCAAAATGCCTCTTAAGGTGTCAAACACTATCCCCTCCACCCTAGGTCTGGTATTTCTAAAATTGTTAATTGCTTTGTAGTAATGCACTTATTATTTATTTCTGTGTGGGTAGTTGGTGTTCATGCGGTTCAGTCAGTTCCTTAGTGGTTCCTATAACTGTTTCAAAGGTAACTTGTTAGAACAACTTTCATTTAATCAGTCCTGCAAGTGCTGCAGCCTGGTGGTGGTCTGAAGGGCCCCTCACTCCGGAACATCACCATCGAGCCCAACATGGATACTCCATTGCGAGATGGATTCCACGCTCCGTAATATCCATCTCCCCGCAGACGGTCTCCCTGACCCTCGGTGGGTGTAGGCGCTACCGGCAGGAGATCGCGTGAAGGTCGCGCGACGATCGTGTTCCCGTTGTTTGGAGCCGAGTGGGAGGAGATTTTCAAGCTTCCGCTTGGAACCTTGCGGCTGCGGCTGCGTAGTCGTTCAAGGGAGTGATAGCTGTGCGTAGGCGCTATTATCGCCTATTGGGGCAATAAGTGCCTCTGCAGCTCGTCTCTTATTAGTTATCCAGATCGTATCACACTCCGGTACCAGCCTCCTGTCAACTCGAAACTCGTCATTTTTGGAGTGTTTCATATTACAGTCGGGAGCAACAAGTAAAAGGCGTTTCTTGAGTAACCATTGGGCACAAATACCAACTTAACTTCCCACCGTCGCTCGTATGGACAGCTAATAACCTGCCCTTGATATAATTTGGAGGTTCAGGGTCTCTCAAAAAGACCGAAGATTTTCGGCAGGAAGTCAACCCCCCCCCCCCCCCCCCCCCCCCCCTCCCAATCTTTTTATTTTTAATACAGTAGAAGACCACCGATTATCCGCGGAATTGGGTGGCAAAGGGCAAAGGCACCGCACATAGCAAAAATCTGTTTTAAGAAAACTCCTTACGCACTCTCAATACATACCCAGGATCTTTAGAGTGGGAGTACCTACTGGTTTGGTTCGGATATTCTGACATATTAGATTTATTGAAATTAAACACAAGGAAACGGTACCTATCTATTTATAGATCATAAATTTTTGAAGGCAGTACCTACAACGTCAAGAATAAATAATTATTAATAGCACAGTAGGTATACATTCCAACTTACATAAATAGATTGGTTTCTTGACCACTTGTGGCCAAACTTTATAGCTTCTTGAGGATTGGTCTGAGAACAAAATTGTCTTCTCTATGCCAACGTTTCGATACATTTATTCATCATCTTCAGTGCTATAGAAAACAGAGAGATCACAGGTTTCAGTAACAGTTATGGTAGCAATAACAACAGTGAAGGTGTAAACTAGTGACCGTGAATGTTTGTAGACGCATCTAGTATAGGTATATCTATTGAAATTGCACCTATTTCAATTCATTGTTATTTACCTAACCTAAAAAGCTGAAATTTGATATGGAGGCCTCATGGGGCTACTAAAAACGAATCATAATGTCTAAAGCCCCCCAGGTCAGCTGAGTAAGATACATTGCTTATTTCTTCGCTATTTAACCAATGAAGCTGAAATTAAGGCCTAATAGAACATCTAGAAATTAATTATAAATTCTGAAGCGCAAGATGGTTTTTTTTTTTTTTTTTTTTTTTTTTTTTTTTGGCTAGTTATAATCTTTCTTGGTAACGAAGAACGTGAGCGAACATGAAGACAATGTGCACAAGCTAGTATATTAATTTGTGACGTAAAAAAATAGAAATAAATTAATAAAACTAAATCCTTCTTCAGCTCGTCGATCAATCAGCAACACCAGGGAAGATGATGATGGGTGTTGTGCAAAACATGGAAATGTCTCTTGATGTTGTGGATCTGTCGGCGAACTGATTTCTTTCAAAAATCAAACTTCGTGTCGTCTGTCACCAACGACAGAGAAGACTGAAATTCCTTTGGCTTTAATTGTAGCACTATCATTACATTAAACAAGTTACAATAAAGCACAAAAACAAGAATATTTAATACAAGTATTCTTAAATGTTCGAAAATTGATGTTAAACTACTGTATTTTTTGTTGATTTTTAATTGTTGTTGAAAATTTTTAATCGAAAAATTGTTGATTTTAGCAAACCAGGAAGTGTGATTGAATGTATACGATGGTCTACCTGATGTGATTTGTAAGATTATCACCAAATCTAAGGTATATACTTAGTCTGTCTCAAGTTTATTGCAACCTACACACCATAAATGTCTAACTCTCAGTTCTTCTATAGCCCTGAAGAAGATAAATACATTTATTGAAACGTTGGCGAAGAGAAGAAATTTTTTTTTTCAGACCCACCGTCAAGAATACACAAAGTTCTTCCATAGATATATTTATGTATTGATTGTTCTCCTTAAAATCATTGTCAAGTCGAAATTATGTTTTAATATGGTTTCGTTTTCTGTTTTGTACCTAAGCAAGAGCCTGCTGTTTGTTTTCAGCTAAAACCCTCCCTACAGTACGAATGGTAAAAATGGTAATGATAGCACAATGAGGCTCCTGGTTACTATGGTACCCTAGTTTCCTAATAATACCTCATGTGCCTAAGTGGACTGTATTTTTAGGTATTATTGCACTATAATAACCAATGACTAGAAAGTGTGACAATTTGATTAGGATAATTGAATAAGTATGTGAGTATAAGTAGCTTGTGAAGATTTATTAAACAGTAGGTATGTACCTACGTGAGGTAACTTGTTGAGATGAAGTTTACTACCTATAGAGTGGCCACAGAAGAAAGAAGATATAGGTAACAGATAAGTATCACAGATATTAAATAAGTTCAGAAATGTTCATTCCATAGGTGAAGAGGTAGGTAGATAGATGAAGAATGAAGGCCCAACTCCAAGTAAGGTAGGTAGAAGATAGGTAGTTGTAGAAGGTAGGTAAGAAGAATTGATACAGCCAAACAGACCTTAAGGTGAACTGAAGATAAAGATGCAATAAAGAAAGATCTCACCACAATTATCTCTTAATCCTGAGCTGGAGATCGATCAGCATGCAGGTGGCACTGATTGGAAAATGATGAACCAACCAAGTACAAGTAGATATGTGGCAGTATCCACACCGGCAGCAATTCCCTGTGATATTTCGGGAAGGATGATGAAATATGCAGCGATTTGGTACCAAAATCGAACTGGATAACTGTTAATAACGCACGGATGTTATAGGATACAATTTGAATGATGATAAAAGGTCTGAATATAACGGTTGAACGAAGTGTAATGGCGGATAGAACAAGGCAGGTTCCAGTCAGGGATGCAAGGTGAATCAGCTGATGCGGGTGTTGAGAACACAAAATCACAACTCATTCACAGTCACTTGTAACAATATAAATAATACAAAAAAAGGGCATACAAAATTTCCTACATTAATTTAAAATATGAAAAACTAGGATACACATAAATAATTGGTACAAGCTGACCCTACCAAAGAGATATACGGAGGGAGGATATAAGCCCAATGTAACTGCCACTAATAGAAGGAATCCAATCCCGTAGGCACTGGAAAGGCCTATCACGGCTTATCATTGTTATGATATTTTTCCCTAATGAAACAACAGATATTAATTGCAGTTGATGAATATATTAAATCAGTGTGAAGTGATGAAAAAAACGGATATTATGAAGGAAAAATAGGTATAGGTGAAGTGATATAATGTGATGGTGGAATGGAGGAATGCGGATTTCATCTGAACGGTTGCAGGTAAAGTCTTCGTATATGATTGCTTGTGTTGCTGATTTGTAAACGATGTTTTACAACCATACTCCCCCCAATCAGCAACTAAGGGCAAGAGTATGTACAACTTCTTACAATGATGACAGATGAAGAGGTATGAGCTTGACAACTGGTCGTTTGTATGTTCCATGGGCAGTTTTGAGTGTCACCACTCTTACAACACTGTCCGCACCAGGGTGCACCTCAATGACTCGGGCCATGGGCCAACGAGAGACTGGAAGATTAGAGTCGCTGATGAAGACCAAGTCGCCGACATCAAGGTTTGGTGTCTTCTTTGTCCATTTGCCTCGATCCTGCAATCCTCTCATATATTCCTCAGTCCACCTATGCCAAAAGAACTGGATTCGTTCACGGACCAGTTCCCAACGCTTGAGGCGATTACTAGGGACGTCTGTGAGGTCAAACTCTGGAAGGGCATTAAGAGGATGGCCAAGGATGAAGTGGCCCGGAGTGAGGGTCTCCAAGTCCTCAGGTGCATCGGATATGGGCTGCAGAGGTCTGGAATTGAGTATGCATTCCACCTTGGCAAAGATGGTAGCCAACTCCCAGCAGGTGAATGGTTGGTTGCCCACCGTCTTAAATATCAACGACTTAGCCGCCTTTACTGCAGACTCCCAGCTGCCACCAAAATGAGGAGAGAGTGGTGGGTTAAACTTCCATTGGATGGACAAGTGTGAAGTGCTGTTGATGATTGCTGAGGTGGTCTCCTCATCATGGAACCACTTGAAGACATCCTTCAGGTAGTTAGCTGCTCCTACAAAATTGGTGCCGCAGTCGGAGTACATAACAGATGGCAGACCTCTTCTGGAGACGAAACGGTCGAATGTGTCCAAAAACTCTGCGACTGATAGGCCAAGAGCGAGCTCAAGGTGGACGGCTCTGCTGGTCATGCATATGTAAATGCACAGATATGCTTTACGGACACCTGAGTTCCTGCGAAGGGTCTCACGACACAAGAAGGGGCCTGCAAAGTCTACTCCTGTGTGCAAAAATGGACGCACTGCCTTGAAACGTGATGCAGGAAGGTTCCCCATCAGTGGTGACAAGACGTGCTTGGAGTATCTTATACAGGTTACGCATCTGTGCTTGACAAATCTCACCAAATTTCTAGCTGCAGGAATCCAATAGTCATGTCGGATGCTGGCAAGCAAGGCGGTTGGACCCACATGATGATTCTGACGGTGATACAGGTCTACAACCAAGGTGGTAAGATGGGATCGAGAGGGTAACAAGATTGGTTGCCGTTGAGATTCAGGCAAGGGGGCATTGCGCAGGCGCCCACCCACACGCAACAGTCCTTCCTTGTCAACAAAAACTGCCAACCGACGAAGATCATGGGGTAAACTGTCAGGATTTATATTATTGGCAAAAGGTTCAGGATAATAAACATGTTGTACAAGCTGGATAGAATGAAGTTTTGCTCGGTGAAGTTCAAATGGTGATAATGGGCCAGTGGATCTTGCACATCTATGTCGTTTAGGAATACGACAATTAATTATAAAGCGCTTAACATACGCTAATACTCGGATCATCTTAGTAAAGGATGAATACCGTTCAGTGAAATGCATAAATTCAGAACTGTCCTTAACAGTGATAAGTGAGAATGCAGCATGTTTCATTTCAGGTACAAAGACGTTGGAGGTATCTGTTGATATTGGCCAAGAGTCAATGGGTTCATAACACCAGGCCGGCCCTGACCACCAGAGGTCACTAAAGCCAAGTGCATTGGGAGACAAACCCCTGGACCCAATATCTGCAGGGTTGTCCGAACCACGGACATGATGCCAAGAGCTTAGATCGGTGATATCCAGAACTTGCTGCACACGGTTAGCAACGAACGTTTGGAGAAGATATGCTGGGGTCTTCAACCACGCCAGTACTATGGTGGAGTCGGTGAAGCAGAACACATCTTGGATGTCAAGAGTTTGCCTCAGACGATAGAGAGACTCTATGATACGAGCTAGAAGCAGTGTTCCACAAAGTTCCAAACGTGGAACGGTGAGTGATTTTAATGGAGCCACTTTGGTTTTGGCCTTGAGCATAGTTAATGAGACACAATCACCTTGAGAAGCTCTCAAGTAAACTACGCCACAATAACCTTTTTCTGAAGCATCAGAAAAGCATATGAGTTGATATGTGGAATTAGGATGTGGAAATTGTCGAGGTATTGCGATGGACTCCAGGGATGGAAGCTCTGCTATGAACCGGTTCCATGTTGCCATGATTTCATTTGAAACCTCCTCGTCCCAACCAATCTTCTGTTTCCAAAGTTCTTGGAGGATGCACTTTGCCTGGAAAATGACAGGTGTCAAATATCCTAGGGGGTCAAACAGACGCGCTATCACTGACGAGATGCTTCGCTTGGTACAGGTGTTCGGTGGAGGGGTTACATGATATGAGAAAGTGTCATTGGCTGGATTCCACTGCATACCTAATATTTTGGTGATAGAAGGCTCCTCGGAATGTATTTCCACTGGTGATTGGGTTATGGTAGTGTTTTCCAACAATGGAAGGTAGTTGGTATGCCATTTATCCAACTCAAAACCACCCTTAGACAAGAGATGGATCAGTTGATGCTTCAAATTGAATAGACGTTCAGGTGTGTCTGCTCCATAAGCAATATCATCCACGTATGTGTGGTGCAACAACGCGGAAGATGCATCAGGAAAATCACTGCCCTCATCCATCACAAGTTGATGAAGGACACGCTGTGCTAGATATGGTGAGCAGCGTTGACCATATGTGACAGTGTTGAGATCATAATATTGCACAGGCTGCGATGGGTCTGATCTCCAGGCAATCTGCTGGTAGCAATGGTCTTCTGGCCTTACTAAAATTTGACGGAACATCTTAACAATGTCACATGTCAAGACATATTTATAGCAACGGAAATGCAAGACTATGTCACAGATATCAGCTTGCAACTTTGGACCACTGAATAGATGATCGTTTAGTGATCCAGCAGGTGTTCGGAAACTGGCATCGAAGACAACACGAAGTTTTCTGGAACCGTCAGCACAGGTCTTGAAAACAGGATGGTGTGGTATCAGATACTTAGGTTCAGAGCAGGTAGGTGACATATGGCCCAATGATATATATTCATCCATGAACTTGTGGTACTCATCATGGAGTTCCTGGTCCTTAGCAAACTTTCGCTCCAGTGAGCAAAGGCGGCCGATCACCTTATTAGATTCTACAGGGAGTGTAGGAGCATGACCTGTCTTGAAGGGCAAGGCCACAATGTAACGCCCATCATGGGTCCTCTGATGGGTTTCAAGAAAGTGCTTCTCGCAGGCAATGTTCTCCTGCGACTCATGAGGTCGTACTGATGAAGGTTCCTCAACCTCCCAGAAACGCTCGATCAAGTGTGAAATGTCTGAACGAGTCAGCAACGACACTCCAGTAGTTGACGTGTCACAAGCATACCGCCCAAGGACAGTATATCCAAAAACAGTATTCATCAATCGTGGTCCATGATCATGGATAACCACAGGTGTCCCAGTTACAATATCCGGGTACAGATCCGCACCTATAAGGAAAGAGATAGGGCCAGGTATGGTGAAACTCGGGTCACTCAATGAGTATGATTTATAGTCTAGCCAAATATCCGAATCTAATGAGATTTGCGGCAAAGGTGGGGTGATTGTGGGAACCACAACTGCTTCGGTTTCAAGAGGTGATGATGCAGAAGGAGCACAGAAGGTAATTGCCACCTTTCCCTTTACATTTTTGAGAGATGAGTGGTTGACACCAGAAATATTATGGCAGAAAGGTCGGGTGGTTTGACCTAATTGCTTGGCACAATCTTCAGTTATGAAGGAGAACATACTTCCTGGGTCAAGCAGGCCTCTAAAACTATGGATCTTTCCATTCAGACCCTTGATGGCTGCAACAACAGTACCCAGTAAAACTGCCTGCGGTTGTGCAGACGTACTTGCACCAATGAAGCCTGGTGGTGGATTACTGGAGGATGGAACTTGTTGGCTGTTAGGAGTTGACTGCGGAAGGTGGAGTTCAGTGTGGTGTCTACCTTCACATTCTTTACATGAGAACTTTGATGTACATTCCCTGGTACGATGGAAAGGGTGCAAACAGTTTCGGCATCCCTGAAACTGCTTCAGCATATCCAAGCGTTGCTGGGGTTGAGCCGCCTTAAACTGTTGGCAAGACAAGATGGAATGAGGACCCTTACAAACAAAGCAGACCATGTCCTGAGAGCTATTGAGCCTGCCAGGTTTCACTTGCTGACCGGCAGTAGATTTGGAGGTATGTGCAAGGAGTGCAGAGTGGGGTTGGTGGTTCCGAGACCAACCAAACCTATTGGGATTTTTATTGGCCTTACCAGAAGATTTGGGATCTGGTTTGGAAAGGGCACTCGAAGTGCTAAGCTTGCCGACAGGTTCCTGGGTTATCCTAAGTACATGGCACCGACCCTGAATGAACTCCTCCAAAGCCTCATAAGTAGGAAAGTCAAACCCAATACTATCTATTTCAAAGGCCTCACGGGTGACAGGGTCCAATCCTCGAAGAGCCAACTCACACAAAAGGTAGTTCTCCAAATTGGGAATGCCTAGATTTTTGAGGGATGTAATGCTTTCCATCACTCCAGAGAGATACAACTGGAGAGATGCATAAGTAGGTTTTCCAGTTGATGGTTTAAAAGACAACAAACGCTCAAGATGGGTACAAGCGATTTTACGTTTGTCATCATAAACCTTAAGAAGAGCTTCCCAAGCCTGCTCAAAGTTTTCCTCGAACATCGGTATATGTTTGATGACGTCATACGCTGGGCCCTGAAGGTAGCTCACCAGATAATGAAACCGTTCTGCAAGGGATAGTGAAGGTTCGGTTTTGATTAGAGACGTAAAAAGTTGTTTAAACGCTGGCCACTGGGAAAAGTCGCCACTGAAGGTTTTGATGGGTATCTTCGGCAGAATGGCACGTGGGCGCTGAGCCGCTGACAGCTGACTCGCATCAAGGGCAGGAAGAGAGGAACGCTCAGGAGGGGTTGTGAGAGAAAGGATATGGATTTCATAACCCTTAGCCTCATAATACTGAAGCTTGGTGTCCTCAAGCAATCTATAATCTCCTTCTGTAGGAAATGCTGAATTAGGGTGAGTATCAGCATACTCTTCAGCTTCGTTCCATTTGGCTTGAAACTTGGCTAGAAGAGTGTCTAAGCATGAAGCCATACCCCTAAACACCATTCGATCAGCTTCGAGAGTAAGAGCAGTGAGCCCCCTATTCCTAACCATTTGGATCTCACGGGCAGCAAACTCAAGTGCCGACCTGATTTTCACTAGACCCCTAAGCGTCACATTACTATTGCCATTACCCCCAAGGAGATCTCCGCCATCCATGGCTACTTATAATAGATGACTAGATGGTGATTAGAAAAATAGATTTTGATAAATATAACAATGCAATAAAGAACACAACAATAAATGAGTAATAAATATATAAATAAATAATAAGCCTACCTAAATATCACAGAAAATTCAAATATGTTACCTCACACAAAATATCACAGACTGGTTATTTATCACAGTGCAATGTACAAACTAGTACTTATCCGGCTCGAAGGACCAAACAATGTTTTGTACCTAAGCAAGAGCCTGCTGTTTGTTTTCAGCTAAAACCCTCCCTACAGTACGAATGGTAAAAATGGTAATGATAGCACAATGAGGCTCCTGGTTACTATGGTACCCTAGTTTCCTAATAATACCTCATGTGCCTAAGTGGACTGTATTTTTAGGTATTATTGCACTATAATAACCAATGACTAGAAAGTGTGACAATTTGATTAGGATAATTGAATAAGTATGTGAGTATAAGTAGCTTGTGAAGATTTATTAAACAGTAGGTATGTACCTACGTGAGGTAACTTGTTGAGATGAAGTTTACTACCTATAGAGTGGCCACAGAAGAAAGAAGATATAGGTAACAGATAAGTATCACAGATATTAAATAAGTTAAGAAATGTTCATTCCATAGGTGAAGAGGTAGGTAGATAGATGAAGAATGAAGGCCCAACTCCAAGTAAGGTAGGTAGAAGATAGGTAGTTGTAGAAGGTAGGTAAGAAGAATTGATACAGCCAAACAGACCTTAAGGTGAACTGAAGATAAAGATGCAATAAAGAAAGATCTCACCACAATTATCTCTTAATCCTGAGCTGGAGATCGATCAGCATGCAGGTGGCACTGATTGGAAAATGATGAACCAACCAAGTACAAGTAGATATGTGGCAGTATCCACACCGGCAGCAATTCCCTGTGATATTTCGGGAAGGATGATGAAATATGCAGCGATTTGGTACCAAAATCGAACTGGATAACTGTTAATAACGCACGGATGTTATAGGATACAATTTGAATGATGATAAAAGGTCTGAATATAACGGTTGAACGAAGTGTAATGGCGGATAGAACAAGGCAGGTTCCAGTCAGGGATGCAAGGTGAATCAGCTGATGCGGGTGTTGAGAACACAAAATCACAACTCATTCACAGTCACTTGTAACAATATAAATAATACAAAAAAAGGGCATACAAAATTTCCTACATTAATTTAAAATATGAAAAACTAGGATACACATAAATAATTGGTACAAGCTGACCCTACCAAAGAGATATACGGAGGGAGGATATAAGCCCAATGTAACTGCCACTAATAGAAGGAATCCAATCCCGTAGGCACTGGAAAGGCCTATCACGGCTTATCATTGTTATGATATTTTTCCCTAATGAAACAACAGATATTAATTGCAGTTGATGAATATATTAAATCAGTGTGAAGTGATGAAAAAAACGGATATTATGAAGGAAAAATAGGTATAGGTGAAGTGATATAATGTGATGGTGGAATGGAGGAATGCGGATTTCATCTGAACGGTTGCAGGTAAAGTCTTCGTATATGATTGCTTGTGTTGCTGATTTGTAAACGATGTTTTACAACCATTTTCCTTCATTGTATTACTTAGGAACTTACTTTTAAATTACATGATTCAATATGAATGATGAAAGCATAACCGATAAGAAGAATTTTATGAACATAAATTGTAACGTACAAATATTTTGTATAGTGACAATGTATAGTACTGATTGTATGTATATATGACCTAAATTTCGATGTAGGTCGATCACAGTATTATCAATGTTTTCCTCGGGTAATAAATACTTTCTTATTATTATTTACCCCACTTCGTTGTAATATCGTAAGACTGTTCAAATACTCCAGTCAATAACTCTCTAGCACTTTTTGAGCTCATTACATTGGTAATTTCAAAAAGGCGCTGAAAAAAATAACTAAAAATGGTTATAAATAACGTCTGCAAAGTCCTTGAAGGAGTCCAGTTCCTGCTATTTGCAGTTGATCTTGAAAGGTACTCAAGAATCGAATCTCCGTAAGACTGTTTGAGACTTCAGTAATGCCTGGATGCTATGCTTCAGTGGTGCTCAATGCATGGCCTGGCAAAATGCTCCGTGATGAAGTGACACCGCTCTCAATACCCATACCTTCAAGACTATTCCATCGGAGCTGATCGCCTTGTGTGTGAGTCTGCATTGCAGGATTTGGAGTGCTATTTGATCCACAGTTGACATTTTCTAACACATCTCATCAAATGCAATGAGCGTTTTGGGTTTTGTGAAGAGAATACGAGAGAATTCAACCATGTGCCAGCGATTGCTACTATATATAGGTCACTTGTGCTCCCAATCTTGGAGTCTCTCAATTATCTTTATTTAACTTGATTAACTTATCTCATATAAACTGGGTATCCCCCAGAATTTGGTGGGCCTCGATATTTTGATGAAGGAATGTGGTATGCTGAACCCCATAGCTCGTCGCCATTTGACGGATGTGGAATACATGCAGAAGCTTGTCTTGGGGTAGTTGACCCATTGATTGCATTGGTCAACTTTGCGGTCCCTCATCCCGAAATACGCTATAGACACCTCTTTTGGATATTCTTTTCCCCAACCAACTATCTGTACCTTTGTGCGGAATGCCTCGAGCTGTGAACCATGCTTCCGACCTGTGGCCGGACCTTAATATTTTTTACCATTCCATTCCACTAACCAGAAAAATGTTAAACATAGTAGAATAGTGACATCCTTGGGGATCCTTAAATATATCAAATCTTTTTTTATATTTTTTTCATCCTTCTGCTATATTATATTTTAAACTTCTTGTATTGAGCTGTATTGGAACGATTTAAAATTAATAGATAAATTGGTAGATCACAAACTGTAAGTAAATTATTTTGTTACAGTGGATTCTAGTATTCACGGATTTGAAGAGATTTTGTCCCGCGAGGGGTTTGGTTGGCTCTGGAAGCCCCAAGAAGTCCTCGCCCACACCAATAAACTTTCCCATCCCTACGCACTTGTCTTGTGTACACATATTGTCTTACGATAGAGCCGAGGACGGACTGCATGCTCGTTTCGTTACAAGTGGATATGAAGCCTCTAAGTGCTCAAGTTTGTAGGAGAGAAGAATCAGATCGTGACATCGCTGGAGATCACTGACCACATAATTCTATATAGAAAAAACCCAGTCATATGATCGTTAGTGCGAATTTCCTTAAATTACCTATCGTGTTATTATATTATGTTGAATTGTATCGTCATTTGAGCAATTGAGGTACAAAGCATTTGTTAAAAACCAATTTCATAGTAACATGTATATATATATATATATATATATATATATATATATATATATATATATATATATATATATATATATATATACATATATACATATAAAATAGGTACGGGGCCATCTACAACCTAAACCGCGCATTCGCTGACAATTTCATCGAAATCTGATGAAAACTGTGAAAATTAAGATCATCACAAGTATTTCACATTGGAGCATGCGCAGTAGCTATTAATGATACAATCGTGTTGAAATTGATATGAAGTAATCAAGTCATCTTCTTTCAACTATCATCCTATCAACTATCAATTTAAGCTAAATCTAACGACTAGGGTGTGAAAAATAGAGCATAATGGAGTTTACGGTTGCGTGCATGCTCAGAATGAAGTATTGAATTGGCAACAATGAAGTGTGTATATATAATATATTCGCGCCTCGCACCTCGCCGGGGGGCTTCGCCCCCCTGGACCCCCCTAATCTATACTCGGCGCTTCACGCCTCGCCTGATCTTTTCTCTTTTATACTGCGTATAAAACGAGGATAATTTGCTATGCAATTCTTAGCCTGAATCAACTTAGTTTTGGAATGTAGCCAGGTACGTAAGGAGAGGGAAATTGGTAGCTTGAAATGTGAACATTTATCACATAAATCAAGCGCTTTCCAACGAGTGGCGAACGATTTTTGTGCGATGATAATATTAATTGCTATGAAATTCTTAGGCCGACCCCCAATAATTTTTTTGTAACGTCCGTGACGAAAATAACGATGATTTTCACGTTCAACCGACTAGTTGAGTAGTTGCTATAGATTGTGTCACAGTTTCAGTGTTTTTCACGTACAACCCAGCCGTTGTTAGGGGAATGAAACTTCCGCAGTTTTCATCGCACAAAAATCGTTCGCCACTCGTTGGAAAGCGCTTGATTTATGTGATAAATGTTCACATTTCAAGCTACCAATTTCCCTCTCCTTACGTACCTGGCTACATTCCATAACTAAGTTGGTTCAGGCTAAGAATTGCATAGCAAATTATCTTCGTTTTCTACGCAATAGAAAAGAGAAAAGATCCGGCGAGGCGCGAAGCGCCGAGTATAGATTAGGGGGGTCGAGGGGGGCGAAGCCCCCGGCGAGGCGCGAATATATATATATATACACTTCATTGTTGCCAATTCAATACTTCATTCTGAGCATGCACGCAACCGTAAACTCCATTATGCTCTATTTTTCACACCCTAGTCGTTAGATTTAGCTTAAATTGATAGTTGATAGGATGATAGTTGAAAGAAGATGACTTGATTACCTCATATCAATTTCAACACGATTGTATCATTAATAGCTACTGCGCATGCTCCAATGTGAAATACTTGTAATGACCTTAATTTTCACAGTTTTCATCCGATTTTGATGAAATTGTCAGCGAATGCGCGGTTTAGGTTGTAGATGGTCCCGCGCCTATTTCATTGTTTTCAACTCATCAGTTTATTCTGCGGTTGCACAAATGTAAATTACATTGAGTATAATTTTTTCGTTTCTTAATTGACCAATTATGACATTTCACGCTACTTCTTGATTTACACTTTTCCGCTATGGAATTTTTCAAGATCATTTAAAACTTTTCAATGATCTATACATTCATGATAGGTAAACGAAGAAGCTATGTGCCACATTCAACTTGGCAGACGTGTTTTTTCTTGTTACTTATACTTTTTCCCTTGTTTGTATAAATGTTTATTATATTGTTCTCACTCCTTTACAACATTTTGTAATTGGCTTTATGCTGTATTATTCTCATAAATAAATAAAGGTGTACATTACCTATCTATCATAAGTGAACACAGCAAACTTGACATAGATCGCAATCAATACTACACCCCAGAATCAAATTTCAATAATAATCCTTAATTGTTGGTTGGATTTCCAAAGCGGTATAGATGTCCGTTCTATCTCTTGAAGATTTTATGGTTTATCGAAAAAAATATGAATATTTTAAATTCTTGGTTGGAGTGCAGACGAAGAATGGGAAAGGAAATGGGGTTCAATGTAGGCAATGTGCCGCAGGCTGCAACACTAACCCATTTTACAGGGCTTCTAACTTTTCCTAAATATGGAAGGGGTTAGGTTAGAGTTGAGTTACCCCAAGGGCAGATTTGTGCCGAACCCTGCACTTCCTTGCTAGCTACCAATGGTGCGAACAGGGGTGAGCTCCACAGCTGAGATTTCCTGCACATGAACCCAGCAGTACTCATTGTGTGTAGGTTGTCCTTACCTTCGAATTATCCCTGAAATTATTTCAGAGCAGGTCTTTATTACCTATCCCTCGACTTATTAGGCTGACGTAACCTATCGTTAATTATGTGTTTTGATGAATCAAATCGACGAATCTTGACTATATTTTTATTAGGTATTTATTTATTACTAGCCGCTCCGGCTCGCTACGCTCGCCTCCACGTCCAGCCGGGGGGCAAGCCCCCCGGACCCCCCATTAAATTGCTCGCTTCGCTCGCAAAATGTGGCATGTAGGGAATTTTGCTCGCTTCGCTCGCAAAGTGTGGCATGTAGGGCATGTTGCTCGCTTTGCTCGCAAACGGTAGATCCCTAAGGGTAGGTTTAACGTGTGTAGGGGATGTTGCTCGCTTCGCTCGCAAATGGTAGATCTCTAAGGGTAGGTTTAACTTCTGTAGGGGATGCTGCTCGCTTGAGGAAGTTATACTGCCCACCCAACTTGGCAGACGTTTTTTTCTGTTGGAAATTCTTACAAACAAATTAAATCTTATAAAACTACGTGGAACCACAAAAAGATTATTCGGGGATGTTGCTCGCTTCGCTCGCAAGGTATACCTGTATATAGGTAGGAAAAAACCCGTATTTATTCTTTTGAAATAGGCCTGCAGGTAACATTGTGAAATACCTGACGAACCCCTTGACGTCTTCGTAGAGCCTTCTCGCGAACACGGCAAAATTAATTTCTGATGTTAAACGCTTCCCTCGCATTTCTGCTCGCAATTTGACCGACTGCCCGTCACTTTTTTCGATATCCGATTTCGGATTCAGATTCGGCGGACCCAAAGCTGTATTTCGCCCGCGAAAACCGTTCCGAAAAACGTACCTTTATGGGGTATATTTTAATCGGAAAAAACCAAGTTTTTCGGCGGACTTTTCGAGAAAACGGGTCCGTACTCTCGCATTTTTTTGACGCATTTCCCGATACTTTTTTCGCGATCCGATCGCGCCGTCGTCTTCCTCGTAGGAAAACCTACGAAACCCGTATTTTTCCGGAATTGTCAACGGCCGTTTAGAGGGGTAGGGGAAGCGGGGAAGTCCAAAAAGCGCACATTAATTCTTACTTCGACCCCCCTCCTGCCCTACGGCCCATGGTTCGGCTGGGATTAGACAATTTTAAATTCGCTCGTTCCACCTTTCGGAAAATCTCAAGAAGATCCCCCCACTCGTAGATCCGGCCCACTCAGCCGTTTGGCCGTGCATAGACACGACAGACAGACAGACGGAGTTTCATTCTTATTAATAACTAGCCGCTCCGGCTCGCTACGCTCGCCTCCACGTCCAGCCGGGGGGCAAGCCCCCCGGACCCCCCATTCAATTGCTCGCTTCGCTCGCAAAGTGTGGCATGTAGGGAATATTGCTCGCTTCGCTTGCAAAGTGTGGCATGTAGGGAATGTTGCTCGCTTCGCTCGCAAACGATAGATCCCTAAGGGTAGGTTTAACTTCTGTAAGGGATGCTGCTCGCTTCGCTCGCTTGAGGAAGTTATACTGCCCAACCAACTTGGCAGACGTTTTTTTCTGTTGGAAATTCTTACAAACAAATTAAATCTTATGAAACTACGTGGAACCACAAAAAGTTAATTCGGGGATGTTGCTCGCTTCGCTCGCAAGGTATTGCTGTATATTTGTAGGAAAAAATCCGAATTTATTCTGTTGATATGGCTCTCGCTTCGCTCGCAAGGTATACCTGTATACCCTTCAAGACGTAAGTGCGTGTACCTGCTCGCAACCCGTTCCCGTCAGGTGCAAGCCCAGCCTCATCGAACCCCTGACATCGTAGAGCCTTCTCGCGAACACGGCAAAATTAATTTCTGATGTTAAACGCTTCTTCTCGCTTCCGCTCGCGATTTGACCGACTTAACGTCACTTTTTTCGATATCCGATTTCGGATTCAGATTCGGCGGACCCAAAGCTGTATTTCGCCCGCGAAAACCGTTCCGAAAAACGTACCTTTATGGGGTATATTTTAATCGGAAAAAACCAAGTTTTTCGGCGGACTTTTCGAGAAAACGGGTCCGTACTCTCGCATTTTTTTAACGCATTTCCCGATACTTTTTTCGCGATCCGATCGCGCCGTCGTCTTCCTCGTAGGAAAACCTACGAAACCCGTATTTTTCCGGAATTGTCAACGGCCGTTTAGAGTGGTAGGGGAAGCGGGGAAGTCCAAAAAGCGCACATTAATTCTTACTTCGACCCCCCTCCCGCCCTACGGCCCATGGTTCGGGTGGGATTAAACAATTTTAAATTCGCTCGCTCTCACTTTTGGAAAATCTCAAGAAGATCCCCCCACTCGTACACTCCCCCCACTCAGCCGTTTGGCCGTGCATAGACACGACAGACAGACAGACAGACGGAGTTTCATTCTTATTAATAGTATAGATATAGATATAGATTAGTTCTTTTTTTCATTCGCACTTCAATACTATTCTCTAACATTTCTGATTTTATCCACACATACCTCGCATTCTATATTCCGCCATAGGTCCAAGTCGTCATAGCATTGGTATCAAATGTCTTAATATTTTCAGAGTTCTGTGTTTTATCATTTGAAGAGTAATTCTCAACTATTAGAATGCATGAAGGACATGAAATTTGTTCATGGATATTTGTTCTTCCTATATTTTATATAGATATTTTTAATTCCCCGTAAAGGCTGGAATGGATTATTCAAGTTGGCCTCCGCCATACGATACGGTGGGAATGTTTCCCAAATATGGACAGGATTAGGGGTTAGTCGCCCTCTTTCCGAAATATGGACAGGATTAGGGGTTAGTCGCCCTCTTTCCGAAATATGGACAGGATTAGGGGTTAGTCGCTCCCTCTCCCGAGGTGGTTTGTACTACCTTGCACCTCCTTTCCTAGTCTCACATGGAAAGCCACACATAACAGCAGAGATTTCCTGCACATGAACCCAGCAGTACTCAGTGTGTGTAGGTTGTCCTTACCTTCGAATTATCCCTGAAATTAGTTCAGAGCAGGTCTTTATTACCTATCCTCTACTTATTAGGCTGACGTAACCTGTCGTTAATCATGCGTTTAGATGAATTAAATCAACGTATCTTGACTATATTTTTATTAGGTATTTATTATTAGTTCTTTTTATTCATTTGCACTTCAACACACTCTTACATTCCTGATTTTATCCACACGCACCTCGCATTCAATATTCCGCCCTAGGTCCAAGTCCTCATAGCATTGGTATCAAATGTCTTAATATTTTCGCAGTTCTCTGTTTAATCATTTGATGAGTCATTCTCAACTATTAGAATGGATGAAGGACATGAAACCACTTCTTCATGGATATTTATTCTTCCTATATTTTATATAGCTATTTTTAATTCCCCGCAAAGGCTGGAATGTGTTCAAGGTGGCCTCCGCCATACGCTACGGTGGGAATTTTTCCAAAATATGGACAGGATTAGGGTAAGTCGCCCCCTTTCCATAATATGGACAGGATCAGGGGTTAGGCGCCCCCTTTCCGAAATATGGACAGGATTAGGGGTTACTCGCCCTCTTTTCGAAATATAGACAGGATTAGGGGTTAGTCGCTCCCTCTCCAAAGGTGGTTTGTACTACCTTGCACCTCTTTTCCTAGTCTCACATGGAAAGCCACACATAACAGCAGAGACTTCCAGCATATGTGTTACACTCAGCAGAATCCAACGTTGGTTTTGAGTTCCTTCAGATCCGTCCTCAGGTTCTCTCAGAGCAGCAAACGGTCTTTACTACTCCTCCGCTTGTTAGGCTGACGTCACGTCTCACGTCTTCACCAAGGCCGAGCCGCGCTGTCCACGTCCGGTCGGTCCATTTGTGTGTTTTTTTGGTTTATTGTCCCTCCTCACTTCCAACAGGAACAAAACGAAACCCTAATTTAAATATTTCGGATTCACCTTCTTCGGTCTCCAGTCTGACTCCCACGTTGATTTTACTCAACTTGGGTAGGTACGTATAGGTTATGTAATTTCGTGGATGACCCTCAAACTACACACGGAAGATTCCGTAGCGTGCTTGAAAATACCTTCCAGGCCTCCACCTACCCCTTTTATTCAAATTACTTTATGTACGAATCTCTTATAATGATATAATGAAATGTACGATAATGCAAACGTCAAATCCCAAGGTGATTTGGGAATGAATTGAAGTTGAACAAGATGAGTTATAGTCTCATGCGTACTGTTAATAGTAATTTTTATTGAGTATCACCACATTATCATCACTCAGGTGGTTGAATTTAACTAAAAACAGATAGGGACTGGTGGTTTGATGAAAGAAGTTCCAGTCATCATGATCGTTTGAGTGAATAAGGTACGAGTACATTTTGTTACATTATTTTTACATTTGAGTACTTTAAGTCCATACAAATAGTTAACTACCAATTTTCAGATCATTCAACTCGTTCTAAACAATATTATTTGATTCAAAAGAGATTTTGGATTTTTAGCTTTTATGTGCAGTTTTTTCTCGATTTTTTAAAGCAAATACCATTGAAATTTAAGTACATTTTTCACTATAATTTTTGTGCATACATTTTTGGCACATTTTCTTTAAACAAAAAAAAGCGCTATTGTATTCACTTTGTCCGTATATGAATGTATGTGTTTTATCTATTTATTTATGTGTATCCACGTAAAAGTGCTTTTACTCGAGAACAGCTGGACCAAATTTGACGGGATGGGTCGCAAAATGATCAGCTAGTCATTCAAAATAAGGTGGTTGCAAAAATTGAAACTGAGAGAAAAAACGCTGCAAGTTATTACACGAAGGTTTTCTATTCCTATATCAGATAGCCCTCCTACGCAGAACACTGGTCCATAAAAAATTACGTTTCAAACTGAGTCTACGGTGCATTATTGAAGTATAACTGGACGATGTCACCTATCAGAAGAGAATAATGAGCTAACTAAAAAGAATCAATAATTGAAAGGAAAAAAAATCGAGAGTGATTTGGAAGAAAGAATTTAAAAAATGTCTTCGCTTTGTTACGAATCGCCACCGGTTGGCACGGCCTGCATGTTAGCAGCGCATGATTTCTCTACGTTCTTCAACCTGGAAATCCGAAGGGGTTTTTTCGAAGTTCCAGCCCTTAGGGAAAGCGAACGGTTCAACGTACAGCATTGCGGATGGTTTGAATAGATTCTGTGGGATTACATTTTTATCGTTGACAGGCAAAAAATCAAAACTACTACCTAGAAAGTTTTCGAGATCTAGATTTTTGAATATGTTAGCCCTCAATTACTGCTCTTTAGGGTTGATCAAAATTGATGCTGATGTTATTTTAAACTTCACGAAACTTGGTAGGTATTGTGTATTTCTGTAGTAGAAGATTAACCATTCACACAGAATAGTTGGCAAGTTTTACGACCGTATATTTTGACAAGAGATTTTCCCAATACTATTAACCAGTTACTATATCCGAACAATAGAGTAACGCAAAAATTAAACGTAAATTCCTTAAACACGGTTAATAACTTGAATGTGGTCTTTACAGGTTTTTTAAAAGTCATTTTTGTATTCATGATAGACTAAGATCAAGAAGAAAACCGAACTAGATTGCACTAGTCACCCTCCCCATGCTTTCATCTTTCCATGATCCCGTTTGACAAGGCTGTTATTATAAGGAAATAGGGGTAACTGTTGTCTAAATTCATAGCCAACACGTCCAAAGATACGTCAGCAGTACAACAAAGCTCTAAGGAAGATTATTTTATTCTATTTTATTTTTTCGAACCAAACAATCCAAAGAAGGTTTTAGGATGATTTATCTAAGCTAATGAAAAGATGAAGATCATGAGGTGCAGTTGTTTTTCTCACTCATTTATTTATGAATCTTAAAGATCTGGGAGTGGATGCAATCGACTCAGCGCTAAATAATACTTTGACTGTGACACCCCGCATGCCCTATTGTCAAAAAACCGATTTTTTAAAAGCATTTTATGGTAAATCTAAACCTGAAATTCTGGAGCGATCGGGTTGGCCAACGAACTCGACCAGTCTTTTGCTAAGACGGATTTTTCTGCGTTGGAACCAATTTTTTAGTCCGTATTTTAAGGGAGCTATCATAAAAATTATATATATATATATATATATATATATATATATATATATATATATATATATATATATATAATATATATATACGCCTTCAGTGCTGAGGTTATAGCTATAATAAAAGCTTTGGAATATTTTCTATCCATCGGACAGAACGATCCATTAGCGTGGCTAGTCCCTACTGATTCAATGAGCTCCAATCTGAAAATAAGTGGCTGTAACATACGCAGAGCAGACAACCCCCTAATTACCAAGCTAACAAGACTATTATACAGGGTGCGGCAGAGAGGACGGACGGTTTTAAAAAAATCATAAAATAGTTAATTTTTACTCAAAAACAAATTATTTGATGCAATCAGGTTCGCAAGGAAATAGCATTTGAGACAGTCTAGTGTGAAAAATCACATCAGGCATGCGGTGGCCGAAATTGTGGATGCAGTGCTGGAGGTGTTCTTGGAAGTTCGCGTAGACTCTCTCCAACATAGCGCTACTTTGAAATGATCACCAACTTCTTTTTCCCTGAATTACGGCGGTGACGTGTTCCACCCCGACGTGTGTGGTTCCAGCAGGAATGGGGCGACCGCCCACACAGCCAGAGCATCAATGGACGTTATTCACCCTCTCTTCCCTGGTCGCCTTATTTCCAGGTTTGGCGATGTTCATTGGCCTCCTCGGTCCCCAGATTTATCCATATTCGATTTTTTCTTATGGGGACACCTCAAGGCTAGAGTATACGAGAACAAGCCCCGAACTCTGGACGAATTGAAGGACGCAATTCGCGTGGAAGTCGCCCAAGTTGAGAGAGCTATGTTGGAGAGAATGCCCAAGAACGCCACCAGCACTGCATCAAAAATTTCGGCCACCACATGCCTGATGTGATTTTTCACACTTGACTGGCTCAAATGCTATTTCCTTGCGAACCTGATTGCATCAATAAATTTGTTTTTGAGTAAAAATTCACTATTTTATGATTTTTTTTAAACCGTCCGTCCTCTCTGCCGCACTCTGTATATGGGGAAAATGGCAGAAATTCAAATTGTGTTCGTATGCATACATGGTCACTCTGGTATACGCAACAACGAAATAGTGGATTCACTAGGTCACTCCCACCAGGTCACTCAAAACCAAACAACCATTCAAACAGCCGATTACTACCCGAAAATATTAGACCGTACCTTAACTGAATGGCAGCAGATATATATACCAATACCGGAGACAAAGGTTAGTTCTACATACAAATCCAACCATTGGTCCCCATAATTCCCTGGTTCTACCAAAAAGCAGTGTCGACACCTTTTTTTTGTTGTATAATAACAAGAATAAGGACAAACCATGGGGTAAGCAATCACTATTTACACAGATTCGGCCTGCAAGATGACCCTCAATGTAACCGCTGCGGCGATCCTTGCTGCACTATTGAACTTTTTTTTATGGAGTGTCCCTTATACTTTAGTGAAAGAGACCATTATGTTTAGGCAGATAGCATCCGAAGTGGAACTCCCAATTAATTATAATGTACCTTTTGTCAACCTGCAAAATACAAATATACAAAGCAATGTATGAATATGTAGAAAACTGTAATGTTTACATTTGAATAATTTACATATTATAATCAAGTATCTTATGGCTGGATGACATGATGTTAATGCCAAATTAAAAAAGTCCAGTCATGCAGAATGACCCCATGAGCGAATTTTTGAAGAAATCTTCGACATTTCAGTCGCTATTGATCGTGTAGAGAAATTTTAGTTTATTATTTTGATCGACAAATAAAACATTAAAGAGAGCGACCGGGAGAATCGGAGGACGGAATTTTTCACAGAGTAAACTCATCAGTTGTGATTACTTTTTTTTTTAACAAGCACCTACTACCTACGTTTTAAACAGCATGGTTCTAGGATTGGTTATACAGGGATACTTCCATAAGAGTAGTTCAATCTGAATTTGGACAATGTTTCATGCAAATATTACCGATTTTTAAAACTAGCGAACGGCATTATTTCGATTTTTGACTGATTTTTCAACTTTGAAATTTTTGAAAACTTGATACATATTCTTATAGGAATATACCACATGTTAGTATGCTGAAAAAATAATTTCGCACAACAAATCGCAAAAAACAGGCTATTTTGAAGTTTTAGAATACATTTTTGAAAATTTCAACCCGAAGATGTAATCCGATCATGCTGGCCAACGAACTTGAACTTTCGTTTTGTGTCCTTAACATTTTAAAATTTGTTTGAAGTTTCTAGCACAATTCCACGGATGGTTATCGTCTGGAATGACACATACATACTTCTTTTTTTTAATTAAATTGAAAAATAAACAAATAAAATAAAACAGTGGGGAGGACGCCCAGGTTTACCCAACGCCGGCTCTAGGGATAAGGGAAGTTGCAGGACGAGGAGGAAGAATGGGATGAAAGGAAGTGCCCCTATAAAATGACCACCAGTTCAAGTAAGAACCCCTCAGGACGCGGGTGGTGATACCACGGAGCACTCCCGCTGAGATGCCCAACTCGAGTAACTCCGTGGCGCTTTTCCCGCACCACACCCCGCGCCATGACACGGTCGCGGCAATGACCTTGATGTTATTAGGTGCCACTCCTTTTAGCTCAGATATTGCTTGTCGCAGATCATTTCTATCATATTTACTTTTCTTAGCCCGCCAGGTCTGCTCCATGTCCACGCTGCCACTGACAACCAGGACATCCAGGATTATGGCAGACCCATCGGGCTTGATCGCAACGAGACATCATCATCCACACATAACACACACATATGTATGTACACACACATACACACACATGTGTGTGTATGTATGTTCATTTCATATACATACATACGTATACATACATAAGAAAATGCGTTAAACTTCAGAATACGATTCAGAATAGCCTGAAACGGATTTCTGCATAAAATTTTTTTTCAAAAATTCACATTCTACAAATTTTGAGGCGAGAGCAATAGCTTAATTTTCTTCATAAATTCGCTAATAATTTTCTTTAAAAATTCGCTAAAAATAAATAAATAAATAAAATAATATATACGCCGTTCAAATCTAGGATTGTGTTCTTTAATGTATGAAACGGATTAGTACTCCCCCCAACATTTACAATTTGAACCATCTAAATAGCTCATTTTTCTAAATTCGCTAAAAGGTTTTGCAAAACGCTATTATGACCTCTTTTTTGCCATTTGGAACCACTGTGCGCCGGAACGTAGGCACGCAGGTAGGTATGCGCAGGTACTCAGTTGCAATCGAATCAACAAGTGAGGTTTCCGGTCCATCGCATCGGGAAGATGCTCGAGTTTATAAACTCGGCTCTTCTCCGCTAAGTGGGTGTAGGCCCGGGAGTTGCAGGTAGTACCGTTTACCTCTCGCCAAAGGTCAACAGGGCAACCACCGTCACGGGGCGGCACAAGGCATTTCGGGAAACTACTCGCTTCGTTCTTGAGGTTAGTCAACTTTGAAACGGGCGGCTGGCCAGGCGGGGGAGCTCCCGCTCGCATACTTGCGCTTTACCGTGAGGCCCTACCCTTCCCTTTACCTTCGCCCAATAAGTCAAACACCTTGTTTCACATGATATGGTGAGTTAAGGTCCCGCTGCGGGGAAGTCCCCTTGACGAGGGTTTAGCGTGCAAGCAATATGCGTTACCCATATAGGTATCAATTTTATATTTTTAAATTAAAATAGATTCAATTCTAAGAAATTTGGCGCCATCCGCACTGTCTTGCGATATGTTGTTTCCTTTTTATGATTTTTCAAAGTTTGCTGCACTGGTGACGTCATACAGGGCAGAGGGCCCCCCTAGGCGTGAGGGGTGCTTTGAAGTCGCCAGTGTGCGAAAGTTTGAATACTCACGGAAAGAAAAACTACATATCGTAGGAGAGTGAGGCTGATGCCAAAATTCTTAGGATGGAATCTCCTTCCATTTAAAAATAGTACCTTTCTCACACCCATGGGTATCGCTCATTTACATAAATTAGATGACGGGGACAAAAAATGGAGAAAAAGAGGTGAGCATGAGCATTTTTGAATCCGACTTGGCCTTATCGGTTTCTCAAGAGAGAGAGAGAGAGAGAGAGAGAGAGAGAGAGAGAGAGAGAGAGAGAGAGAGAGAGAGAGAGAGAGAGAGAGAGAGAGAGAGAGAGAGAGAGAGAGAGAGAGAGAGAGAGAGAGAGAGAGAGAGAGAGAGAGAGAGAGAGAGAGAGAGAGAGAGAGAGAGAGAGAGAGAGAGAGAGAGAGAGAGAGAGAGAGGGAGCGAGGGAGAGGGAGAGAGAGAGCGGGGGGGGGGGGTGGGAGAGCAACGTTGAGATATGGTTATATTTTGGGAACTGTATAACTTTTTTTTAAATTTAATAGTTTAAACCGCACCTCAACCAGAAGGGTCATTAGGGGCGTTGAACAAGGTTGTCTAAAGGGACACTGCGAGTGGCAAGATTCTGAGGGGAACCATGTCCCCCCCCCCCCCCTCACTAAACGGGGTGCCGTAATGGGCTCCACTGGCGAATCGGAAGGGAAAAAAGGGGTACAGTGATGAAAATAAAATATTACAACTAAGACTAGGTATATAACAAACTAAACATACATGACTAACTAAATACATGTTAATACACGGGGCATCGCAAATGTAACTCCCCCCTACTTTTTTTTTTTAACAATTTTTGAAATACCTATCGAAGTGAAACTTGAAGAGAGCGTTTTTGGGGTGTCTGATACTAAGTTTTAAGCAAACTGATACTACGCTAGAATACACATTGAGAAAACATACCTCCAAAACATGAAAGTACCTACCGATTTACCGATAAGAGGAAAGGAAACTAATAATATATTTATGTTAAAATTAATTATGGGCATTGCCTAGGTATGTGTTCACTCAGCTGAACAGGAAAGGGCCCATCATTTCAATCGTCTCCTACTGTTTCGAACGGTTTCTGTGTCAAATTTCAAGTTTCTAGGATGAACAGGAGAGAATTTAGCTTACTCAGCTGATCAGGGAAGAGCTCGTCTCCCAATGTCCCTGAGCGAGTCCCTATCAAATTTCAACTTCCTAGGGTGAACGAGAACTAGCGATGAAAGGTTTTCCCCCCACCATGCTGCACAAATCTTTTCGAAATGGTATTGGCCACGCCGCATTAAGGTTTTGTACCAGTACTAACCTTCACATCTTATTACATTTTTCTCATGCAGTCTTCCTTGCTAACTTGAAAACGCCACAAATTATTACACAAAGGTTCTGCGTTACATTACCCTTCTACGCAGATCACTGGTGTATAACTTTTGAACTCCGTATATAATATAATGATCAGAACATGGCGCATCGTGCCACCCGAAAGGTTTCACACCTTTACAGTTCCAGGACCCCGATAGGTAAGTAAAGAATGCCTCATCCTAACCTATCAGGTAAGAGTAATAATTTGGAAGTATTTCGACAATATTCCGTAATGCAGATAATTTTAGAACTTTGAAACAACCTCAAAATTATACCACAGGAGTTCAATATTAGGTACATTTGATCAAAACATAATGAATTTGAAAGAATGATACGTATTGGAAGAACTTCAGTTTGTGCACCTGCTGTCGACCCGATGGAAGATGGAAATATGGCTTCACCCGAAATTAATTTCATTAGTGGGCAAGTTCAATTGCATATTGATCACCGCAATTATTCAGACCAATCTCCACAACATAAGCTTAGAATAACATTCCTCTTCCAATATCAGGTTTGCCACTATTTAAACCGGATTTCTTCCCCCAGGCAGAAATCCCTCGACAATAAAATATTCTGCGTAGAAATGTCTACCGATCTCTGAAATTGATTCTCCGAAATGGTAAGGTTCCAAGAAGTAGCAATTGTGACTGACTTCGAGATCAAAGAACTCGAGAATGTTGAATAGAAGTACGAGTGGGAGGACCTGATGTTTCACAAACAAATGTCTCGGAACCAACAATTACGAACAAATGAATACAAATTACTCCCATAGAAGTTCTCCATTGATTTGAGACCTTTTTTGCATTTATATTGTTCTGAGAATATAGAATAGCTCTGGTACAAACAGTTGTAGTTAGTACTTAATTTTCTGTTGATTTTGACATTTTATATGATTATTTATCTACTAATGAAACATCTATTTGATTAATTCTGAGTGATATAGTGGAAGTGGGATACCAATTCATATATGGTGACATTTACGTCATGTCGAAATATTCATATAATTGATTGCTTCTCGGACATTGGGGAAAAAAGGATGAAAGTAGCCAGAGGATTCTCAATAATATAATGGAAGTGTTATATATTTGTTCTGCACGTTTCACATCCAAAAATACGGTTTGATAGAATAACCAATCATGACAATTATTGATGAAAACATGATGAAAGCTAAATCAAACAAATAATCCATTCCATTAGTGAGCCTGAGTGATCCTAATTCATTACAACGAGTCAAAAATGTTGAAAATTATAGTGAAGAAAAAAATCTCTAGACATTTTTGCAGATGGGATGTTGAGGAATTTCTATTTAATTTTGTTGGGTTCTAAGACGAAACTTGGAATTTCAAATTTTGAAGTATAATAGAATTAATTCGAGGAACCTTGGTATTTGGACAAAAACATTGAGGGATACCCTCAAATTTTGGTGGATCCATCTAATTCCTAAAACGAAACTTGGAATTTCGAATTTGGAAATATAATAGAATTAATTCGAGAAACCTGGGTATTTGGACAAGAACAATAAAGGTTACCCTCAAGTTTGATTTATATTTTTCAAAGAAAGCAGATGTAATTTTAAGAATACAAAACACCAATGGCAATCTTCGTTTTGATAAGTAGTTTTTCTCGATCATTTTACAAAGTTTTAGCAACCAGCAACGTTACCGCACCCCTCTCACCCAGGGGCGTCGGTATGGGGTGGGAGAGAGAGAGAGGGGGGGGGGGGGGGTTGGCCCCCCCCCTCAGTTTTCACCGACTTGGGAGAAGTTGGGAAAATTTGGGATGTGGCAATAAAACCCTTATTCGAAGAGACCTACTTGGAATTCTGATCCTAATCAAATTCTTATTTTTCTCAACTGTAGGTGCTATGGATTTATAAAAGACTTTAAAAAAAAAAAAAAAAATAAAATAAAATAAAAAATAATAATAATAAAGAAAAAAAAGAAACTTCGTTTTGATAAAAACCCGTATTCGAAGATACCTACTTGGAATTCTGATCCTAATCAAATTCTTATTTTTCTCAACTGTAGGTGCTATGGATTTATAAAAGACTTTTCAATTTCATTTCGTTCATGAAACTGGCATTATCCGTTCAAATTTTCCCGAATTTCCTCAGAATTTCTCAATTATGTTATAACTCGCAAATCATAAGAAAATAGAAAATTGCCCTTAATGGGATTTTACTCTATTTTCAGTCTACGCACCCAGAAACATTTTTCACACTCATCTGAATCCACGCTGTAGTTCTATGAAGAACATCCAGTACTTAGTTTGAAACTTATGAAAAACATTTTAAAAGCTAGAAAAATTGATGAGTGTCTATGTCCATTGCTCCAATTACAATGCGAAAATGATATCATGGCATAGAAGCTGCTGTGTAGTACAAGCATGTGCTAAATTGAAAAATCGGCATATCTATCCAATAAAAACTCAACCTTTTAAACACTAATCGTGTAGAGATAAAAGCTAAATAATTGTATTTTTTTGTATTATTATTTCTTGATTAAAACTATTGTTTCATTTCAAAAATTATAAATATATATCTGATCTACTAATGAGTAAATCTCTTTGTGCTTTTTAATAATATACGGAAGATTTATCCAGATCATTTACACATTCTTTGAGTTTCGAATAATGACAATAATAATTGTCTTAATCTATAACTAATTATTATAACTAATATCTCATGAAAGTGATCATTTTATATTGATTTTTTTTGAGTTGAGAAAACTTTTGGTTCAGTTGGGAATTTCATGATACTCCCCCCTCACTATTTTGGTCTAACGACACCCATGCTCTCGCCTATTGTGACGTCACGTTTTGCCAAAACTTTGGATAACCATGAAAAGCGATCCATTCATTTTAGGGAAGTGCGGATGTTAACAAATTCTCAGAATTAAAGTGGCTTTCATTTTAAAGTAAAAGAAAAACTGCAAGCTCGGTTTCATTGACATGGATATTTAGATTCCATCAATAATCTCTAAATAGAGGGACCGGAAGACGAAGAAATTACCTCATAAATCTCAAATGATATAATTACAATGGAATTATTATTTGATATAGTTCCAATAGAATTTATTCTAACTTCGCAATATCAAATTAATTACCTATTGTCCATGCGGATGTAATAGTGAAGTATTGGTAAATACTTATTCCATCTTTTTTACAGTCTATTACATTTACGTTAACTCGTTCTGAAGGTTGAGCAATTCGAGAGTATTGAAATTAGTAAATGTCAATACTATGGCAAAATAAGTATTCTAAATGTCCAAATAATAATCTACTATTCAATGAAAAATTCGGATTTTCATTTTTTTTTTAAATAGTTGTTATCGATTTTTTATCTCATATTAATGAAATTTAAGTACATTTTTCAGCATTATTAACTTAATTTTAAACGTTGTAGTAGGTACGAGCGAATTTTCTTAAATTATTCCATTACATTTATGGTTAATTGTTCTGGAATTTGATCACTTAAAGCGCAAAGAAATGGTTAAGTACAAAACGTTACCCCCCTCCCCTCCATTTGGGTCAACTTTATTGCAGATTTGAATTCTAGATGAAATTTCATGAAGAAATGACCAATCCCTCGATTTTCTTAAGTGTGCGCAAACGAGCGCAATTCCGCTCTAAAAGTGCAATAAATGTGAAATACCTACTGAGTTTTTGGAGATACCCAATTGCCACATGTAATAAATGATTTTGGAGAATTTTTTCTTGGTGAAACTCGTGATGATTTATTGATATTGAAAACACCGACTACATTTTAGTACGCTTTGTGCTTTGTGGGAATGTGTAAGAAAAGTGCCACCCAGTTCAATATCAATAAATGAACATCATTACTAGTTTCAGCACAAAAAAATACTCCAAATCATGTTTTACATGTGGCATTTACTAGTTGAATAGGAGCCTATTATTTATACATTTAGAATATATTCTTGTCATAAAATTGACAGTCACCAATTTCATTATATCCAAAGTGCTCAAATTTTAAAACAAATTAACGGAAATATTACGGAACAATTTGAGAAAATTCGTTCATACGAATATGCTGCATGCGCGACTGTTTCGTATCTGCCTTCTCCTCTCACCAGGCAACCCTGATTTTGCGAAGTTTTGGAGCCATTGCAATTGCTTAATATTTTTGAGAAAAAAAAAAAAAGAAAAAAAAATCCCTAAAAACTAATATAATCTGTTAAATTGTTAAATTTACATTTCTAAAATATTTCAGTATATGAATAAAATAACGTTCATCAACTATAAACTAGAACATTCAAAATTAACTTTATTATGCCGAACAATTTACTTTAATTTCAATAATATGAAATTAAAAAATCAATAAAAAGTGCAACAAAACAGCTGAAAATCCGAATAATTAATTGAAAAGCAGACTTTTTTAAAGAGATTTTTAGAATACGTTTTTCGCCATAAAATTGACAGCTACCAATTTCATCACACTCAAAGTGGTCAAATTTCAGAACAAATTAACGTAAATATGATAGAATAATAATAAGGAAAAATTTGCCGCTATAATGACCCTTCTGGTCGGGGTAGGTACGGCTTAAACCATTAAATATATATATATATCATAGTGTCCGAGTTTGTTCCCTGTAACACCTGGCGACCCTGGTTTCGCTCCATGCAAGCAAATCAATTCGAATCTGTTCTGTTGGGCCCTGACGGAGGAGACACCCAATGTCCCCCTACTTATACGGATAACAGTATCACGAGAAGGATTTGCATGGGCCGTGCAATAGGGCGGGAGGAGGGTCGCCGGACGGTTCCCTATATCGCAAGACGCCTTTTTCCCTGTTGCCAGAGGTAGAGGTAGAGCACGCTCTAGTTGCGGGGTTGGCTGGTTTGACCCCGGGAAGAGAACGATTCTTCGCCCGTTAACCCAAAACCCACCCAGTTACAGTTAGCCACGAACTCCTCTCCTCTCATGTCCGTTTAACGAAGGATCCGCTGCCGGAGTCCCAGGGGTCATCGCTTCCCGTCTTCATACCGTTTTCATCTTTCAACTCCGTCCCGATTCTGATTTCTCCGCACCTGGCTTCTCCACAGGACCTGACAATCACCCCTGAGTTTACTTGACTACTTGAGGTCCATTTTCCATGAAAAATGCTGCAAATTATTACCCAACGGTTCATTATATCTGAATAAGTACACATAAAATGTTTCGGGTTTCTCGAGGGTTGGTCAATGAAAAGTCTATATTTCTAGGCCGACGTTTCGAAATATTTATATTTCTTCTTCAGGGCTTGGAAAACTGTATTGCTTATTTCATATCCTCGTCATAGAGCTTTATGATAGATAGCTATCTACTTAAACACATCTTTTGGTATACTGAGAAACTGAGAAAAAAAACTTCAAGGTATACTGAGAAAACATTAGAAATTATTGAAGTTATAGGAGGCATGTAACAGCAATGTGATGGTCACATCAGTCAGTATCACAGTAGTGATAGTATTAGTATCACACAGTTATAATATCACAGCATGTAATAGTATTTTCGTCCACGTTGCTGTTACATATCTCCTTTAACTTCAATAATTTCTAATGTTTTCTCAGTATACCTTAAAGTTTTTTTCTCAGTTTTTCAGTATACCCGAAGATGTGTTTAAGTAGATAGCTATCTATCATAAAGCTCTATGACGAGGATATGAAATAAGCAATACAGTTTTCCAAGCCCTGAAGAAGAAATATAAATATTTCGAAACGTCGGCCTAGAAATATAGACTTTTCATTGACCAACCCTCGAGAAACCCGAAACATTTTAAATTTAACTCAGTGGTCGAGATAACCCAGCCTAAGTACACATATATATTACATAACTGAAAAAGTTCCAATCACGCAGCATGACCGTGTGAGCGAATTTTCTAAGATTATTATTGAAGATTATATGATGTTACACTGTCTTGAAATTTTAGCAGTTTTCATACCCATTATATAACATTAATTTACTTATAAATCCATGATATTAATGTAAAATAAGAAATCTAGGATGTTTAGTTGAGATAGACAAAAATATTACAAATAAATATAACATAATTGTTTCATATACCTACTATAGATAAGAAATCCTAAAGGGAGATTAGATATGGGCGTTATCAGGCAAAGATGCAAGTCACTGGCCCTCCCGATTTATCGGGCTCTCACAACTGTATTGAAGTGACTCAAAGAGTCTCTCTATCGAATCTCAACTTCTTAGGGTGGACTGGAGAGAATGCAGCTAACTTAGCTGGTCAGGAAAGAGCCCATAATTTCAATAGTCCCTAAATGGCCCAAAGACTCTCCCTATCAAATTTCAACTTCCTAGGGAGTGAATTGTACTAATTTTCTCCACATCAAGGAAAACATTGAAATGTGGATATGAGTGAGATGCACTACCCAAAAAATCCATGATTCCATGTTTTCCCATGAAGTGGAGACAATTGTTTCACCTCACCGCCACCAAAGCAAGCAGGTCCCTGTAGTGCAAACATTACTCATCAATATGTTTTGACCTACAATTTTGAAATGACGATCAATAAATGCATCAGACGTTTTTTGGAGGTGTCATGTATAAGGTCGATTTTACTCGAAAAATACGAAATTCGCCCTACGCTTATGTTTTACTGCAGTAACACTATGTCCTAATTGGACCGTGATCGTACGAGCGTAAAACAAAAATATGTAAACAAACGAAGATGTCCGAATTGAACCGAAAAGAAGCTCGTGCTGGGGGGGGGGGGGGGGGGGGGATTTGTGAACGCGTCGTCCAGTTCGTACGAACTCCGCATGAATGCATGTAAACAAACCTTTTCACAGAAGGGATGTTTCCTAATTGGTCCAGGAACTTCAATCGTTCGCACGATCCGCATTCGGATGATGAACGTATGCGATCAAACCAGTGAGATTTCGTACGTACGAACTAGTGTTTCTTGCCTTCGCTCTTCGGGAAATTTTTACTTTTCAAATTGTGAAAATTAATTTTGAAAAGGAACTCATCAACGAAGTGAGATTGATTCGTACATTGAGGGACAAAAAGTGCGATGGCTACAAAAATCTAATAACCTTGAGGTAGAAAGCAATCTTTCTTCGGCGCTGATTGGTTTTTTAAAATTCATGGCTTGGTGACTGCACTCTGTTCACTTGCTTTGCAGATGTAGTGAACATTGTTTTTGACACCCTTGTATATTGATAGAATACATCTACTTCACTCCGTAGCTCGCGATATTGTAGGTGGTGTGGTGAAATTCACCGAGTCTCCCCCGAGTTTTGTAGATTTCTTCCACTGATTTTTTTCTAATGCTCGTTGGAGGCTCTAGTTCAACCGCATTTACAAAAATGTTGCCAAGTAAAAGTGCTACGTTCTCGACGATTTTCCAATTTCCGAATATACGCATAACTGATCATACGATCAGGCAGCGCAACGCCTGGTCGTACAAATAGGTGTTTGCGGATACATTTTCATCCGACGTCCATCACACGATGCGTCCGACCACCGCTGGACGCACGCTCGTACCATCACGGTCCAATGGTGCTCCGAACTAAGAAGGTCCGTCGCTAAGAGCGCTAGGGGGCTATGAACCTAAGGAACATGGTGGTTGACATGATTTTTTCCTTGTTAATACCGTGCGTCATCACTATTCGCTCTACAATCAATCTCATCAATACTGGTCAAAATTGAGAATTATATTATTAATGAATAAATTATGATGATAAAGCAACATCATACAAACAGAGCAAAAAACAGGCAAAAAACAAGAACAACTTGTGTCCGTCACGAGTGCCCTTACAGGCAACAAAGGAAGAGTAGATCGGTGCTGCGCTCTACCTCGACCTCCTCATGTTCGGAACCCCATTAGGACATACTGTAATACCAACACAAAGCAGCGTGTTTTAGAAAGCATCTTGTCAGCCTTCCTAAAGGCAGTTTCCCTTCGGGTGTTTTGAGTTGAGGAGCAGCCGATCTTAGTAGGCTTGGTGACTTCCTGTGAGTGGGACGTCACTCGGCTAGGCGGGGACGAAGGGGGATTGATTGTGTCATCGGGCTGTGAAGCACGTAACTCGAGACGTTGACGCCCGCCAGTATCTCGGCTCTTTGGTCCGTCTCTCCAATCCTCCCTCATCCCTCAGCCTCCTCCTTCTCAGGGCTTTCACGTGATTCCGCGCATGGTGATGGGGAATTGACTTATGGCAAGATGTCACCTCCTACAAGATATCGCATGACTGACATGGAAAGCTCATGGCTTCATATTCGCTATTTCATGTTCTGATAGTTAAGCCACTAGTAATTTTGGTTTAGGTATTATTTTCAATAATGAACCTTTGCAATCGACCAAGAAAAGATTCCGTTTATCCGAACTATCTATCATTGAGTGAAAGTTTCATTTTCTTTACCTTTTCTTTAAATCAGTAAACTGATGTTGAGTATCCACACTACATGCCAATACATCAGTACATGGATATGTCTTTTCCCCCCCTGTGAAATATGTTTTGCGTCTCAAGTTAAAAATGTTTCAATTAATTTAGCTCATTCAGTAGATCAGAAAAGACCCAATCATTTCAATCGTCTCTTGTAGTATCTTTTTCTAGGATGAACAGGAGAGAATTCCGAGAATTCGGAGTATCAGGAGAGAATTCAAGAGCATCTCGGCTCTTTGGTTCATCTCTCCAATCCTTCCTCATCCCTCAGCCTCCTCCTTCTCAGGGCTTTCACGTGATTCCGCGCATGGTGATGGGGAATTGACTTATGGCAAGATGTCACCTCCTACAAGATATCGCAAGACTGACATGGAAAGCTCATGGCTTCATTCGCTATTTCATGTTCTGATATTTGAGCCACTAGTAACTTTGGTTTAGGTATTATTTTCAATAATGAACTTTTGTAATCGTGTAACTTATCTATCATCGGCTGAAAAGATTTCGTTTATCCGAATTGTCTGTCATTGAGTGAACGTTTAATTTTCTTCAACTTATCTTTAAATCAGTAAACTGATGTTGAGATCCACACTACATGGATATGTCTTTTCCCCCCTGTGAAATATGTTTTGCGACTCAAGTTAAAAATGTTTCAATTAAATTAGCTCATTCAGCTAATCAGAAAAGACCCAATCATTTCAATCGTCTCTCTTAGTGTAGTGTCTTTTTGTAGGATGAACAGGAGAGAATTCCGAGTATCAGGAAAGAATTCGAGAGCATCTCGGCTCTTTGGGTCATCAGTCTGATCCTTCCTCATCCCTCAGCCTCCTCCTTCTCAGGGCTTTCACGTGATTCCGCGCATGGTGATGGGGAATTGACTTATGGCAAGATGTCACCTCCTACAAGATATCGCATGACTGACATGGAAAGCTCATGGCTTCATATTCGCTAAAATGTTCTGATATTAGAGCCAGTTGTAATTTTGGTTCAAGTATTACTTTCAATAATGAACCTTTGTAATCGACCAATAAAAGATTCCGTTTATCCGAATTGTCTATCATTGAGTGAAAGTTCCTCTTTCTTTAACTTATCTTTAAATCAGTAAACTGATGTTGAGTATCCACACTACATGCCGGTACATCAGTACATGAATATCCCCCCCTGTGAAATATGTTTTGCGTCTCAAGTTTAAATATGTTTCAACAAAATTAGCTCATTCAGCTGATCAGAAAAGACCCAATAATTTCAATCGTCTCTTGCAGTATCTTTTTCTAGGATGAACAGGAGATAATTCCGAGAATTCGGAGTATCAGGAGAGAATTCAAGAGCATCTCGGCTCTTTGGTTCATCTCTCCATCCTCCCTCATCCCTCAGCCTCCTCCTTCTCAGGGCTTTCACGTGATTCCGCGCATGGTGATGGGGAATTTACTTATGGCAAGATGTCATCCACTACAAGATATTGTATGAATGACATGGAAAGCTCATGGCTTCATATTCGCTAAAATGTTCTGATATTTAAGACTCTAGTAATTTTGGTTTACGTATTATTTTCAACAGTGAACCTTTTCAATGAAATTTGTTTGTTAATTTATTATTATTAATATTGGTTTTAGCCCAATCCAACATTAATATACTTAGGGCCACTTTCACCAACAACTTATAAATCCGAGATTGGCCAAACTCGATTAAATATAATCTCGAGGATCAAACCTTGGCGTCTTTCACCAACCCAAAATTCGTTTAAACCAAGATTGGAATAATCGAGTTTCCCTAACGGAGATTCCGGAAACTGTCCAATGAAAAATTGGACAATTTGAAACGACAGTTAGAAAACCCGCCATGTGTCCGACATATCAAGACAATAAAGCAGTGAATCACAACCACGACCCGTTTTTACCCGCGCCGTTTTTATCTAGTTACCTAGTTACTATCTACTCGCAACTTTTCGTTGACTTCCAACAAAGAAAGTGTGACACATCATTTGACGGAAGCAGGACGGTTGATCACCTTATTTAAATGTACATAAGTTATTTTATGTGGTATAGGTAGGTAGGTACATACTGTACAAGGGATAGCAATTCAACATCGTATTATAACGTGCTATCATCATCGATTATACTTTATTTTCCTACCATCTTACATCAATTTCGTATTATAATTAATCGATTTGATGGTATAAAAGCCTTTTTCCAACAGCCTTATACCTGTTCGAAGGGAACTCCAGGTGAGTGTCGATAAGCTTGAAGACTTTCAAAACTGTCGGTTTTGGGAGCCGGAATCTCCGCCGAAATTCGACGTCGTCCAACCCGTCAAAATGTGGAATGCGCCGTCGGATCGTCCTTGGGCGTCGTTGCAGGACATCGTCCTCATCCGAGGAATCAAATTAATCCGAGCGATAAATCGCGTGAATTCATCATCAAAAACTTGAATAACAATAAACTATGTATAAACTATAATAATAAACTGTGAACCAAACTGTAGAGGTATGGGGTATCAGCTGTTGGTGCGCGGCCATATTGCTCGATATCATTTTTATCACTAATCTGAGATTGGGAAGTGTAACTGGCCGGGGCTTGGGAGATTAACCTCAAGCCACCTCGTTAGGAGTTTAAACTCGTAAAGTAGTTTGGTGAAAGACGATTAGCTGGAATCTCGATTATTTGTTAATCTTTTCTAACTTGAACTCGTTTATGTTGTTGGTGAAAGTGGCCCTTAGTAAGTATAATTATACAATATAAATGAGTTAAACAAAAAATGAAAATATGGCCGCATTTATAAACAATACAAAAAATGAAAAAAAGAAGTACCTATCCGAATTTATGAATCATGATGGTCGAAGATTGGGGAGTTCTTATCGCAATTAAAGGTTCTTCACATTACGAATAGCATAGAAATGAGGAATCTCAGCAGATAAGGATGGTTCCCCACTATGAAATTCTATTCTACCTCTCTCATAGAGGCTCTGTTTCAAATTTTAGCTTCATAGATTAAGCGGCATAAAAATTAGCTTACGAGCTCAATCGGCAGATTATGGTGGTTGAAATTCTATTCATGATTATATAAATAAATCATATTATTTATATAATTAGGATTATTTTTGTAGAAAAAAAAAAAAAAAAAAAAATCATGTATCAAGTTTTCTCTCGTAGTAATGTTGCCAAATACCAAATTCCAGCTTCCTCCGTCTATTGGGCGGGAAATGAGCTTTCGAGCTCACTCAGCTGATCTCAGTGGTTCCTCACTTTGTCAATCGTACACAGGCAGGCCCATAGATGATCAATTCCGAATCTCAGCTTCCTATTACAAGTATATTACTACTTAAAAAACTGGTGCATTTGGGCTGTATGCCATCAAGTTCAATGTAAAGAAGTGTCTAATGTCACGATTGGATGCATCTGTTGTGATATAGAAAGGTACAAGAAGAGTCTGTTTATTATCAATGGCGGTTTTAATTGTACAAATATCTTCAACACCATCATGTGCTGTAGCAATACGCTTCACAGTAATTTCTTCTTTATTAAACTTCAATGGTCAACAAGCTCAGTTTGCAGTTATAGCTTCATAGGACGAATAGCATAGACATTAGTAACCTCAGCAGATTAGTGTGGTTCCTCACTTTGAAATTCCATTCTACCTGTCTTTAAGAGGCTCTGTTTCAAATTTCAACCATAGATTAAACGGTTTAGAAATTAGCTGAGCTCAATCAGCAGATTATGGTGGTTCCGCTCGTTGAAACTCTATTCTACTTGTTCCATACAGACGATGCTTCGAATTTCAGCTTCAGAGCCAATCAGCTGGTCATAGGTCTACGCGTCGTCTAGTACCTAGTGCTTACAAGTACCTTCTATTCAATATTACCATGTAGTGATTTCTTTCAGCATTATCTCAGTTCATTACGGTTACTTAGCAATATTAGTTAATTACGTAACGTAGTACAGCTTTCCTTCGCACTACAGCGGCTTAGGGATCACGAGATGTGATTAAATGAGAGCATTACAAAAAATGGCGAACGATTATCCTACTATTGACACTAAGGGAGTTGAATTTCACTAGCAACGCATTGGTTATCCGTTAAAATCTATAGAAATTATGTCAGCTCGCGTTGAATTTCGATTAAACTTCAAGCACAAAACTCAGCTTCAAAACATGATAAGTACATGTTAATTTCATGCCAATTGGTTGACTACCTTCCGAGCTAGGCCATAATTGGACCCCTTAAGGTTAGTTCTTAGGCTAAGGTTAGCCCCTTAGGTAGGCTTAAGGTTAGTCTTATATTTTGGGAATATTGTTAATTTGAGAATAGTTCGGTATACCTACCAATTCCATTCTTCATTTGGCGGACAATTAATTATTGAATCATCCAACCTTCTACCCAGGTTGACATAAACCCATAATTATTTGCTTTTCCAATATTTGCGTTGCTTGGAAATTCGATCGTCTTTCGTTTAATATAAAAACTTATGTTCAATCAGAAAATAAAATCACTTTTTGCTTTTGTGCTAAACCCGAAAGGTGGTGTTTTTCATTAATTTAAATCATAGTGTCAACCCTAGTTATAAACATTTACTATTAAATCTAGATCAGTAGTTGATTCTAGATCATAGTGTCAACCCTAGTTATAAACTTTTACTATTAATTCTAGATATAGCATTTCCGAATTGAGTTAAACCTTTTCCATTCAGATTTAGTCCTTTTCCATTTAGGTTTAAACCTTTTCCACTTAGGTTTAGACCTTTTCCGTTTGGCTTTGAACCTTTTCCATTTGGATTTAAACCTTTTTCATTTTGATTTAAACCTTTTCCATTCTGATTTAAACTCCATCAAAAGGCCAGTAGCTAACCCCATCATAGTAACAAAGTACTTACCTAATCAAATTTCATTAGGCTAGAAGTAAAAAGAGTGCCAGTCATGCAGCATGATCGTATGAGGAGAATTTTCTTGAATTATCTATCGTAGTATTGTAATACCTATGTTAAATTGTATTGGAATTTGAGCAATTTCTGTGTAAATAAATTGTTAAAACCAATTTTAAGTTTAAAAAAACTCGTGCTCTATACAATTTGGAAATTCTAAAAATATTTAGGTTTTTTGCAGTTTTTATAGATTTTTCAGCAAATATTGATGAAATTTAAGTACCTACGTTTTTCAGGATAATTTTGTGCGAAATTTTCTTAATGTCCTAGTAAATCGTAGATAATGTTGTTTCGACTTAAATTCTGCTAAAAATTATAAATTTAACAATTTTTAGCCGTTTTAATGATTTTTTTAGTAAATTTTTTTGGAATTTGACCAATTTAATGTGCTCAAAAATTGTTGGCAAAGAACTCATTATTATATAGATTACATTTCTGCGCATAAAAAAACACATGCATGATTCCATTTTCAAATTGTGGCACAATAATTTTTCGATTTTAAATCTTAATGGAAAAGGTTTAAATCCGAATGGAAAAGGTCTAAATCCAAATGGAAAAGGTTTAAATCTTAATGGAAAAGGTTTAAATTTAAATGGAAAAGGTCTAAACCTAAGTGGAAAAGGTTTAAACCTAAATGGAAAAGGACTAAACCTAAATAGAAACAATTTAACTCAATTCGGAAAAGCTATATACAAAGGTTTAGTCGTGATTTTGATTCGATTCTCAGGTATTGTGCGGTTCAGCTTTTGGATGGCTCCTACAAATTTCATTGTCTTTGGATCAATAAGGTGTGTGCGCAAGAGCAACCGTGAATTTCAAATAACATCGATTTCTTGCGATCTATCAGTCCGATTACGTCCAAACTCGGAATGTAGTTGGGTAAAAAATCTAAAAGGTGCCCTATGAGTTTTGTCATGATTAGTTGTGGAATAACTATTGTGCATGGCCAAAGCCAAAGTTTATTGACCCATGTGTTTTGTTTTGGAACGATATGGGTGATTCTCACAGTATACGTCAGTTTTGAGTTTCATTTTGAAAAAAGAAAAAGTGTTCGAATCGAACAGAAAAAAATCGCAGATGCTCTCTATATCCTATATATCGAGATTCGATGCCGATCCCAACAGTAGCGCCTTTATTAATTAAGAAAATAAAAAATCAAAAATTTTGGTGGACAGGTCAATGATGCGACCCCTAGATTCTCACCATTTTCATCATCACCTTCAACTTATTTGGCAGGGCAATACGAGAATATTGGATTAATGAATGCGAAAATACGGGAATAGTTGCAAATAAAATAAAATCCAAAAAACATAATATTTGCCTTCTTCTTCGCCGTCCTCTCCTCTTCGTCATCGTAATGACCTCGAATTTTCAGGAGAGGACAGGTTGATGATGGACAGCTGATGGTTGATGATTTGTCAGTTTTTCTCAAACGTTCCACCTTTTGGCAACCTCTTTTCCGAATTCGGCATACAGAATAAAACTAGACCGTTCGGTGCACAATAAAAATAGCATAAGAAAAATTTGAATTCAAGTTCTCACTTTAAAAAAGGTCCCTAACGATTGTGTTTGACCATTCCACGATCCAGCACAGTCCGCTACGGCTGACGACCGAGTGTTGCTTGAATGAAAACGAATAGCGGATTTTCTGGTAACTGAAAAGCATGCGAATAGTATGGGGTGGAAAAAACCCCGCTAAAATACACTTGTGACCGCGAAAAGTTGAAAAACGATATTGGACAGGTCAATGACTGTGATGCCTATTACACACATAATTCTGTCCAGTTATAATTTTCTAGCAGTTCTAAATTTATTTAAACGATCAGAAACGCATCTCAGGAATCGTGCTAATTTGAAAAAATGGAATCAAATCCAAATTCAAAAACGGAAACACCTCAATTAAAGCTTGAAGTTGGGAAGGCCGCTTTGTTACAGGATAGGTCGATAACGATTTGACTATATTTTGTTAATATCCTATGATAAAGGAAAAACAATAACTTAAAAGAGGGGGAAAATGTTCCAGATACTACAATTAAAGACCTTCCCCGGCTCTACAATCTTAATTGGGTTGCCACAACTGGTCTGTACATCACTTCTGCCCCTTTTGTGAGAATCAGCCATATCTGTCTTGGAATTTCAAACCAAATTTCCATGAAAATTATTTGGAAAATGTTATTTTTTTTTTTAATTCTGGAGCCATTTAATCCTTTAGGTCACAAATTTAGATCATGTCATGGGAAAAATCTGAAACTTATAAACTTCGTTCCTAGACCTCATAGTAGTTCACTGAATTTTGTAAAGAATTTTCAGATAATCCGTTCTATGATTTATATAGTGTGCACTATCGGGTATGTGTAAAATTTTAGTCTTCAAACCTTCTTCCAAACATTTTTATTGAAAATTATATAAAATTAATGTTGTAAAACCACTTGTATTATAGAAATTAAAATAAGTAAATTACTTGATAAATTATGAAATGACACATTACGAAAATCACATATTTCAATATTTTATAGGAAGCAGAGTATGAACAAAAAACTTTGTAAGTAGCCTAATCTGTAAAAAAAATTTGTAAAATCCAATGGTAAACACAGAGATTTAGAAAATGAGTGAAAGAATCTTCTCTTGCAAGAATAAAAATAAAAATTATACGAAAATCATACAAGAAAATTTTGAAAACTGAGGAAATAGCTTGACGGTGCAGTGCATGGAGTAAACATGTTCACTCTAGTGTTGAGTGACAGGGTACATGATAGTGTACTCTTCTTTTCCACAGTGACCATGCAAAGAAATCAAAAATTTTTGGTGAGTTTCTGTTATTCATCTTATCCAAAAAATATCAAGGAAGACAATTATCAGCAAGTTAGAACGAAATACGAGAAGTAACTTGTTTTATCAGGCATAAACTTGGCCTCCTTCAGTGACAGCTTCAGTTGAGCTAGTAACAGCTTACTAATAACAGTGATGCCACTATTTTGTTCGATCAACTTGAAAAATTTCTTTTCAAATGACGTCTTATAATGCCAACTCTAATGTAGGAGCATTCTGTTGGACGTTTTTTGAACTAATCCAACCACAGAGAGCTGCTAAAGTGGATGTACACCACAGTGTACACGGTGACCGAAAGGGATATATACCTTGATTTTCTTCGAGACAGTATCCTTATAAAGTGAAGATAATGATGGCAATTTCGAGTTGGGCTTCTCACCGAACTTTTTATAAATCAGTTCCCCCCTTCTCAACTCGCCAGTGTTTTGAAACGGATGAAATATGCGCACGAATAGTTCTTAGCGCGACTTGGGTTCGTGTGAGATGATTCCGCTCCGTTAAAGATTATGTGACGTCTTATTGATTCACCGCGATCCCCCACGAGTGGGAATCGCTGGTGATGTTTCGATCAGTACATTGAAAGCCCCCAGGTCTCGAGCGGAGCGAGGAGAGAAGGGATACAAGCCGTAAATCGTTGCCAAGGCCCAGGGAATGGAATAGGGTAGGAAACGGAGCTGAGGCCTCCGACCCCCAGTCTCATTCTGTGAGGAGGTTTCCGGAGCGAAGAGGGTGGAATAATAAAAGGGACGAAGCAGCGACGTTTTTAGGAGGCGCACGCACAAGTAAACACTCAGCTTCAATGTTCACAACTATTTCAGCAACTCGAAAGACAGTTCCGAAACAATAAGGCAGTTTGTCTAATTCAGAAGTTAAAGAAGCCTGTTTTATTCGACTAGATCAATTCAATCCGAACTCATCCCGGTCCATTATACTCCAAAATTTAATTTGGTCCCTAATAGAGCATAATTATATTATACAAATACCTATTCTACAATGTGTTCCAAAAGTAAACCCCCCCCCCCCACCACAGTTTTGGTTTATTATTTCCAATAATAAGCCTATGTGATCGTGTAGCAAAAAATTTTTATAACCCCCCCTCAAACTTTGTCACTTTATGTTTCAAGGTGCGTAGAATCCAAATTTGAAATGTCTGTCCGCCGTTCGCCGTCCGGGCCATAAAAGGCCTAAGAATTTACTTAAAAAACCCGTTCTTTCGCACATAGACTCCATTTGGGGTCTAGTTGGTCCTAACGTTTAACCATCCCGATCGCTCTACTCGCATAGATGCTATGGGCCAAAAACGGGCGAAAAAGTGTCTTTTTCGAGGCTTTGAGTGTTAGACGTGTTAGACGCACGCCTGGCACGCTTGGCAGGGGGTCACGGTGGGTGGTGAGGGGGGTGAGCGGGGGGTGGAGTGAGAGGAGGCGCCGCGGCACCTTGTGGTGGCTGGAGTGACCAGGGGCGTAGCAGAGGGGTGTAGGAGAATGGCTATTTATTACTTTTACGTGTTATACCCATATAATACACCGCGGCACCATGAGTTGCGTACAGCGTTCCTTCGAGGCATGAATATAATGTTTTTTCTAGGTCATATTTGTGTGTTAATACCAATGCTTTTCCTACGCATATCTAATAAGATATCCTCTCGACTTTTCGTACGTACTTAATAATGATATTATTAAGGCAACAACTATTGAATAGATAGGAGCTCGAGAATAGAATAGATCGAGAAATATAAACATGCGTATATAATTATAGAAGTATAGGTTGTGGCAACTCGAAGTAGGACACGCCGAGGAGTCTGGACCGGCCTTATGACGTACGCAAGCCAACTAAAACTACGATCAAACTCAATTGAAAAAATAATAAACCTTTGTGAAATAATTTGCAGCGTTTTTCAACAATTTTTGAGATACCGAAGCGTTTTTGGGAAACCCAATACTGATTTTTTGGCACATAAAAATCGGAAAAAATTCAAAAGTTGAACATCTTGTTTAATTACACAGATGTTGACACTCAAAATTGATAACCTCCTATGGGTCGATTCTACAACTAATTTTCAACAAAAAGTTTCTCGTCAAGTTTTTTTTTATCGCTTTATCGCTTTGTTTTCGAGCTATTCAATTTTTAAGAATTTTTCCGTATTTTCGATCTTACATCGCTAAAATGACAATATCTCCCCTAATTTACAATGTAATCTTAAAAATAGATATATCGTTGGAAAAAACCTATCTCTCTAACGTATTCGACGTCTTTTTACAGGAGGTAACGTCAGCGAAAAAAAGAACTAAACACGAGAATTTCTCACTTTTTGAAAATTACTATTTTTTTAAGGTGCTTTAAGTATTTTTTTTTTTAAATTGTAAAAAAACCGTACGCGTTGCAGGGAAAACGCCTCAAATCTCAGCTTTTTAATGGTATAATTGATTTTTATTTAACTTTGTTAATTTTGTAACAAACGTATGTTTATATGTTTAAAAACGTGTTTTTGTCTATGAAATCGAGGGTTTTTGTGAAAAATGACCCCCAAGGAAAATACAAGTTTGGGGTCGGTTTCTATGTTTTCACGCTGAACCGGGTGGTAACACTTGTTTATCTCTCCAACCCCGTTACAACCGAGTTTTACACTTTAACAAACTACTTTATAGTTCATTAGTTATGCTCAATTTTATGTTTTTTTTTTTTTTTTTCGAACAAAACTTATTGGTTAAAGTGTGAAACTCGACGCTCTTTTATTACTATTTATTGCTCTCTTTATTAGCGGATTCCAGTGAAAAGCTATGCTATTGCAAAGGTTCCACTTACAATTCCGAAATTGAGAACATCTGGGTTGCTGTAGGTTCATTTGTTTGTTTCCCATTGTAAGGGTAACTTTAGTGGGTGTATCAAGTTAAGGCCTAGGTAGGTATATGCTCAAAGGATGCCAATCTTTCATTAATCTAACGAGCGATCGGTAGCGCGGTTGCTATGCTAGTGATCTGTAGTTACTGTAGTAATCCGTAGTAACTGCCTGGGAGGCTCGGAGTTCAAATCTTCGTGGGAGCAAAACATTTTAAATCTCTCCAAAAGTCCCTAAATTAGGTTTTTTTAAAGTGTTTTGGTGTTTACATATTAATTATTTATCGTTCCAGATTCAAGTTTCGTTGAGCAATAAACCTTCGAAGTTTCAAATTTATAATCGGTGGAGTTTTAATTCAAGGAAGTAATTCTGATAAAACATGATAGGTATTTTACCTTTGTCTTTTTATCTTTCGGTTCAGATAAGCGAAAATTGGGGATTTCATTTTGATGAAGGATTATTTGAGGAGAAATGATGGAGGGAGAAATTCACACTATTCTCAACCGATTCTAATAACTACAGACCAGTGATCTGCTTCCCAATACCACCTGGGCTTCTTAATACCTTTGTGCAACCATTTGCAGCGTTTTTATATAGGATGGATACCATCAATGCGTTCTAGGCTTTGACCTGATTAAACCAAAATTTAAGCCTGTGATTGAGATTATTTCGCTGTATTTCCGATGGGTGGGAGCTACAGAATAGAGGAGGGAGTAGAGCAATAAACGACGCCTTTTGTTGTCGACCCGCCTGCCATCTCCCACGTCCCCGAAGTCTCAGTTCGCGGAAGACAAGAACCCTCTCCAAGAAAATCCACCCTCTCGTTCCAAACGACTCCCACACACCGCTCAGGCATCGCCATCTACAAAGAAGGCCAGAGATGGGGATCAGACGATCATAGAAGGTGCAAGAGACGCGTCAGAGTCATCTAATGGAGGCCTTGGGCAATTTATGTGTCGAAACCATCATATAGATACAGGTTCGGTGGAGGGGGGGGGGGGGGGGGGGGTTACGTTAGATTTATCTATGACAGAAATTTGACTCCGACATGATACTTTATTATCAGAGGATCATGCTCCTATGTACCAAATGAGACAGGAGGTACCGTTAAGAGGTTTTTTTCAACTCAATGTACAGCAGTTTGAGTTTCTGGTTTCTCTAGTGTAAAACGAGATAACGTAAAGCAGGAATTTTGGGAGCACAATAAATTGGTCAAATTTCCAAAAACGTACTTAAAACAATCATAGCAATGGAGTTTGTGAACAATACAGAAATACAGATGGTGAGTACAAAAGAAAGATATTAAATTATAAGAAACGCTTGCATACGAGTCTGCAACACATTGGGACATTTTATACCTTTGGTTGCAGACTCGTATGCAAGCTCTAAGAGCCACTCAGCTGCGATCTGGACCCTGGACATCGTCAAGTAAATGTCCTAAAGAGACTACTTACGGAAATTACAGCTTCCTATAGTGTAAAGTATAGAAATTACCTATTAAAATGATTTAACCACCGCTTCACAAATCAAACCGTTCTCGCAATATTCGGATCACCTGCTATGAATCAAATCAAAACACCAGCTCAATGAAATCATCAGAAATTAACAAGCGGTGGCAATCATGTTCACAATATCAATTATTGAGAATGATCACCTGAGTGTACACAATTATTCAAATAACCATGCTCATAACTCAGCTTGTTGGCCACGCACTTCGCAGTAGTTAACATAATATGGTTGGATAAATCGAGAGCTTTCTAACGAATGGTCAACGAATTTCGGGGGATGAAAAACGACGAAGTACCATTTCCCTAGCAACGACTCGTTTGTAAGCGGAAATCATCAGAAAACCATCCGTAACGCTTTTTGACATTTTATGTCTTTGCTATGGCACATAAACTAAAAAAACGTCACGGAAAATTGCTCACGAAAATATTTTGATGATTTCCGCTTACAACCGAGTCGTTGCTAGGGAAATGGTACTTCGTCGTTTTTCATCCCACAAAATTCGTTGACCATTCGTTCGAAAGCTCTCGATTTATCCAACCATATTATGTTAACTACTGCGAAGTGCGTGGCCAACAAGCTGAGTTATGAGCAAGGTTATTTGAATAATTGTGTACACTCAGGTGATCATTCTCAATAATTGATATTGTGTATATGATTGCTACCGCTAGTTAATTTCTGATGATTTCATTGAGCTGGTGTTTCGATGATTTGATTCATAGCAGGTGAATTATTGCGAGAACGGTTTGATTTGTGAAGAGGTGGTTAAATCATTTTAATAGGTAATTTCTATGCTTTACAGTCTAGGAAGCTGTAATTTCTTATGTAGCCTCTTTAGGACATTTACTTGACGATGCCCAGGGTCCGGATCAGATGAGTGCTAATTTCTTTGCTTTACACTCTAGGAAGCTGTAATTTCATATGTAGTCTCTTTAGCACATTTACTTGACGATGCCCAGGGTCCGGATCAGCTGAGTGGCTCTTAGAGCTTGCATACGAGTCTGCAACTAAAGATATAAAATGTTCCAATGTGTTGCAGACTCGTATGCAAGCGTTTCGTTTGAGATGATTCATTCCTTAAACTTTGATTTTCAAACGCTTTTTGTTAACGCTTTTTTCGTTTATGTGCCAAAGTAAAGACATGAAATGTCAAAATCACATAACATGACAACAAACGGCTAAGAACCGTTAATATATTTACGTATATTGTTTATATACATTTGTATTACGCTATAATTATTTGTATTAAATTGTCTTTCGCAAAAAAAGTACATCAACAAACTATGAACTTGAACATTAAAATTTATGCACAAAAATATACTGAAAATGAAGGAACTATAACTTCATTATTATATTATGAAAAATCGATAAAATCTGCTAACATTTAGCAAGTTTTCGTTGATTACCTATCGTATTATATTTATGTTGAATTGTTCTGAAAATCGAGCACTTTGTATGAAATGAAATCGTTAACAAAAATTTCGATGGTAAAAACACCTGTTCATATCAATATTCTGCTATTCAAACAAATATTTTGTAATTTTGATGTTTTTGCAGTTATTGTAGATTTTTTCAGCACATTATAATGAGATTTAATTGCATTTTCACCATAATTTTGTGCACATATTTTCAATGTCATATCTCTTAATTGATAAACATTGATTGAGTATTATTCCGCTGGAAAAATGTAAAAGTAACAATTTTTGTCCGTTTATTGCCATTTTTGTGATTTTTCAAGTAGGTACATTTTTTGAAATTGAACCAATTTATTGTGAGAAGCTGGGTTCCCGCAGCAGTGTTGTGCGGGTTTTGCATACTTTCGACCGCAAAGGCGTGCGGCCATAACGCTCACCCCCCGTGGTTTTATCCGGACCAGACAAGGTGCGCCGATCCTTGTTGTTGTACCTGAAAGCCGCTGAGATCCAGATCTGAGATTCCAGCTGAGATTCAGATCTATGCAGATACTGCGAAATAAACACTGAATCGACACAGCATATAATCCTAGAATGCTCCCATAATTCTCTCCCTAGAATCGAACTCAGCAACTGTGCCACTAATCACACGACGCTCCCCTTCAACCTAGGCTCACTCATAGCCTCCGGAAACTCTGCAGTTTACTGTGCCTTATTTAAGTTCATATCGGACATAAATTTTTATGTATGATAAATATTTTATTATATCCCGTCCATATTCCTGTATGCAAATAAAGTATCGTAACATAATATTATAATCTAATGCTATATAGATTATATGTATGTATATAGTTTTTTTACAAAGAAAATTAAAAAAAAAATTAAAAAAATACTACGAACTGTGATATCTGTTCTGAGATATATTTATATAAATCTAGTCGAAGTTTTATTTAACTTTGCTGATTGTATATTTTAGCATGTATATAGGGATTAACCTATTTTACATCTACTCTTAGTTGTATTAGGCTTTATTTTTGCGATTTTTTTAATTCACTTTGAGGGCTAAACAGTGGTCATCACTGTACCCCTCAATTTTTTCCCCCTCCAAGTTGCCAGTCGAGTCCATGATGGCGCTCCTTTTTAGTCAAGGATGGCGACATGGCTTCCCTTAGAATCGCGCCACTCCCAGTGTCCCTTTGGACACCTTTCAACTTCGATTCTCTTCTTGAGCTCTTGCTTCCTTTCTTGAGACAACATTTCTGATCGATTTTTAACCCACTTCCCGATATCCAATCGATCTGAAATTTTGCACACGAGTTCATGCTGGCGTACATTTTAATTTATCAAATTTTCGCGAAGAAAAAGTTAGTTATAGTATAAATTTTCGAAAATTTGAAATTTAATATGATGGGAAACCTTACAAGTATATATATATATATATATATATATATATATATATATATATATATATATATATACTAAATATACGAACTCTCCACTCAATGTTTAAATTACCTGTTCAACGTGATGGTAAATTAGAAAGACTACCAAATTTGAATGTTCAACAATGAATACATGTCTTATCTTATATCCCACTAAATATACTAGGTATATACTATTGAACGTCTGCATAAAATGACAACGAATCCAGGGTCAATAAAATATTAAACAATTTTCTTAAATTTCCTCTTCAAGTCGAATTCCTTCGAGTGTGATATACCTATATATATATATATATATATATATATATATATATATATATATATATATTATATAGAGATATACATATATATATATATATATATATATATATATATATATATATATAGGTATATGACACTCGAAGGAATTCGACTTGAAGTGAAAGTTTGTCTATATATATACAAAACATTTGTAAAGTTTTTTAAAAACACTTGTAAGGTTTCCCATATTAAATTTCAAATTTTCGAAAATTTATAGTATAACTAACTTTTTCTTCGCGAAAATTTGATAAATTAAAATGTACGCCAGCATGAACTCGTGTGCAAAATTTCAGATCGATTGGATATCGGGAAGTTGGTTAAAATTTCTGTTCTAGAACCAAACATTTCAACCATGTACCATGTTTTCTCCTCGATATTGATTCGAAATTCTATGAAAACATCAGAAATTAACAAGCGGTTGCAATCATGTTCACAATATCAATTATTGAGAATGATCACCTGTGTGTAAACAATTATTTATATAACCATGCTCATAACTCAGTTTGTTGGACACGCACTTCGCCGTAGTTAACATAATATTGTTGGATAAATCGAGAGCTTTCGAACGAATGGTCAACGAATTTTGTGGGATGAAAAACGACGAAGTACCATTTCCCTAGCAACGACTCGGTTGTAGGCGGAAATCACTGTAACATTATATGTTTCGTGCGCGGAAAAAAATTGACTCGCAAAATTTGCTAGGACCCCAGGGCTAAAACATGATACATGTTAATATTGATTTGAAATTTTGTCTCAAGAAAGAAAGCAAGAGCTCAAGAAGAGAATCGAAGTGAAAAGAAAGAGTTAAAAAAAAGAGAGATAGAATTAAAACCGGACGCTATGAGTCGAGAAGGCAGATTCAAAAACTACTAAAAAAATTATAGGTACATTAATAAGTTCGATGTAGGCAGCACAATAATTGAAATACATTTTTTATTATGTTCACTAAATATATTTTCTTACAATTAAGTCAATTTTGTTTAAATCGTATGTGATATTTTTTAAATACATTTTTGAGTACCGATTATTACAACAATTCATTCGTCCCTATTATGATAATAGTTCTACACGCATTACATACATTCAGAAGATTGAAGAATAACCGACAGTATAATAATTGCTATCCATCATTTGGAAACCACTAAAGGCTCACAAATTTAACGATTTCAACGTTATAGCCAAATCATGTTAGATGAGCATACAGAGGTTGACTTTTATGCTCGTTTATAAGTGTGTGTACCTAATTAAACGATAAATAGCTGGAAATTATTAATTGTTGGTTCTACTGGTTCATTGAGACTCACAGTCGTGAAGAATGGAGTGAGAATAAATACTGCTATAAATAAAAGTACAATAAACTATACCTACTAATTAGAGATGATATTTCAAGAAATTTTATATAATCCGATTTATGTAACCTACGAAGACAGAAAACGAAGACAGCCGATAACTTGGAATTTTTGCAAGTCTCGATTCAAGTTTATTCACTGCCGTCTAGAACTGAAAGAACGAATGCACAAGTAACGGCAGAGATTGAGAGGTCCTTCGTACCTATGAAATAATATGACAAAAGTAAAAATGTTTATGATATGGACGTTTAGATACCTTTCTAGCGTCGATTTCCAAAAGATAACTTAAAACAAATTGGGAGGTTGATGTAGGTAGGTCTTTTAGAAGTCAACGCTGTGTTCGAAGAATAGCAAACTAGGATGGAATCCACAACTGGAAATGTGCTGCTCTTCCTGGGGAAACCGGACATTTGGCTTTCAGAGCGATTTTCGCCCGGATAGCTCGTTAGAAAACAGGACTGTCCGGGCCAAAACCTGGGGCCTATTTCATAAAGCATCAAGTGACAAGTTACAAGCCGATTTTATGTACAAGTTGTAAAAATGAGTGTGCAAACGTTTCATTAAGGTACAAGTGTAGACTTGTAATGCACTGTGAAAATTAACAATTGTACAGGCGAATTTGACATGTTACAAGTGTTTCCCATTATTTTGATCAAGTCGCTGTTTTACAGTTGTAAAAAATGGCCGATTTTTAACCTACGTTCGTTCACATGTAAACTCGTCATTTTCCAGCATTGTGAGTTGACAATTTTTCGGTGTTTAATATGTGGGAATCATCTTTTGCTGAAGAATGCAGACTAGAAAGAAGCATTTATCGTAAAAGTCGCCAAGGATTTTTTCGGCCACAAATAAACGCACATTTCGTGGGTATTTTTGAGTTTAACGACAGATTTCAGATGTCTTCCGAGACGCTTGAAAGATTCAAATGGTGCGTGACTTTGTGCAATTTTTCCTGATCGGGTATTGAGGATCTCCCCATCATTGAAGAACAAAGTAAAGTGTGAAGATCATCTCGAAGTTACAGATGACAATCCTAACCTAGCAGCATTATTTCTTGATGAACTGATTAATCATTTCCGCTGCCCGAAGGAGAAAAATCCGATTATGCAAGTCATCAGAATAAGTTGAAATCAAATACACTCTTCCTCCACTTTTAAGTTTATAATTTGTCTGTCTCCCAATCATTACACCCTGTGATGTATGATAAACATTCATCGCGGACGAAACTTCAATTTCGGCATCCCGGTTGACGTTATTAATTTCGTTTGTCCCTACACGCCATTTTTATTTCCTGCTGCACTTGTAAACTTAGCTTCTACATGTGTAACTTTTCTACCCTTGTACTCTCTGTTTTGGTGAAACACTTGAGGGGCTTATTTTCAAAAGGGGTCATATCCATTTTTCGAATAAAAATCTGTAAAAAACGGATTTTGAATCTGTAGGATAACCAAAATTGATTTGTAAGAGCAGTTAGCGTCAAAAAGGAACATATCATTGTATATTTGAAGGCCAAAGTTTGATGTTTGGATCAAAAGGGATCACATCCATTCCTATATGATGGGTAATTTTCGTTTCAATCAGAAGGGAATACATCCTCATCTTCCTTCAAGTTGATGCTCGTTGATGTTTTTCAAAAACGAATATATCCAAAATGCCATCTGCCGGATTTTTTTCCAACTCTAGTTTTGAACATACCTGTTAGAATGCCTGTGCTGTTTGGTGATAAGATTTGAAGGGTTTGGTATGAATAACCAACAGAGTGCAGGAGCAATACTCTTCGGCACCCCTGTTATCAACTGTGCTCCTGTCCTTCCCAATATTCAATGATAAATCAAGACGTGCTGTGATAACATGTTTCACTCCTGTTTCGCTGATTTCTCTAGTGCTTCTTCCTGTTTTTAGTTCGTGACTCTTGAGATTTTTAGGCTTATCGTCGTTTTTGCGTTGCTAAGGCGCCATGTTGGTGTTGCCAAGAATGTAGGGTATTTTTGGTGTTTTTTTGGGTACCCATGAAGTAGCACCCTCACAAGACAAAGCAGAAGAAGAATGTGCAAAGTAGAAGAATGTGATTGTCTTGACGAAGAGGAAACTGATTTTCATCTTTGAAATGCCGACAGATTTTAACGATTTTTTGAGATTTTTTTGTATATTGGGTTTTTTGTTCGTTCCAAACTGAAAATTGGTTGATAATACCTTACCTTATTATTACCTACATTTTATAATTTGGAAACATAATCCATGTGTGTTTTTTCATACCTAAAAAAATATGAATTACCTGCACTTGATTTTTGAGATTTTTTATTGAGAACTGGATGTGTTTTTATCAAAATGGAACATATCTGAAATTTTTTCACTGGCGTTTTTTTTACTTCCTGAAAATTTTTCGGAGGTGGAAATGACCCCTTTTGAAAGTAAGCTCCTCACTTGTTCTAATTTACCGTGCATTACAAGTACATGCACTTGTTAACTTGTACACTTGTAACTTGTTCTTTTATGAAATGGGCCCCCGGCAACCCTGCCCCCGAGCCGGGTCGCAGCCGCTGCAGGTGGCCTTTGCGTTCCAAACGCAAAGAGGAAAGTCGCCCCACTGAAAATACATTGGAGGAGTCATCTGCGACCGACCGCGCGCCGCAGCCGCAGAACGCGTCTTGGAAAGTCCACCTTTAGGAGCGGCGCAAATAGAAACTCAGGCTGGTGAGGTGACGCCGGAAGTGCCGCGGTGATTTTTTTGTGAATTGCAAATAACAGAAGCTTTGTTCTCAGTGCGCGTTCTGACAGTTCTCGAAATCAGCAGAACTGGGACGGAAAATAGCGGGGCGTTCTGGAACTTGTGGAACCGCGTTCTGCACTGCGAACGATTTCAGAATTTTGAAGTGGAATAACCTGTGTTGCTGTTTGTAACCCCTTATCAACTCGTGTTACCTTCTGGGGCTCCTTTTCACAATATTTTTAGTTCCCGTGAATATATTACTTATTATACCCGTGAGTATTACTCAACTATTACCCCTGAAAAAAAAAAAAAAAAAAAAAAAAAAATAGCGGAAAACAGTAAATCAAGATGTACCGCGAAATGTCAATTATAGTAGAGAATTAACGGAAATCAAACTCGTAAACGAGTTCCGCTATCTGCTTTACAAGCAGATACCATGTTACATGGATATGTCTTTGATTGGGGATTTCATAACGGTTGTCCTCGAGAGTTGTAAACAAATCCTTTAACTTTAAACAAATCCCTGGGCCGCATCCCGACTAATTCCAATAAAACAACGATTTACTTATAGGAATGTTGAAAATAACTGCGGAGAGAAGAAACTACAATGAGTTGTTGTTAACAGTCGACTGTTGTCAAGAGGATGAAAATGTTTCCTATGGAGTGGAGTAAATGATGCTATTGCTTTACGTTAAGAATATTGTAACCGGCTTATTAAAATTGTTTACAGTCCAATCAACTTAGTTTAGGAATGTAGCCAGGTACGTAAGGAGGGGGAAATTGGTAGCTTGAGATGCGAACCTTTATCACATAAATCAAGCGCTTTCCAACGAGTGGCGAACGATTTTTGTGCGATGAAAACTGCGGAAGTTCCATTCCCCTAGCAACGGCTGGGTTGTACGTGAAAAACACTGAAATTGTGACACAAATTTTGCGTCACGGAAATTTTTGGTTGTCCCCCCAGAGCAAAGACATATCCATGTCAAAAAAAATTCCACGATGGTTGCGGAGTATCCTCGAAAAAATTTGAGTTTCGTGGATGTAGACGAGATTCAACTATAGCGTCAATCTCGTCCTCATCATTTACAAACGAAACACCATTGTCGAAACTATCGCTTGCCGAACTTGACGAGCTAGTTGACATTTCGATCATAGAATAGGTACTTATGGAGGCTACTAATAGTATACTAGAATACTAGTATACTAAACTACTAGTAATACTAGTATACTAGATTCTAGTATACTAGAATAGGTACTAACGTATAGAGGCTAAAGTATGATTAAGTATGAAGTAAGTCACAGGAGGTAAACAGGAGTAAGTTACCAACAACTTACGTTTCTATTTGCGCCTTGCCTTAGTACAGACTGACATGACGTCCAAGATATGTTACCGCAATTGTGTTAAGTGAAAGCTTCTAATGATTCAATCTTGTGACCTATAAATCTGCTATTTGGATGTGCTTCATCTCAAAATACCGAAATTTATGGATTCTAGACCGACGCTCATATCTCACTCAGATAGCTCGGAAGTGTCCGAGTAAATACGGGGCCCGTAGTAATCCTGCATGAATACCGTCATGGTACGAAAAATCTGTTGCTCTCTCTCGCTAGGTACACGCGGTTGATGAATGGCAGTCGATCAATGGCTGTACGATAAAACCACCGCAGAGTAAATAAGTGAGCTAGAAAGGAACTGCAGCGGCGAAAGGGTAAATTATTATTTTCCGGGTGGGAGAGATTTGGAAAACACAACTCTCAAAAGTAAACACGGTTGAATAAAATTCCGAGGAAGTCCCGACGAAAACCGGTGAAACCCCCGAGGGAAAATTATGTTTTCACTGAGATACTTTTTAAAGGGGTTGGCAGTGATGTGGGGGGGGGGGGGGGGGGGGGGTCGCGGGTAGGGGTAGGTGGCAAACATTATGACACGGGAGATAAAGTGAGGGAAGTCGAACCGAACCAAACTAACTTTTCCACCGCCCGCCGCTAGCTAACGCTCTATTTGTCTTGGCCGACCCCCGCTTCAACCTCACCTGTTGAGCCCATGAAAAGGCCCTTTTTTCCCCCGAGGTGAGCTAATAGGGTTAATGCACCCCCCGATTTCCGTAAGAGGACGTTGGTCTACTTTGATCGAGTTCGTGTATGTCCGCGTCTGCAGTGTCAATGGCCGTCATTCACTTAGACGCGACCTCGGCTTCTATAGAGTTTTGTTTGCTCGGAAGTTGGGCTTCGAAGTGGGGTTGCCAGACATGCTATATTTTATATTAGATTGCTATATTTTGGCAAAACCCCAAAATCTGTACCTCAAAACCTTTATATAAAATATATAGGGGAAACCGTGGCTTGTTGGCATTAGGGGTTAGTTGGCACTTACCCTTATTTCTGGCTTCTGAGAAGAGAGAGAATGGTGTCGACACAGGTGTTGATACCAGGGAGGCAGTAGGAAGGGTGGGATCGGAAAAGCCGGTTGGGATTATCTCCGACTCTACTGGCCACTGCAAATGTGCTGTTACTTGTTGTGCTTGTGCCAGTATTTATTTGGTGGATGCGACTTAGTACTGTAGCCGAAAATGGATCTGTGATAAGAGAGTCCGAGTTATATAAGGAAAGGTGAGCCAGTACCCAAGTGTCATGAACTCGTGACCCTAACGATTACTGATGCATCTCATCAACCTAGCACCTCCATGTGAGCAATCCCGAGCACACTCAATCATTGTGGCTATCGTATCAGCAAGAAAGAGTGAGGGAAATCCACTACTACCACATTTTATATCAGACTTGCCAAGATTTTATTCGGCAAGAGTGGCCGACCCACTCTGATACAGCAGGTGTAGTAGTTGTTCATGCAGCCACAACTCCCAACGCAGTTAGTTCCTTCCTACTCCTCGTATAGCGTCAGTGCAACATTTTGTGTTTTTCATGGTAACACTTTTCATTATATTTTTTCCCCCGAATTTTTGCATTTTGAGATTCTCTAAAGGCCTCTTCTAGAGTTTTGGGTCGAGACTTTGTTTGGACTGACGTATAAAAATAAATTCTTTTGGTAGTACCAGTTTCAGAGGTCGGCATCTTGTTCTGGAAATCCCTTTGGGGCTAGTGAGGATAGAGAAGGATGGAGTTGATTTTGTCAAAACTGCAAGTCTACGCCAGTACGCCCCATCCCATTTGTTGATGATCTTTAAGTTATTAATGGAAGTCATTTAAAGCAGACACTTAGTTCTTCAACAGTAATGAGTAAATTTAGTTCTTTACTTTAGTGGTAGTAAGCAGGAGGTATGTAGCGCAGTACATGAAGTGTATATTTATGTGGGTGTAGAACGAGAGAGTACAGATAGAAAAGTACTCATTCATGCAGCATGGCTAATAGAGCGAATTTTCAAGGAAACATTGTGGATAAAATTAAATTAGGCACATAAATTCTGATCAATCAGGCCAACCATGCCCTGAAGAAAACTGAGAGACAGCCGTGTGATAACATTGCAGAGGAGATTTCAGGACAAGCAAAGAACTCGAAAGCCACAAAATATCAGTCAATTATGTGCAATTTTTCAACCTAAAAATGGTTTCTCTCACTTACTGTAAATCTTTGAGATCCGAGTGTCCTTATATATATATATATATATATATATATATATATATATATATATATATATATATATATATATATATATATATGTTGTGTGTGTGTGTGTGTGTGTGTGTGTGTGTGTGTGTGTTTTTTTTCAATTACTTCTTTGTCCAACTTTTATTCTTACGATTCAAAACTTTTTTCTTTTTCTTTTTTTCCCCACTTTGGCTCACTAAAATGACCATATCTAACACCCTTAGGGTAGTACAATTGATTGATACAAAATTTAGTAGATTAATAGATAGATTGATTGAATTATTTTCTACTTTAAAACCAAAATTGAAGGGATATTAGAAATAGCGTTAAATTTTCTATCCTTTCGATGGAAAATAAAAAGCTTTTTAGGCCTAACTAGAGAGAAATTATTTAAAATTATGAATTCCAGGTGTCTAGAAGCTGATAGGGTGAGATTATTCCATGGATAACAAAGGAGTATGCTCAAAATCCACCGTGGGGAACATGGAACTGTAAATATCTTATGTTATTCCATGTATTTGTAGTCGTCTTCTTCTTCTTCGATATTCAAACTTCATTTTCGTAAACCAACGTGATAAGGTCTTATACACACGCTAAACACAAACAGTAGTTTGCAACAAGTTTCAAAATTCAACGGTTCTCAGCTATAATTCAGTTTAAACCTTGACTTCCTCATTTGACTCCTTGACTCCTGGCCCTTAAGGAACATTCTTTCAGATCTCGAGTTGACTCTGGTTCTACCGGCGCAGTCCTGTTCTGTGGACTCGCGTTCGCAGGCTCATTTAGAAACTGGAATCCCAGATCACGGAAACAATATGAGACCAGAGATCGGCGATCGTATTTCTAATCAAGGTGACCTCCATCGCTCCGGTTACGGCCTCATCACGGGCAGAATTCTCACAGGGTCGACAAGGGCGCAGTGTGAACATCCAGAATCCGGGACGAGAGAATCACCTCAGGGGCGATAGATTCCTCGGGGTACTCCTGACCTTATCCCCGCCCTCCTTTACCACCGGTAGGCTCACGATTTCGGGGCCAGAGAGCAAAATGAAAAATACCAAATGGTGAAGTCAGTTCTCCAACTTGTTTCTAGAAGAAACTTTCAGTTTGGATGAGAAAGTGTTGGAATAGATCAAATTATCACGAGGAATCTTGAAAATAACGAGTTGCAACAAAAGGTACAGCAGGGATATTGGAATCCCAAACACGCCTTTGAGAACTCTTCTTGAATCCAAAAATTGTACGATAACTCAAAAGTATTTTTCGTTTATTTGAATACTAAGCGCGGCAAATTATTACACAGGTATTCTAGCGAATTATCATAAAAAATGAAGCTATTGCAGTGGCTCCAAAATTTTTCTAATAAAAATTTTCCCCTATGAAAATTCGAGTTTGGGGCCGGTATCACGTACTTTTCTCGCAGTACCGATTGGTAACACTTTTAGATCTCTCCAACTGCGTTATAATCGAGTTTTACAATTTAACCCACAAATTCAACCACATCCCTTACGTTCAATTTTATGTGTTTTTAAAGGGTACCTAAAACTTGTAAGTTGAAGAGTAAAACTCGGTTATAACGAAACAGGGAAGATCTGAAAGTGTTACAATTATATTCAGCGGGGGAAAACCACGTAGAAAACGGCCCCAAACTTGCATTTTCATAGAGGGTCATTTGAAAAAAATTAATTTTTTTCAAATTCTTGATTACATTGAAAATTTTCTCTCTTACGACTATGAGAGAAGAGCAATGAGCATTGAAAATGTCTCAGTAGGTAATTTCAATGTTTTTTTATGGTTTTAAATAAAATAACAATTAGAAAACACTATTATCTCTGTATTTAATGTTCTAAATAAACTTACATTACACGCTAATTAAATGGCTGATTTCATTGGTAGTATACACAATCATAACAACACCTAACTTGTTTATAGGTTGCGTGACGTTTTAGCGAATTTTTGAAGAAAATTAAGCTATTGCTCTCGCCTCAAAATTTGTAGAATGTGAATTTTTGAAGAAATTTCATGCAGAAATCCGTTTCAGGCTATTCTGAGGTTTAACGGATTTCTTTATGTATGTATGTATACATGTATGTATGTATGTGTCATTCCAGACGATAACTGTCCGTAGAATTGTGCTAGAAACTTCAAACAAATTTTAAAAAATGTTAAGGACACAAAACGAAAGTTCAAGTTCGTTGGCCAGCATGATCGGATTACATCTTTGGGTTGAAATGTTCAAAATTGTAGTCAAAAATGTCAAAATAGCCTGTTTTTTGCGATTTGTTGTGCGAAATAATTTTTTCAGCATAATATAATGTGGTATATTCGGAATAAGCGTAAAATTTTCTATAAGAATATGTATCAAGTTTTCAAAAATTTCGAAGCTGAAAAATCAGTCAACAATCGAAGTTCGCTAGTTGTAAAAATCGGTAATATTCGCATGAAACATTGTTTATATGTGTATATATATACACTCCTGTTCAAAATCAGCGCACCACCATCCATTTCTTCGTTTGTCCCCTTGTTTCTTCCCTTATCAACTAGGTATCAACCAGAACTTGATTAGAGGCATGGGTCCGTCATCCGAGCTAGAGGAGGTAATACCAAGTATTGAAAAGCAAAACTGGCATATTTTTTTTCTTCAAATTTACAATTTTTATAATTTCAAGGTACATTTTTCTTTAAATTTATAATAAACATCTTTTCTTCACGAATTTTCACCTTTTTTTTTTTTTTTTGGTTTTGGATTAACACTATTAAGTAGAGTAAAGTAAAATTGACTATACTGTTGGAAAGCTGAGATTTTCAGAACGTTTTTCTGTGGGGATGTCTCTCAAAATAAGTATGTATTTTGTAAACCAATAGAATATATAGTTTATATTCTATAGTTATATATAGTTTATATATAGGTATAAATATATATATATATATTGAAAATTACATACATAAAACCTAAGTACATACCTACCCAGAGAACTTTCGACCAGAAATGAGCTCTCGAATCTACTCCTGAAGTTTTATAACCTGTATAGTACGTAAGATAAGGAATACATACACAATGGTACAAAATAAAATTCCCCCCTCTATAAGCAATTTCACAGAAGTTGGCGAATGAGTCTATTACCGAATCTATGGGTGAGAAAATGAATTTAATAAAACTTAACTACTTCAGTTTCTTAGGGTTATACAAACCATAAATCTTGAATTTCTAAGTCGTCGATATTTTGATGAGTTACTTTTGCCAACAGATTCAGTGTTAAAGCAAATGGATCTAGACTATGATATTTTCTATTTTTATTATAATGACAAATGTTGTAGCAGATCCTGAAACCCCACAATAAATTCTTGTACAGTTAATTTCTTGGTAATAGTTTTTTGAACATTTTAGGGTCGTGAATGAATGACTCTAACGTGATCAGACATGTGGGAGCAAAACAAATCCAATTTATTTGTCCTGAGACAGTGTCCAAATTCGGTACATCATACATAGGTACCTGAACGGTAGGATATTGTCTAGAAAACTCCACACAATCCTTGTAAATTTCATCAAAAAACGGCCCATTAATCTTGGAGTGCCAATCAACATTATTTTTGCACAAACGTAATAGTTATTATTCAACCAATCGCTTTATAATTCTTAAGGCATCTTCCTGAAACTTAACCCAACAAATCTCCAGAGTTTCAACAAAATCGGACTGATCATAAAAAATCGACATTATAAAAAATTCAAGTTTGCGCATGCGCACAGGCTATTATTGATCCGACGACATTGAAAGCCAAAGGGAACCGTCTGGGAGCTAACCCACACAATTCCTGAAAATTTTATCGGAATCGGACTAAAAAAAGCTTGGTAGGTTTTGTTTCGGACGTGAGAAGGATTTATCACATACTAGTCAGACAGACATACGTGAGACAGACAGACAGGGAATGACAATTAATCAGCGTGCACTAAAACTCAAAAAGCGTGTGAACAGTTTAATTTTGGAAGAAATTTGGTTTGGACTTCTCGCTCGAATACAAAGCTACCGTCGGCTACGAGGAAGCAAAAGGCTTAAACTTAATAATGTTTTGCTCGAATAAACGAGCTTTATGCTCGTCTTGAGCCCCTTTCCATTCAATGAATGCATACTGATGGAGGTTCGATACTTTGGGGAAGGTGGGGAAAATTCTATTTTTTCAGGTTCAAGATACTGAGGACATTCGTGCTAGGAAGTGTCAGAAAATGCAACCGAGCAAAGGAACCTTTGTAACTTTCATGGAAACCGAGTCCAGTTTAAACCCTAACCAGTTCTCAGTCAGTTCCCAGTTGAGTTTTATTTCATTAATGCTTACTGCAGTTACTGTAATTGTATTTTTATAAGTATAGGAGACCTCGGATATGTGTTGCTTAGTAATTACCCCAACATACCTGAAAAATCTTTGTAGTATTCTTCAGGTATGTGGTCTTGAACACATTATGCATGAACGTTACACAATCTTACAACCCAAGGAGCATCTGATTATAAAATAACGTCAAGAATATTGGGAGTACGTTGCCATAATGGTATTAAGATGCCATAATTTGAAGCTAGTAACTGCTTTACTATAAAAAATCATTGAAAGCCTTGGTGAACATCAGACGACAGTTACTTAATTCAATGGGCACAATTCAACACCTAATGTTCTTGGATTGAACAAAAGCACTGTGTGGAAATAGCTAGCAGACACAAAACTGTCTACAATCAACAGGTGTGCAGTCGTTGGACTACTGAATCGACCCGGGGCAAGCTGCCAGGGGCTGGTAAAGTGTATAAGGCATTACTTTGGGCACTGAATAATTCAGTTTCATTTCACCTCTTTATGTAAAAACGATTGATTTCTTATAAAAGGAGATGTAGAATAATTATTATCGTCCTTATATTCATCCTATATCTCACAAACATATATATTTTATTTGCAGTTTAATAACTTATACACCTAAATTCAGCGATATACAGACTTAAAAGTCGGAGATCCATTTTATGTAATTTTAGAAATTGTCTTATCAAGCACAAAATTATTCGTTTTCATCACTTATTTCGTCAAGCATATCATTATCCATTTTCATAATTTATTTCATATCATGTAATTTCCCTTCCGAGTTACCTAAGGTGGTGTTCACACTTTTCTAGAAGAAATAGTTTCTTACTCCTTCAATTTCTATTTACTCATATTATCAATAGCAAATCTCTTTATTTGACCAAGCGTTTTGTTTTTAAATCCTAAATCTAAAATAAAAACATTCCAAAAATAAAGATAAGGTTTTTTACGGCATTCATTTCGTGTTATGTGGAAATCCAGTTCACTGGAGAAAAACAGAGCGAAATGCGTCTATGAGATTCCTTGCTCTCGGTCTGACACTGGGAGTGTAAAGACATTATTACGAATCGGACAGGAGGTACATAATGGCCCTAAAGCGTAAAATCTGCTGCCATAATATGGTGTATATATGTATAATATACATGTAGATATAATTTACAACAAGTTTTAAAACCTTAAACTTCCTATTCCTAAATTTTTTAAATGACATTGATATTGAATGTACAATGTCAACAACTATCCGCAATGTGTGAACAAGTTAGCTCCCAGAAGAGTTAGCCAAATTTATAAATAGCCTATTACAATGAATTTGTTAGTCTATATTACTGGCTCTAAAACTTATGAATCCGCCTCAGATAGAAGCACTGTTTCCACTTTTGGGAGATGGGGAAAAAAAATCTTCTACAAAATAAAAATGTGCACCTACATGTTACGTTTCAAACAATTCTGAACAGCTTTCTAGTTTTTAATGTTTAGTGTGTGTCCGAGAATCTTTGTAACAAGCTTAGTTAGGTTAGGCTTAGAGTTAGCTGTGCGAGTTACGCTAGAGGTCGTCCCATATCAGTTTCATTTCATTCGAATCAATATTTCAGTCTCCGTATGCGCAAATGTGAAACCGTCAAGCATTATTTTCTCACGTTCTAATCGTTCGATATCGCTTAAAACAATAGGATAGTTGTGGATTACGATTCAATCATCACACATCAGTTTCAAGTCAATTGCATCATTATTGGATGCGGAGCAAGCCCGAATGTGAAATCCTAGTAACAAGAATTGTCTCTACATTCGGTTGGAACGACTTTGGTTTCGTGTTTTTCAGCAAAAAGGTATTTGTGAAAAGCTTGATTTCCACAGTTTTCATCCAATTTTGATGAAAATTTCTGGGAATGTGGGCAGTAACTGCTTCAGTTTTTGTGCAGTTTATAGTGCACATGAGTAAAATTAAAATCCATAAAGCGTCATTTGTTCATTGTCTAAATTCGGAGAGTAGTCGGGGAATAGCGATTTGATCACTCCATATGAGTCTCATCACGGTCGTATCATTAGCAGCTACTGCAGAAGCGCAAAAATCAGATCCTTGTAACAAGCTTCTCCTTGTAACAAAAGTTTTTATCTCATTTCGATTTAAAAAAAAAAATTTTCTTTTAATTTTTTTCAAGTTTTAGAAACTAAATTTTGTGTTGAAAAAACGGTAAATGACTGCAAAATATCCGAGACAGTTCCTGTGGCTTTACAGAGACTGAAATGGCTTAACAAAGAAACTAATCAGATGGAACGTGAGACAGGGGCAGGGGTATTGTCTGAACTTGTTTAAAACATTAAGGGCCCTTCGACAGGACTGGATAACCTCAAACTCAGAGGAAACTTCAGAATTTTGGCAAATTCGCTGTTCGAAAAAATGAGATAATAGATTTTTTCCTCAATACTAGGGAATTTTGAGAGGGCGACCCCGGGCATGACTCCGGTTCAAATGGTGTGATTTCAGCGTTTTGTAACTCTGTGGCGTCATCTCGTTTTCATTTGGTTGAGAAATAAAGCGCTGGTGAAATAGAGAAGAGCGGGCATAAATCTCTTATCTTATAATATATTATATGTAGGAAACTCCGTCTGGCTATGCATCGCCAAACGGCTGAACCGATTCCGTCTACGAGTGGAAGGATCTTCTTGGGGTGTGTGCAAAAGGGAGCATGAGCAATTTTAAAATTTCCTACCCCAACCCGAACCATGGGGTGGTTGGCGGGAGGGGGTGGGGTCAGTTTGTTGAGGTTAGGCAATGACCCGCAAGACCGAGCGGTCTTGAAGGTGAGGTCGCTTTTTGCCCCGTGTTCTTATAAATCCCACCCCGAGCGGGCGACGCGAGCGAGAAAACTACCCTAGCACAACATGGCTCCGACTCGTCGTACGTTTCCAAGATTCTAAACTCTATTCCATCATTGATCTTCCTCAATAATCCTATGTTACATCCCTATTTGTCGCAATACTGATTTACCTATCAATTGTTGATGATGCGAGTGTGATGTCCATGATTTAGAAGATCTGGCGTTATCGCTGGTGCCTTCACCATGATCTGTCATGATTCGTTATTCCAACGTTGACTTTACGAGTGAAAACTGATGAGGAATACCCTCCCTCGGTTTTTAAGAACACACTTTTACAATTTTTTGTGAAAGCAAGTTCCATTCTGAGAATGTTGAGACTAACATAGGATCTACGATCGATAGGTATTTTTAGGAATTCGTAGAGTTTCGGCAGGTAGTAGTATCACAAAGAGCAAAGGGGATACCTGACGAAAGGGATGCAATGACAAAAACTAACAGAAATCAAACTACTTGTATAGTTGAGCAAATTTTACCAAGGAGGTATATCAAAAACTATTGGGGGATTATGACACATAAACGTAGATAGCTATCGTCATTCAGTCATCGATCGACAGCCTCAGCAGGATAAAGGTAAATGCATTAGTTCTAAAATCCCAGTTGTTCGATTGCTACAGCTTTCATTAAAACCAATGTGTGCATTCTAACCAAAACATCCAAGAAACGCTTAAAATAGGAAAATAATTTATATTTTTGTAAATTTAATAGTAAAAGAGAACTTGGTCTTATCACAACAGTATTGCCAAAAATGTTACTAAGCATTTTCTCATGAATTTTGTCGTATAGGTATACAAGCTAAGATGGTAATTCCAATGGATTTTCCCGAATAATCGATTCTTCAGTATAATTAACTCGCTCCTATATTGACTCACAAAGTAATGACAAAGTTGAGGAGTCGTGGATTTCAACCAAACTTTTTCAGTGTGTTCTGCTTTCCCAGAAATAACCTCGTGTATGTACTTTCTTCAGAATGGAGCCTTAAGACTCCTAAATTCAATAATATGAGTAAATCTTTTTGGCTTGGTGGGTGTTGTGGGGAGCTTGTTTTATTCGTACTTGTCAGGTAGATCTCATTTCATTGATGTTGATGGAACTTGTAGTACTGCTGTACATATAAAGAAGGATGTACCTCAGGGATCAGTTCTAGGACCGATTCTGTTATCCTATATGAAACTGACATATTCCAATTAGTTACAGGTGGTACTTCGATTGGTTTCGCTGATGATGTGACTTTTACTATTGTTGCAAATTCATGGGATATCTACTATGTCCAATTGGATTGAGTATAATGCTTTAACAGTGAATAAAGCAAAAACATCTTATGTTACTTATTCCATAAATGAGGTTGGCCAACCTGAATCTTCAATTCTTCCATTTCATTTGCGGTCCAGTTGTGCTATTTTTTAGACAACCGTGTTCATGCACACTGATTCAAAGGGTGGATTGCCAAAGATATCTTGGTGTTTTGATTGCAAAATTTTTGAAATGGAAACAGCATTTATTCAAGACTAGTAATATTATAAGAAGATCCTCGTCAATTTTCTGTTTTCTCAGCAAAATTTTGCCTCTTAAAGTCCTAAAAAAGATTGCTCATGCTTTTATATATTCTATTTTCATTTACTATATTCCATTGTGGGGTGGGGCCTACCGTATTTCGTTTAGAAGACTTGAACTTTCTATGAAATCTATCATTCGACTGATTTGTAGATCAGGTTATTGTAACCATACTAAACCTCTGTTTCTTAAATTAGTTGTTCTCCCTCTTAAACTTATATTTGTTAATAGGATACTCCAATACCTTTATAAAAATCATTTCCCATTTGTTTCTTACTGTTTGGTGTGACTCGCCTTCATACGGGTATTGTTGTGCCTGTCCCTATTCCACATTACGATTTCTTTAAAAGACAGTATAATTTTTTTGGCTCCTCCACTGTTCAATGAGCTCCTGGCACAACTTAAAACAATGACAATTTTTCCAAATATAAATATAAGCTAAAAATTTATCTGAACAACCAGTACTCCGAACTTGAAGTTGGGTCCATTTTGAATGCATTGGATATTAATTAACATTTTCTCAAATTGTAGTATTCTCTTGTATATCTTATAGTTAATTGAATTTTCCTGCTCTAATTTTCTGTTCGTGTAGCCTTTCCATAGTTTATAGTTTTACTACCTTAAATTACTTGTAATGCTTAGAATTTGATAATATCTGTTCATTGTTTTGTATTCGAAGATTGATTTAATTAACAACTCCTGATCTCCGGACAATTTTTTAAAATTATGGAGATCAGTAACTGCCTTTATATTTTGTAATATTATTTTTGGATCTAGAGTATAAAATACTATATCTTAATAGTGTATTGTAAAATTTATATTTCGCAAAACGATGATTGGGTCAAAAAATGATTTTTTTTTTTTTTTTGTAAAATTACTTTGGGTCCCCAAACTATTTATCTTTCCCCAATAATTATCTGAACTTGAATTGTCTACATTTTACATTTTATTTGTAATAGCGAAAAACTGCAGTTTCGCAAGTCCGCTGAAAATCTGCTGCAACCTGCTAAAATTTTGGAATTTTCGGGTTCGGGTTTTTTAAATTTTGAAAAATCATAAGTTTTGATTGGAAAATGATAGAAAAAATCCAAAAAACGACTTGTTCAGCAGAATGTGGAGAAAAAAAATAAAAAAATAAATAAATAAATATATATATATATATATATACTCAGGTTTGACCTCTGGCAAGATTAACTCCCTTTTCCCATGCACGGTCACATGTTATGTTTTCCCCCATTTTTTCATCTCTATGTCCTTGATATTATACGAATATTTCACTTTTTATTGTTTTTTGAATTGCTTATGCGGATATTTTCATTTTTATTTAACTCCTCACTTATATTGTATTATTATATCTATATCAATGTTGTATTGAATTGTGCCCAATTAAAGATAAATACTTCGGAGTTTCCATGTTCTGCCAAACGGGTCCTTAAATGATCTTTACGAGGAAGCCATGGGCCACACCCAAATTCGCAGACAGTTTTCATCACCTTATCCTCTTACTATTGAAACCTCGGTTACCTCGAAATCTACATTTTTGTTAATTTTCAGGTCGTGCCAAAGAATCACTCAAGATCTGCGGCCGGCGCCGGATGAAGTTTGCCCAGATGCATATTTACAAGAAACAACCGGCGGCCGGTTCTTAACGCGAAGCGCCTCTAGTAATTCATACACATTCAAACACATTTTTCATTGTATTTGTAATAGCGAAAAACTGCAGTTTTGCAAGTCTGCTGAAACCCTGCTGCAACCTGCTGAAATTTTAGAATTTTCGAGTGCCTTTTTTTCAGGCTTTGAAAAATCATAAATTTTGATTGAAAAATGATAGAAAAAATTCAAAAAACGATTTTGATCACCATAATGTGTAGGGAAAAAAGAAGAAGAAAAAATATATATATAAGCTCAGGTTTGACCTCTGGCAAGATTAGCTCCCTTTTCCCATGCACGGTCACATATTATGTTTTCCGCCCATGTTTTCATCTCTATGTTCTTGATATTATATGAATACTTCACTTTTTATTCTTCTTTGAGTTGTTTATGCGGATATTTTCATTTTTATTTAACTCCTCACTCATATTGTATTATTATATCTATATCAATGTTGTGTTGAATTGTCCGTATTATAAATAAATACACCGGAGTTTCCATGTTCTGCCAAACGGGTCCTTAAATGATCTTTACGAGGAAGCCATGGGCCACACCCCAATTCGCAGACAGTTTTCATCGCCTTATCCCCTTACCATTGCAACCACGGTTAACACGAAATCTACATTTCTGTTAATTTTCACTTCGTGCCAAAGAATCACTCAAGATCTGCGGCCGGCGCCGGATGAAGTTTGCCCAGATGCATATTTACAAGAAACAACCGGCGGCTGGTTCTTCACGCGGAGCGCCTCCAGTAATTCCAGCCAACCGCTTCTCCTTGTCAACCCATTTGCCTCCGAGGCAGATCATCCCAATGCAGAAAGATCCGGCAACGCTGAAACCGCAACTTCAATTCCTTTTCTTGTTGGTCCCATCTCGGCCTGCCCCCGCGTCTCGTCTGGCCTCAGATGGGGTCTTCTCAGGTCCCCTACTGCTAAGAATCCCGTCAGTCCTCCTTCCAGACTCCTTTCTTCTCCTACCTACCTTTTTTTTCTTCACTTTTTACGCTCCCGATTTCAAAGGTAAACATTCGCGGTCGTTTCATTCAACGGTGATCTCACCTCACTAGTGATGATTTCCAATCCCAGACTGAACAAAATTGATGAAGTTCCTTCATAGTTTCATTATGCTGTCAAGCAACTAACCAGTGAAGTATGATGTCAACTTACTGTAAGATGTTATACAACCCATTAAAATTTAATTTTGGTTGATTATTTTCAATAATAAACCATATTAATCGACAAAAAAATGATAATAATAAAATAAAATAAATAATAATAATAAATACAAAATAAATTACCTCCTCCCAAAAAAAAAAAAAAAAAAAAAAAAAAAAGCTTACATTTCAAGATACGTAGAATCCAAAAATCGATTTAAAAAACATATTGGTAAGTAATACAAACATTACTGGTTAATGGGACGTCCCTACGAATGGTATATAATTTTGGTGAGAATTAAAATAAGAGAAAAAATATCATGATTTCACGGATTTACACCCCCCTCCCCCCGGTACCGAAAAAACGCTGCAAATTATTACACAATGTTCCATTATTTCTGTGTTAGAAAGCCCTATTGGTCGATAATTATTAAACCCGGTATGTACCTAATATATGATGAGAACATGACGCATTGAGCCTCTGAGAAGGGTTCACACTTTTACAGTTCCAAGACGCCGCAATTTCAAGCATGTTTAAAGATGTTTAAAAAATACGGGAAAGCGATGCTTGACGTTAGCGCATGCGCATAATGGAGTAATGATTTGAGAAAAATGAAATCGGTAGGGTACAATCTACAGCCTAACCCAAGAATTCCCAGAAAATATATTCAAAATCTGATGAAGACTAGACCTTGTTAATAATGATGCAATTATGTTGAAATTAACATGGAGTAATCAAACCATTGTCCCCCAACTATGCACCAAATTTGAGCGGGATTGGACGACTAGGGCGTAAAAAAATGATGCTTGAAGGAATTTACATTTACGCATGCGCAAGATGGAGTAATTTTTTTGAGAGGTACGGAATTAATAGTGGACAATTTTCAGCGGATGAAAACTGTTTAAATTAGGCTCGTTTAAAAAGGGATACATATTCGCGCATACGTAATAGCTACTAATGGTAGGATTATGTTGACATTGCTAGGAATACTCAAATTAACCTCTTCCAACTATCCATCGAATTTGAGCTAGGTCGGACAACTTGGGCGTGAGAAAATGATGGTTGATTGAATTTACGTTTGCGCATGCGCCGAGTGAAGTACTGATTTGGGAACAACGAAACTCATAGGGGACCACCTTCACCCAAACCCGCAAATACCATGAACATTTCTTAAGAACCGGTTGAATATTGTGGACATTAAGCTTGTTCAAGGATTTGCGGACATACAAACACAGAGATAGAGAGAGAAAGAAACGGAACGAAAGTTTTTAGGAATAGTCTAAAACGCAAAATGCGGGTGGAAATTTTACCACTGTAAAAAAAACAACAGCCGTTTGATTTTAGTGGGGACCACAACTTTTAAATCTTTCGAAAGTGAAAACAATGCTTTCGCTACCTATAGGTTGACTTGGGATCAATTTAAGAGATGAAATTTAGCATTTAGGTACCAATACTTCACTAGTAGGCACACCGCACGGACAACAGTGTTGATAAACTCGATTTCGCAACGTCATAATAATATTCCATTGGAACTATATCACCTGATAATTCCAATATTGGCATTATATCAGCTGATACTTACAAGGAAATTTTTTATGAATTTTATGTATTCCAGAATCACTATCTACCGATTTTTAGTGGAATTTAAAGCTTGATCGTATAATCCTGTGTTTTCTAAAGTGGGGTACATGTACCCCTGGGGGTACATGGACAAAGTCCAGGGGGTACTTCAGAAGCTCTGTGTATTGCAGGGTTTAGAATCTGCAATGCATTAGGGGGGGGGGGGGGGGGGAGGAGGATAGGAGTTAAGGAAAATTGTCGATTAAAATTCGCTAAAAAGTTGGGCGATTTGAACACCGGGATAATAAATCAGCTGATCTTATGACCTACTTTACAAGGGATTGGTATTAGGGATGGGTATCGTTACAAAAGTATCGATAAAGCGTATCGATACTGTATTGGGATGCAAGTATCGATATAACAAATATCGCTTCAGCAAAGTATTGATATTTATAAATATCGAGTATCGATACCACATCCACAATCTATATCTATTAATAAGAATGAAACTCCGTCCGTTTGTCTGTTTGTCCGTTTGTCGTGTCTATGCACGGCCAAACGGCTGAGTGGGCCGGATCTACGAGTGGGGGGATCTTCTTGGGATTTTCCGATAGGGTGTATAAGCGAATTTAAAATGTTCTAATCCCACCCGAACCATGGGCCGTAGGGCGGGAGGGGGGTCGAAGTAAGAATTAATGTGCGCTTTTTGGACTTCCCCGCTTCCCCTACCCCTCTAAACGGCCGTTGACAATTCCGGAAAAATACGGGTTACGTAGGTTTTTGAACGAGGAAGACGACGGCGCGATCGGATCGCGAAAAAGTATCGGGAAATGCGTTAAAAAAATGCGAGAGTACGGACCCGTTTTCTCGAAAAGTCCGCCGAAAAACTTGGTTTTTCCCGATTAAAATATACCCCATAAAGGTACGTTTTTCGGAACGGTTTTCGCGGGCGAAATACAGCTTTGGGTCCGCCGAATCTGAATCCGAAATCGGATATCGAAAAAAGTGACGAGAACTCGGTCAAATTGCGAGCAGAAGCGAGCAAAGCGATTAAAATGATTCTGCCGTGGACGAGAGAAGGCTCAAGAATTGACGTGAAGGGTTCGATGTCACAACATTGCGAGGCGAGCAGGTATGCCTACGGACTTTGTCCTACACATATACAGGTATACCTTGCGAGCGAAGCGAGCAACATCCCCGAATAAACTTTTCGTGGTTCCACGTAGTTTTATAAGATTTAAATTGTTTGTAATAATTCCCAACTGAAAAAAACGTCTGCCAAGTTGGGTGGGCAGTATAACTTCCTCAAGCGAGCGAAGCGAGCAGCATCCCCTACAGAAGTTAAACCTACCCTTAGAGATCTACCGTTTGCGAGCGAAGCGAGCAGCATCCCCTACAGAAGTTAAACCTACCCTTAGAGATCTACCGTTTGCGAGCGAACTGAGCAACATATCCTACATGCCAGACTTTGCGAGCGAAGCGAGCAATATTCCCTACATGCCACACGTTGCGAGCGAAGCGAGCAACTTAATGGGGGGTCCGGGGGGCTTGCCCCCCGGCTGGACGTGGAGGCGAGCGTAGCGAGCCGGAGTGGCTAGTGTTTGAGAATAAGTTTTTCCCAACAAAAAAATTTTCAAACCGGAGTTTGAATTATTTAACTAAATGGATGGAGGTCATGCTGGTTCATGGAAGAAGATACATTATCTGAGAAAAATTATATTATTTTCATATATTTAAAATTACTGTATTGAAAAATCATGTAAGAAAATGTATTTACTCGAATAGATAAAATCACGTCAAAACGATAAAATCACGTCACGATAAAATAGTCATAGGGATGGAAACGTTAGAGCAAATATACTTGAAATGACCACAACTCATCAAATATGAGTTTGGAAACCAACTTTCCTCCAAGTCGATTCCTTGTCGGAGTAACTGTGGCTTCATAACAAGTGGCTAATCGCTGATTTGCGAGTCGTTGACAAAGTCAACCAAAGAAAAATTGAATTAAGTTTGTTAAAGTTGTTGAGGAAAAAATTCCCGATATTTCAAAATATCGGAATGCAAGTATCGATACTCAATAATATCGGAGGGCACAGTATCGTTACAAAAATGTAGATGAGGTGGAAAATATCGATTATCGATGCCCATCAGTAATTGGTATTCATCTTCCTAATATAATGTCCTTCTCCATCTATTATAGGCAATGGCGAACGCAGGGGTGGGGCAACTGGGGGAGTTGCCCCAGTAGACTACCTACTCCGCAATTATCTCGTCACACAAATTAATACACATTTTCTTCTACAATGAACAACTGGGATTAGTTCCTACCTACTCTTCTTGCAATACCTACCCTTTTATTGCTTTAGATACTTTGTGTACCTACCTATCCTGAATTCTTGAATTGAGCACCTATCAATGGTCTACAGACAATCGTGTGTGAGCATTTAAAAAAAGCTGTTTTTGTCCACTACGCAAGCCACAGATTGAACTTAGTCGTTAACGATCTCAATCAGGTCCCTGAAATTCGCAACACAATTTCAGTTATCAAGAAAACAATCAATTTCTTTCGAGATTCGGCACTAGGTAGAAGATATGCGCCAAAAATCCCTGCATTTTGTGAAACTCGTTGGTCACAGAAATATCTTCTATTAGGATTTCAGAGAACAATACGTGGCGCTTATTGAAGGCCTGGAAACACTATCTAGAGAGGGCAATGCAGCATTAAGAAAAGTTGCTTTTCCACTCCATTGTACTGCAACAAAATCACAATTTATAATTTGTCTTGAAATCATCGCCAAGTATTCCGCCATTTTGGAACCTTTGTTTAATAACCCACAATTGAAGAAGTTGGATCTTTTGGAGTGTAAACATCTCGTGGCCACATTACAGACTCTTATCTAAGAGCAATGTGAAAGCTCTGAAACATTGATTTTGGACATTCCCATGGGTTCTGACTCTCTTGCCGAACTTGTGGGGGAAGATATCCGGCGGCCCAGAATAGTTGAATATCAACAACAATGTTCCAACCAAACAACTTCAAGCTCAGCAGGATATTGGAAAGAATCTCTGTACATCCCATATTTGGATTCAGTACTAAGTTCATTACAAGACCGATTTTCGGATGATAATGTACCTAACAGCTTTTGGTGGATTGGTACTTCATCCATCGAAGATGTTGGAAATATCAAAGGAAGAACTCAAACAGCGACTGACCCACTTTTGCAAGTTATATGGTCTGGATACCCTCTTTGAAACTGAGACTGAGCTATGGCAAGACATCTTGGATGACAAAGGGTCTTACTACAGAAAAATTGGATGAATTGGACTGCAAGAGACCAAGGGGTTTTACCCCCAAGTGAAACTGGCGCTAAACGTTCTTCTCGTGTACAACACAACGTGTACGATTGAAAGGTAATTCAGCTCGTTGAGAAGGGTTAAAACATAGTTGAGGTCAGCCATGTCAAAAGCCCGTCTCCACGGACTGACTTTGCCTATTGAATGTACACAAAAACTTGGTCCTCAAGAAGAAAAATCAATTTGTTGATGAGTGTTGAAACTTTTTTGTGAATACCCCAGGGGTTTAATGTTGCAGTAACAACAATTTTCAAGTTGTTCTCAATTCATTACATTTTATATAAATTATAACTTTGCATTTACCCTCATTTTGTGCATGATTGTTTTTGCCTACAGCGGTCTTGTAAAATTATCGTTGGCCCCAAGCGCAAAAAGTCTTCGTACGCCCTTGATTATAGGTAAGTTTTTTTCCTATCATTCTATTTCACTTTCGTATTAATATGAATCAATTTGATTGTAAATACCATTTCAAACTTACCTGTCCGACGGGAACTCCAGGTGAGAGACAATGAGTCGAGGACTTGCAAAACTTTCGGATACGCGAGCCGGAATTCACATCGAAACTCGATGTCGACTGATTCCTCGAAGTGCGGAATCCGCAGTCGGATGTTCCTCTGGAATCATCGAGGGATATTCGAGAAATCAAATATAAATCCATGTGCCAAATTGAGTGAATTCATTGTAAATCAAAACTGTGAATCAACTTCAACTGTGAATCAAACAAACAGCTGTTCGTATGCGACCATATTGCTCGATATCATTATTACCACGGCCAACGGAGATTAGCAAGTGTAACTGGCCGGACTTTGGGAGATTAAACTCGAGGGGCTTCAGTAGGGGTTTAAACTCGTACAGCGCTCTGGTGAAAGACGTAGAGCTACAATCTTTGTTAATTTCCATTGTTTTCGAGATTAAACTGGTTTAAGCTATTGGTGAAGGTGGGCCGTAGAGATCAATCCGCTATTGGCGATATCGTTTGCAAGGAGGAGATCTCATGTCCCAGAGGACGCTCCCAGAATTCTTTCCGAATAATTCGACGCCTGTCAGCGCTGCCGTTGGGTTAAAGAGAACAAGAAACTCCCCAGATTTGTTTCATTATAGCGAGCCAAAAAGAAAGGTTTTGAATATGTCAATAAACGATGAAACTGAGGTTGGTAAGGTGACTTTGGGGCAGATGAAAGCATGTTGCGGCGAATCAATGGGTACTAGAGGTTTTGCCAAATCTGGTGATGTTGAGGAAATAGCACAGGATGTTAACAGTATTAAAAACGAAACGGTTGAACTGGGAGTGAAATTGAAAAAGTACGAAGACAGTGATTGCCAATGAAACTTAATATTTGGTGGCATCAAAGTTCTCTCTGCACCCACAAGTTAGATTTCACTCTTGGAAACCTTCTTAAAAGATGTGTTGGGCTTGAGCGATATTACCAGTAATAGTTCGTGCTTTTCCTCTCGGAAGCCAAAGAGGTGAAAATAAAATTATGTTAGTCCAATTCTAGCGACCCGAGGATATTTTTCTGATTTTCAAGAGAGTGCATGTTTTGAAAAACACTGTTATGTTTGTGAATCGGGATTTCTGTCTCGAAGTTAGGTGGCGGCGCTCGAAATACTGCTGAGTAGAAAGGAGCGAACCAAAAGGAATGTAATTGCTAAGACTGTGTTGAAGGCTGATAAACTGTTTGTTGACAAGGAGGAGTTAACATCGGATGCGAAGAAGGGGCTAGTCTTTGAAGAGCAGCCTGGGGTTCAGCGCTTGGTGTCTCTGCTGAAAGTTTTTTTATTTATTTTAAGTAATTTATTTTCTAATGAACAAATTTATCACATTATGCAGTATACATCGATAGGGTTAAATACAACAGAAATTATGTTGCTACTACTAAGTGGGTAGTTAAGTTAGACTTAACCCTTACATTGGTGGAAAATTATTCCCCAATATGGGCTAATGCCCGTGGTAGGGGAAGAGTCAGTCCCGCCTGTAGAAATCGATATGACTGATAACAGAAGTGAAGAAGATTAAGCAAAAAGTCCAGTCGTGCAGCATGACCCCATGAGCGAATTTTTGAAGAATATTACCGATTTTTACAACCAGCGAACGGCATTATTTCGATTTTGACTGATTTTTCAACCTTGAAATTTTTGAAAACTTGATACATATTCTTATAGGAAATTTTATGCTGATTCCGAATATACCACATGTTAGTATGCTGAAAAAATTATTTCGCACGACAAATCGCAAAAAACAGGCTATTTTGAAATTTTTGACTACATTTTTGAAAATTTCAACCCGAAGATGTAATCCGATCAAGCTGGCCAACGAACTTGAACTTTCGTTTTGTGCCCTTAACATTTTAAAATTTGTTTGAAGTTTCTAGCACAATTCTACGGACAGTTATCGTCTGGAATGACACATACATATATACATACATACATACATACATACATACATACATACATACATACATACATATATACATACATACATATATACATACATAAAAAAATGCGTTAAACTTCAGAATATGATTCAGAATAGCCTGAAACGGATTTCTGCATAATTTTTTTTCAAAAATTCACATTCTACAAATTTTGAGGCGAGAGCAATAGCTTAATTTTCTTCAAAAATTCGCTAATAATTTTCTTCGAAAATTCGCTAATAATTTTCTTCGAAAATTCGCTAATAATTTTCTTCAAAAATTCGCTAATACATTAGAAACAAGAAAGAAAGAAAGAGAGAGAAAAATGAATAAATAAAAAATACAAAAATTAACAACAAAAAATAAAAAATTAATAAATAAAAATTCTAAATGATGCTATTTTCGTTCTGTATTAAGTTCATTATAATAGTCTTTTAATAATTTGAATTTAAAACTATTATTATTAGAATAACTTAACAGTCCAGTTCTTAAATCAGAGGAGAAAGTATTAATAATATTTATCGATTGATAAATAAAGAAGTTTTGTGCTAGTGTGGTGCGGAATAGATAAAGTGGTGGTTTGAGAATTACGAGTAAAAACATCATGTTCTGGAACTATGGGCTGGTAATTTTTTAAATAAAGTTTAACTGATCTCAATTTAAACAGGAGACCAAACGGTAGGATACATAATTTCGGGAAGAAAGGACCTGTATGAGCAAGATAGTGAGATTTAGAAGCTAATCGAATTAAGGCTTTTTGCAGAATTTCAACTCTACCAAATACATTCTTGTAATGCACTACCGTACGGCGGGAGGCCATACAGCAGTAGAGTTTGTGCAAGCGCACGATACATGGTCCTCATTAACTCAAGTGGAAGGTACATCTTAATCTTGTTAAAAACATAAATCAATTTCCTTAATTTGGACGCCAGACTGCAAATATGGTTTTCCCATTTCAAATGAGGATCTAGAATTAACCCTAAATATTTGGTCGTGCGTTTTCTTTTAATATATGGGAATAAATTGTATGGAAGATCTTTACAACCTGTCTGATGTAGTCGTAACTCCTCCATTTGCGGGGCATGAGCACTCGTGAGAGAAAAGAGGATAAAGCAGGTTTTTGAGACATTAAGGGTTAGAAGATGCCCGAGAAGGTGCCCTGTATTGCATTAAAAAAAGTAGGTATTATTGTGAAGTTTTCAAACTTTGGAACAATCGACGGACTTCCGGTGAGCATTGAGGATAACAATTTTTAGCCATTTTTAGTGATTTTTCCAGCACATTTTTTTAAATTTGACCAATTTTTAAGTGCTCAAAAAGTGCTGGCCAACGAACTTATCATTTCTTTTGGAAAGATTGATTTTTAGCGCAAGAACGGAATTTTTATGTCAATACTGAGGAGAGTTATCGTCTGGTTTGACATATATATATATATATATATATATATATATATATATATATATATATATATATATATATATATATATATATATATATATATGAATGAAAAACGTTGAACTCTAGGATTTCGATGAAGAATTTTTTTTTAAATTTTGATTTTAAAGTTTCCCGGGTCGTGGCACTAGCTTCATTTTCTACGAAAATTCCCTAAAATGGCTTAAAACGACCAAAACTCGTTAAATTGATCATTTTAAGCAGAATTTTAATCAAAACAAAATTATAAACGACTAAAGAGGACATTGAAAAAATGTATACAGAATCATGGCAAAAACATGCTCACTTCAAATTTCAATAATATTTTCGGTAAAATCTATAAAAACTGCTAACAAATCCAAAAATTCAAAATCTTTTTTGAATTGCCGCATTTCATTTAGTATGAATATTTTGCCATAACATTGGTTTTTAATATCTTTGTACTCAAAAATGTCCAAATTACATATCATAATACGATGGGTAACTTTAGAAAATTCGCTCATACGATCGTACTGCGACTGGAAATTTTGGTTACCGAGTTGCTGAAGAGTGAGTTTTACAGTTTGGCTCATTGGAAAAAAAAAAAAGTTTTGCTAAGTGGGGACATTACCGAGTCGCCCTATTTATGAACTTGATAAAAATCAAATCAGGTTTCACAGCTGTAAGAACGCATTAAAGCGCATGTCAATGGATGTTGAAGACTAAATGCCACCTTTTTTTTGCGTTCCTTCGGGATTCTTATGAGATAGGAATTATTTCGAAGGATTGTTATTTGAATGATGAGTGAATACCACCTTCATCGCACAATAGAACGGCAGCAGACTGAGGCCTTGAGGACTATCGTGGTAGTTGAAACTATCTCTATTAGTTATTGCTCATGAACGGAGTCACCAGGATCGCGTCCATAAGCAAGTGAATACCAGTCACGTAGTCAAAACAACGTTCCTTTTACCGCTTCAAGAATAACGACTTTCGTTTTAGATCTCGCAATTTGATTATGCAAACGAACAATTCCCAAAGTTTAAGCGTTGTTGACAGTGCTAGGTTCATTTAAAACTGAATAAGAATTCTTTTCGAAGCAGAATTTTTGTTCAAAAATGTTTATTTATGTATTTATTTAATATATTTGAACATGCATGTTCCTCACATTCGAGTATGCTTGACAAAAAATACATAATTGAAACAGTTGTGGTGTAAACATAATTAACGTAGTGTTTTCCGTACCCAGTTGAATGAACTATAAGAGTACGAAATTTAGAAATTGATCGTGGTGTCCAGTTACATGATTTACTCACAATTAATCATAATCTATTCAGTATTACAGCGTTTGTAGAAATTTCAAATATTTTATAAATTACAAAATTAATTTTACATTCATTATCAATTCAGCTTATTTATTTTCTTTACCTTATAAATATTGGAAACAAAAATAAAATAAAACACTCAATGAACTTCATAAATCATTTCAAAAACATTCAAGCAGTTAATATAGGCAGTACCAGTATATATAAGCGAGTTAATCCTTCATTCAAACAAACATACATTTCTCAGTTTGCAAACTTCACTTAAATATAGCCTTTTTATGTCGAATTCGCTTGGTACTGATACAAAATTTATCAAGTTTCCGGTACCCCCAGCATTCCGAGATATATCTTTTTCTGATCCAGTTATACATAGGAGACTCAAATAGAACATGAAATAAGTTTTCAACAAGGCCCTACAACTGTACGTGGATCTCAGACGCCGCCTACTGCAAATTGAAGAGAGCATTGGCGGACATATTGGGGGCAACTTCACGCGCGCTTTTTGAATTGTGAGGATAGCTAGTTTGTGTATAAGTGTTCATAGAAAACATATTTTGTATTATCTTGATGAAAACTAGTCTAAAATCATTAAAAACGTCAATTATTATGATGTCAACACAGTTTTTAAATGAATTTTATGCAATATTTTCAACAGAGACAAACTGTGGGAGCTGCTTGTCTTTGGAATATCTAACCATATATGACGATTTACAAACTTATTTAGGCCACAATTCTCGTCCGATTTTGGTGATTCTTTTTTGGCCTAGTTTAGGATCTTATATCAAATATTTCAAATTTGATTATGAAAAAGGGTGAATGGAGGGGGTAACAGTAAAATATCATGGTGTTTTAACTAATATCGTAATATTTTCATGATTATTTTTTTGTTCAACTATGAATTTGGTCTAGTTTTGGAAGGTGTATTAGGAGTTTCAAATTTCATTATGGAAGAAGAAGATTGGAGGAGGTAATAGTAATAAATCATGATGTTTTAACTATTCAAGTCAGATTTTCGAGATCATTTTTTAAATTCGATTATAAATTCGGTCTAGGTTATAAAAATATGTCAGGAGCTTCAAATTTCATACTGGAAGTTTTATTATTTGAATTTGCTGTCGGTGGAGGGAGTTAATAGGGGGGGGGGGGGGGGGGGTCGAGAAGTCATGATATATTTGTTTTTTCTCTTATTTTAACTCTCACCAAATATATATTAAATCCATTCATAGGGACATCCGTGTAATGCATGCATTACTTACCAATATGATTTCATGTAGTTTTGCGTAGTGGCGATATTGTACTTTTCATACCGTACTTATAATAGTTAGGGCATAAGTTAGTTAGGTATTTTAAAGTGAGAGATCCTTCCATTATTCAAGAGCAATTATCTCAGAACCATTCTTCCGAAGTAACAGAAGAATCGCTCTGCATTTCAATATTGAGACAATATCTTGTACATAAGACACAGTTTTACAAACACCATGGGTTCACCTGGATGGGGCAAGGAGTATGATCAGAGGAGCTGAACAATTGAATAAGTAAATGAATAACTACATCATGGCACTTTCTATGTTATTATATTATTTTCATTTTACATACAATTTCAAACAATTCTGTCAATACAATACAATATACAATAGTGCAATACAATGTCAATATAAAAAACAATTTCATACAATTCTATCAATTTCTTGTTTAAAGGAAATCTGTGGAAAAAACAAAACAAAGTTTAGATTAATTTGAAACTTTGTAGCTCATTCATGCATATTGATAAGATAGTAAAAAGAAAATTATTACCAACTACAATAAGTACAGCGTTACCACATCAAGAGGCCTACAACAGACCAAAATAATCTTTAGGAAATCGTGAAAATCTATACTTACTTGTGAAATGAGAGTGTGCAGTCTTCAGTTTTGCGATTTATGCAGTTAAATGCCGCACACACTTTAACCATTGTGCATTATCAAAGAAATTTCATGAGTAGATAAACTATAATAATACAATCTTCATTGCACATAAATAAACGATGTTGCCCCCAATATGGCCGACTACAGACCGTTCAATTTGCAACGCGACACTAGCGCTACGAGTGGGTCTAGTTTACTATTACAATGTCTTTGGTTTTCAAGAAGACCCGTGTCACGAGGAAAGCCGCGGACGGATTATTTTTGCTCAACTTTTGGATTCTACGCATCTTGAAACGTAAACGAAAAAACTTTCAGGGAGTGTTAAAATTTTGTTTTTCTTGGTCGATTACAAAGGTTCATTATTGAAAATGATAAACCAAAATGAATCTGTCGTACGAACGTCAACTAACACTGGGGTCGGCTTAATTGATTTGCATAGCGCATTGTTAGCGAGCTCGAAGAGTGCATGAACCAATGCAAATGAGGCACTCCAAGGTTCGAAATGTTACCTTAAAGGGAAACACGAGGTTCTGTCACGTAAATCACATGGAACTGAGAACGCATGATGATGAGGAAATCCGGTTTCTTCTTTGTTCGTCGTCCCGAGCAACGTTGCAGTTGCAACTGCAAGCTGACGACGAACAGAACATTCTATGCGGGGAAAACGGAACAGACGGGCTGATGTCTCCCTTAATTTGAATCGATCCGTTCATCGGTTCATTCATTGACATTCTTTACTCCTCGAGATTGATCGTTGAGTCGCGAATCTACTTCCGAATTCCATTATGTAGAGTAAGTAAATGTCATTTTGACAAAGTCACAGAAAACTATTGCGACCGCATGAAACGGAATCCAAAAACAATAGGATTTTGTGAATTCTGGAAAAAATGACAACACAAAATAAAAGTATTTCAGAGCGTATTAAGGACACTGGGACGCAAAGTTATTGGAAAAATCAAAAGCATTTTCATCACGAATTTTAGTTTTACGGAGGGGGTCAACCAAGTGGCGTTAACAATTTTTTTAAGCGAATTTACGTAAAAATGAAGTAATTGCAATGACTCGATAAATTTTAAAATACAATTTTTTGAAAATCCATCTCCATTGAGATCCATTTTGAGGCATTCTGATACGATTCCTGAAGTTTGCGCTTTTTTATTTAAGTTTGAGAACATTTTATGCGGGGAAAACGGAACAGACGGGCTGATGTCTCCCTTAATTTGAATCGATCCATTCATCGGTTCATTCATTGACATTCTTTACTCCTCGAGATTGATCGTTGAGTTGCCAATCTACTTCCAAATTCTATTATTTAGAGTAAGTAAATGTGATTTTGACAAAGGGACAGAAAACTATTGCAACCGCATGAAACGGAATCCAAAAACTTCAGTTTGTGGTGAATTCTGGAAAAAATGACAACACAAAATAAAATTATTTCAGAGCGTATTAAGGACACTGGGACGCAAAGTTATTGGAAAAATCAAAAGCATTTTTATCACGAATTTTAGTTCTACGGAGGGGGTCAATACGATTCCTGAAGTTTGCGCTTTTTCATATGTATGTTGGTATATATGTCCCAGACGATAACTCTCCTTAGGAATGAGATAAAAATCCTAGTGGATGTGGAGAAGGTAGATCAGCTGTTTCTGTGTGCCCCACCCTCCCACCATTAGGTGTGACACCTTACAAACCTAAAAGCCGTATCACACTTCTGCTTTTTTCTCGCATTTTCAATTGTATGACTGATAATATCCATAGTAAGTATCTACCAAAAACTACATTCTTACATAATTTATGTAATAACAATCCGTTCTCCATCACATTATCTTTGTTTCTTGAATTCTATAGATACTCATGAATAGGGCTCAGATCTAGAGGAGCCGAAACGTCGTTGTTAATATGGGACAATAAAATAACTACATCTAACTACAAGACTAGCTTGGTCACTACCTCAAAAAAGTCTCGTTTATAACGAATTTTCCTACCTAATAGTCAACAAGATTTTCCTGAATTCTATATATATATTTTTCTGTTCAATTCTGTTGCTGTCACACATCACAATCCTAATGTGGGAGATTGGAAAATTTGTTGTTTTGAACAGAATTTACAAAAACGTAAAGTCAAAGAGGCAGCTTACATGATACAAAACGAAGATAAATGCATTAACCACAAAAAGGACATTAAAGGCCTCTCAGCAGTTTACAAAAAACTCCTCCAATAAATTTTCTCCAAATCAACCTTTAGTTACCTACTACCTATTTGTTAAAAATTTGTATCCTGTTTGATATATATATGTATTGTTTATATTACAGTCATAATAGCCCATCCATAGATTATATTGTTCGTTCGTCTATCAATATTTTGTAACTATTAATGTTTAAGCAAAAGTACCTACCTATACACAATTTACTTGTACTATTAGTAGAGTATTAATCAACTACCACAACCACCACCACCACCACCACTACTCATCCGCCATGTTGCAATGTCATCCTGTTAGTAGTAAACACTAACTGTAATGTTGTTTATGTTCCCTAGTTGACAGGAACCATTGTTTTTTATTTCTGTTCAGCATTTTACAATGCATACCTAGTTATAATTAGTAACTACCTACCAGGGGATATGTAAGTACCTACCTACCAATAACTACATTCTTTGCATAATTTATGTAACAACAATCCGTCCTCTATCACGTTATCTTTTTTCTTCAATTCTCTAGATACACAAAACAGCCGAAACGTCGTTTTTATATATATGGAACAATAAAAACCTCCATCCAACCACAAGACTAGATTGGTCACCACCCAAAAACCCTCATTTCTATCGAATCCTACTAGTCAACAAGATTTTCCTGAATTATATATATATATATATATATATATATATATATATATATATATATATATATATATATATATATATATATATATATTTGTTATACACATACAGAATTCACTATTATAATTAATAACATATTAAGAAAATGTAGATTAGAGAAGGAAAGTTGGGGATAGAGACAACAACAACAACAACAACAAGTGAACTCCATGTGAAACCATAAACATTGATAAGTTTACTGATAGCAAAATAAGAATCTTGCCCTCAGCATATTGTTTGTTGCCATATCTGTATAATTTCACACCTTATCTAATACTACAAAATGATGTTTCTAATAGAATGAAATAGGACAATAACATCCATTAGGTATGTAAAGAAAACCAGTTTATAAAATTAATCACACTCTTTGTGCTATTATATGTTGATGATAAGATTTAGACTCTACTTCCTAGTTGATACCTATTGTATTGTTTGTAGCCCTGAAGATGTCTAATAAATTAGACGAAACGTCGGCGTAAGGAAACAACCTGTATCATTGACCAACCCTCAAGAACCTTAACACCTTGTTTTTAAGAAAAAGTGGTCGAGAACTCAACATATTGTTATATATATATATATATATATATATATATATATATATATATATATATATATATATATATAGACAGGCAGCGAGATAATATTATGATATTGTTATTGTAAGCAGCAGCGCTTACGATGGGGTGTTTATAGCATTAGACGTTAGATAGGTGGGAGGGGGGGGGGGGGGGGGGGGGGTCGAACCCGAAGCTCAACAGGAGCCGCTGGATGCAAATAGGTGACCGGGAGTCAAGAGCAGCGCAAGGTGGGCGATTTGGCGAGCGAGCTGATCAGTGAAATGGTTTGGAGGACGATTGTAGAGCGGTGTGAGGGGCAAAGGGCCTGAAGGGGGGGGGGGGTTGAAGGTGAGTTACAGTGGGGAGTTACCAGAGGGGGTATCGAGTCGGCGGGGAGTTACCGAGGGGGAGTGATTGGCGAGGGAGGCGGTGGTGGTTGGAGGGGCGGAGGAGGGGGACCTGTAGAAAGGTATGTGGACGGAGGGGTCATAGGCCGCACACCTACACACCGCTACTCACCATCACACACACACACCCCGCTCGCGACCCCCCCCCCCCCCCCCCCTACACACCGTTCCGCCGATAGCCTCCTCAGCGGGGCTTACTAGCCGTCCGGATAACGTGCGGCGCGTCTGGTCAGCCGTTGAGTGCACTAACCCCCCCCCCCCCCCCCCCCCCCCCACTCATCATCGCACCCCCTACAAACTCACACACAAACACACTTCACTTTATCAATCAACCCCCTCCCATCAATCAATCCTTTCATCCCCTACGTCGATTACTTGAGCAAACAAAGTAAATAGCTACAACCAAGGATACTAGGCTACAACCTACTGTGAAGTCAGGGTTGCCAGATCATTTTTGTTCAAAATACTGTATAAGTATCCTACTTTATTTTTGTTCAAAATACTGTATACTTTATAAAAAAATTAAAGTAGACCAAAATACTTTATATTTGAAACGAAGAAGAAAAGTTCAGCCGCCGCACCTACTTACTACTCAAGGACAAGGTTCCCATACCTAGCTAAACCAGAACTACCTACCTGTATGGACGAAAATTGGTCTAGGGTCGCTCACGTATGGGTGATATTCTCGAGACTTGGACACTAGCGCAACCTTACATCGAGGCAAGGGGAAATCGAAGTTATTTCACCTTGTTGTCATGGTGACGAGTAAACATATATGCGAAAATGCGCCATTTGTAGCCACAGCTGGACAACAGCATAACATACTCTCACCTAATTCCTAGTCAAGATTTTCATTATTTGTAATATGCAAGGTGATAAATTGTATGCAAATTACATCAAGTTATTATTAGGGGTTGATCTCAAACGCTACGAACGCAAGATTAATTCTGTGGGGTAGAGATCCATATGAAATGTGTGTTGGGGAGTTGACATACAAGTGTTCTAGATGATCCAGACTTCAGCCGCAAAGATGTTGTGGATTACCTATCTAGTTTTAGAACTGTTCTTTGAATCAATTGAAACTAAAAATCTTTAAAGTACTTTGAAAGTGGTCTCGAGAAAGGATGTGTTATGAGAGCTCTGTTAGGCGGGAATAGTAAGTTGTGTCACATGTGGAAAGGTAAGTAACTAGAGGTAAGGTATACCTACATACTTTCCGTGTATTATTACTTGTTCATGTAGGTACCTAATTACCAACGAAAGTAGGTACCTAATTACCTTTTTTGTCCATAAAACTTGCGTAACTGCAAAACTCGCTCAATAACTGCACTGCCAATGCCGTCTTTATGAAATCTTACCTTCAGAGGAATGCATTTCAAGGTTTTTTCCTTGCAGCTGGTTTTTAATTCATGTTGCATATTCCCTGATTCGATATTTGACAAACTTGCTAATCAGCGGTTTTATTTGTCGGCAAAGCAACGACCCACCTACTTTGTTTAGGGCTCTTTAAACCAACAGCAAATCTGGTAGGACGTACGTACCTACCTAAGTTGATAGTTTCGTTTCTTGGTGTAGCAACAACCTGCCTTGTTTATTTTGACAAACTATCAAATCTCTCCTTTTATTCATTCAATATAACAAGTAAAGCTTCCTCAGTTAAGCATAGTACTACGAACTTGAAATAAAACAATGATGAAGCTACCTGAGCAATGGCTAGGTACCTACACAGCAGTACAGACACCTGAGGAATTTTCAATCATCTTTTCTTTACTATTTTTCAGGTTAATTATTCTCAAAGCCTAAACGAATGAAGTTCTTTAGTTTTCTGACACTGATTAACTACTATAGTTAGTAGGCTCCTAGTCCAAATGAAAACTCGTTCACGTTAGATTGGTATTGTTGACAGCAATCTACAATAAATTATTGCGCTGGCAGGTATGATTATTATAACATTTAGTCGAATTGAAACTTTGTATTGCTACAATATTATACTTTTTCAAAACAAAACAGTTGAAAAATGGCCTTATAACCACGAATTATGTTGACGTGAGCAAACTTCTTGTGAGAAATAAGTTGGTTGAGTAGCGATTCATTGACGTAGGGCGGTCTCATGGCCGACTTTGGCTGAAACGCGAACCTACTCCAGGCGTGACGTCACGAGAATATGGGCCATACTCGAGAAGTTGGGAAGGCGGACCATCTCCCGCCGGGTGCTCAACCCCATACACAACAACAGCAACGTTCAATGATTGTTTACTTTTTGGATGTCATCTGTCATGATAATGTGATACCCTGGGTCTGTTCTGTATGTGATACCTATGTGATGAGGATTCCTTCAGCTATTTTGGTTATTTTTAATGAGTAGGTGCCTATATACATATTCTGAAGGTCTAATTTACTTTTTTGTCAAGTATAAAGATTTCTTTCAAATTGTCAATTTTCAAAGTTTTCCTGAATTTTCAATTTCCATTTTTTGTTTTTCTTTTTTTCTTTGTTTCAAAGAAAGAAAGAGGGACTGAATGAATGTAACTTTTCGAGTTCCTAAAAAGTTCGTAACGTCCTTAGTCCTTACGTGCCCAATAGATGCATGAGATATTATTTTAGTGAGAACGAGATTGAGATTGATGTTCCTAATCACATTTATGTACCTAGGTAACACAACCTTACTGAAATATGGACTCGTTAAGATTGAAATGTCTAGTAATGTTTTCTTCGAAATAAAAATTTTGTGACCTACGTATAGTAAAAATATAACTATCTATGGTTCTTTTTTAATTCCTCGAACCGAACTTCCTTATTTTCAGTAATCTGACGCATTCAAGCCCTTGTGTGCTGATGCTGAATGAAAAATACATTAGTGTGTAAGTCGAGAACGTCAACTTTAATGTATACTTTAACTTTCATTGAAATACTTTACTTTTCCTTGGTTGCAGCCAGGATATACTTTATATGATCCGAAAAAATCTGGCAACCCTAGCTACAACCTACTGGAAAGTACCTCAACCTTTCAGAAGATTCTAATTCGAGCTATTACGAAAAGTAAATTCTCAGAACACACTGGTCCACTGTTTCATAAACTCAAAATTCTAAAATTACGTAATCTTATAGATCTTAATAATGTAAAACAAGTTCTGAAAGAGAAGCTGTTCGCGTATCCCATTCATGAAATAAAAACAAAGTTTCAATACACAAGGCAAATTTTATCTACCACATGTGCACACAACTGCCTCTTTCAATTCATATTTTTCAGTTGTAATCAGAGTATTTAACAATCTGCCTTTTATCGTTAAAAATAAGTCAATAGATCAACCTAATCAAGTGCATGAAATTTTGAAAAATTGGTTTCTCAAAACACAAGATAATACTCATATGTGTAAATAATTAAAAACCATCTAGATTGTAATATTTATACCTATGTAATGGTACTTTATTTATTTCTTCAACATGATATAATAATTTTTCTATTAGGAATTTAAAAAAATGTAATATTTAAGAACCTACAGGATCATTGCTACAACTCGTTTTCCCTGTCGCGGGTATCACCCATTAGGGAGACTCTATTTGTTCCATTTATTGTAGGTGAATTGTTTTGTCATATTTTCAGAAATAAAATACATTTTCATTTCATTTCATTTCAAGTACCTATATATTAGGGTTTCCCTAATTTTTCAACTTCAAAGTTTTTGGACGCTTACCCTCCCATTTTTTTTCTTTTGGTCTAAAACTACCGTGTGCAAAATACTTTCGCCCTAAGACGACGTTAACCCGTGCCGCGATATCACCAAAGTTGAAATTAAGGAATTCGATCAATCGGACCCATTTTGATACACTTGGATAGTCCCCCGACCCTTCCCTCTCGTTACATCAACTTGAAGTTCGTACTAGTTGTATGTGCAATGCACACTGTGCATGGCTAATATCAGTTCAGTAGAAATTTGAAGTTGATTGAACAATATATGCGGATAGGGGAAAAGTTTGAGCTGTAAGAGAACCTGTCGTATGATTTATTTAATTTTATTTACGGGAAAAATTGCCCAATTTATAGTTTATGATAATAATATTAATTTTAATCTAGATTTTACTAAACAATGCTACCTTAGATTCCATAACATTAATCTCACAACAAACAATAACAAGCTTTGTATTAAAAAAAAAAAAAAAATCACAAATGCTCAACAATAATAAATAGCACAACAAAACAATTATAAGAATGGGGTAACATAAATAATTTAAGAATTTTTTGACTATAACAATAATTTACAATGTCTCTTTAATGCCCGCTCACTTAAACAAAGAAGGTCGACATCCGACGATAAACCCACCAATCGGTTGAACTCCCTCTGGCATCTAATCAGGGGCCCACCATGCATATAGCTAGTCGTCACAGTTGGGAGAAAAAAAGTGCATGTGGCGAGTTCGATAGGGAGGCACATATAAGTTCAACTGCGAGAGCAGAGAAGGACAGTCAATTCCTCCGTTGACCAATCTATGTAGGAAAATTACGTCTGCTAGCTCACGTCGCCTCCTAAGAGTCTCGAGGCCCATAACTCTCAGCATTTCCAAGGGATCAAACTCTTCCCATTTATTGTCCATTTTGAAAGAGAGATACTTATGAACCGGCGTTGTACTTGTTTGATCATCTCCATTAAATTTAGGTAGTATGGAGACCATAATACAGATGCGTTTTCAAGTAATGGGCGGACCAACGAAGTAGAGAGCTTCGATAAGGCAGCAGGATCTGAGAAATCCCTCGTACTCTTTTTATAAAACCAAGCACATTCATGGCTCGCAAACATGTGTTCCCAATATGGCCAGAAAAACTGAGACGGTTGTCATAAAGGGCTCCCAGATCCATGACTTCCGTTTTTCTATGCAAGATCTGTCCTGCAATCGAATAATCCCTCACAATCGGCGAGGATGAACGAGAGAATAAGACCACTGAACATTTATTAATATTAATAGTCAGTTCGTTCTTTTTACCCCATCCGTCGAGAGCACTCAGAGACAGTTGAATCCGCTCTCATTCCTCTCCACCACTTTCATTTCGCCTCTGCGAAGATCTTGAGATGGTCTGCATACAACAGGTGCTGCACACCACCCCCAATAGCCGAATCCACATCATTTATAAATATTAAGAACATCCATGGTCCCAAATGAGATCCCTGTGGAACCTCAGAAGATGCCACAAACGACTGAGACAAAGTGTTCCCTACTCGGAACGACAACCTACGATCAGTGCGGTAGCTTAAAACTAGCGCATCAGAGAACTATGAAAACTAAACCTCTGGAGTTTCTCGAGCAAAATAACGTGAGGTCAAATGCCTTAGCAATGTCTGTATAGACACAATCGACCTGTTCCCCATCTGCGAAGGCCGACAAAATTGCGTGCTGCATAACCAGTAGATTTGTTGAACATGACCTACCAGATACGAAGCCGTGCTGAATTGCAGAGAGGTGCGGTTGAACCGAACTTCCAATCTGCGACACTATGATCTTTTCCAGCGTCATAGGATGATGTGTTTATCGCGGTACGAGTGCAAGAACGAACAAACTGAAATACTCACGCACTTCAAAATCATGGTAAAAATTTCAAGTTGATGGAACGAGAGAGAAGGGGGAGATATCCAAGTGTATTCAAATGGGCCTGATAGACCGAATCCCTTAATTTCAACTTTGGTAATTTTGCGGCACGGGTTCACGTCGTCTTAGGGGGAAAATGTTTTGCACACGATAGTTTTAGACCAAACTGAGGGAAATGATGGGGTGAAACTAAAGGTTATGGGTATGTCTTTCCTTAATAGGTATCTTATTTGAGGAGGGAGGAAATGAGTCCCGAGCTCACTCAGCTGATATGAGAGGTTCTTCATTTTGTCAATCGTATACAGCGTGCCCATAGAGCCACCACAACCAAATTTCTGTCTCTTAGATCAGTTGGGAGAGAAATTGTTTTCCGAGCTCAATTAGCTGATCTGGGTGTGGCTCCTCAATCTATTAATCGTACAGAAGAGGCTAATAGAGGATCCTTACCAAATTTCAGCCTCTAGATCTATTGAGAATGAAATGGGCTACCAAGCTCGCTCAGCTGATCTGGCTGGTTCCTCAATATTATGTTAATCGTGCACAGCAGGTCTATAAATACTCAATACCAACTGCTCCTATTTTAACTCTATAACCTCCTATTACAAGTCTATTACAACTTCAAAAATGTTGCTTTTGGACTGTATGCCATCAAATTCAGTGCAAAGAAGTATCTAATGTGACCATCGATGTACCTGGTCTGGTATAGAAAGATAAGAGGAGAGTCTGTTTACCATAAATGGTCATTTCAATGGCACAAATATCTTCAACACCATCATTTGATGTAGACATACGCTTTACAGTAATTTTTTCTTTATTAAACTTCAACGGTTAATAGGCTCAATTGAAAGTTTTAGCTACATACGACGAATAGCATAGAAATTAGGAACCTCAGCAGTTATGGTGGCTCCGTACGTTCAATTTCTATCCTGTCTCATACAGGTGCCGTTTCAAATTTCAGCTTCAGAGATTAGATAATTGGAACTAACTTTTGTGACGGTTTCGGCCACTTACAATCATTTTATTACCTTCATATTGCACCTGTTTGGAAAGCTCTAGACATGAATTTTCAGCTAAGAATAAAATAAAATAGGTGAGTTGTCCCTTGGTGAAAATTAGGGTAAAATTCGCGAGGTATAATCCCATAACAGGTACTTCATGATCCCTTACTCGCATCGGGTTGGGTGCAACTACAAATTTTCAATCCAATTTTCAGATTTCCACTTCAAATGGATTAGTAACTGATTCATTCCACATTCCAATTTCAAATATCACAAGGCGCGACTGAAAACTAAGAAACATAGAAAACTCAAGTTATCTGAAGAAACGGCTGTTGCGTAGTTTGCAAACTCGTTTTAGCGGTCTCATCACAGTAGAGGTCACATACCGCGAGTTTGATGGGACAGGAATGCAGATTGGAATCCTAGAGAATTATAACCTACGTATTATTAAAACGGAACGAGTGGAATGAGTAGGAAGGAATCGTTTTGAGTGGTTTTTACGCTTGCTGTCCGTATGTCAGCCTTCAGCTAGAAGAGAAAATAAAATATCATCCTTTGCGATACTTATTTACATATTTACAGTTCGTAAAGCATAGTTAAAACTGTGCTTACTGCAATTTAATTGATATGTATTTGGGCTAGGGGACATGTGAAAATTTGTGTGACGGGTTTTTTAATACCGAACAACTGATACCTAAGCAATTTGGACTTACCAAGACACATAGCTAACAAGGAACGAACTACTAAAGAATAAGGAAAAAGATTTTTACCAGGTCCTACTTATTGCTAAAACAAAAGTGACTTTTTCGCGAGTGGGACAGGATGTGTCACGGGGAAACAGTCGCTGTCTAATCCGACCCGAAAATAAAAGCATATTGTAGTAAGAATTTGAAATTGAGCCTAAAGGAAAGTTGACGTAGATGAACCCGCAGCACCCCAATCACATTGCTAAGGTAGCAATGGAAGATAAATATCCGTATAAACAAAGTTACATTTGCTTTGCTACTTGAAATGGCTGTTAAGAGCGTTTAAGTAGTATAAAAGGATAAGTATCTAACTTAGTGGCGTAGTTTGAGAAGAGGCAGAGTAGGCTGAGCCCCTCCATCAATTTTAAAGGATGCAGAATTTCGTTTTATGGATACAATTAAAATTAAAAAATCGAACTTTCTATTTTCAGTACTTACCTTTCAATTAGATAATGTAATTCGTAAAAAACAATATACTATTATACGAATCTGCTTGCTTACAAACTTTAGACGGTCTTAGAAATGAAGAAATTCTTATTAGGTTCATTTGTATGAGGGCAAAATGGCGTGGATAATATAGAGCCCCAGGAGAGGAATGAAAAACACCTAGCCAAAGAAACGGAAATGTGGATACTACAAACTGAAATCAAGTCGTTCCCACTACCTTCTGGGGCTAGCCCATATGCGATTTTTCTCTAGAAAAATATCCATAGCTCAGTATCCACGAAAATTCCCCTAGAACTTCCCCTACTTTTCACTGCCTACCTGATTATTCTTGGATCTTCGATCCAAAACAGTTTCCCTAATAAACTTAGTTAGTTAATTTTTGATGGTTGGTATACCGTACATATCATACCACTTACCTACTTATTAAATCCCAGTTAAAATAAAGCAAAACTACAATAAATAGAAGACCACAGTGGTGATTGAAATAGTTTAATAGAAAAGATTAAAATATTCTATTATAGCAATATATATTTTAAACTATATCATATATTTGTATATATTCTAACCTATAACTAGAATATTGGTGGTTTGAGTTTGTTTTAATAATCTTTAATAATCAATATGTAGGTTTGTGAATATGAAAGCGTACGTGATTTAAAATCATGTCAAAAAGCCATTGAACAATCATATGAACGTTTGGCAGTTTTCGTATATTCAACAAGTATTAGAAACGAATACTAAGACTATAAAATAAAATTAAATCCTTGACTTTTGTCCTTCCATAAGAAATGGCTTTGCTACGCCACTGACCAAACTAGACCCACTTTGGGCCTTATGGCCATGTGGGAAAGTTTGGATAGAACCACTTTGGGTCTACTGGCAGTCAACGTGCTAATTACGCAATAGATCGTTTCTAAACGTCCCAAGGGTTCTCCATTTCATACTTCAGCTTTATAGGTTGAATAGCGAAGAAATTAGCACGGATCCCACCCAGCTTATCTTGGGGGATCTAGACTTCATGATTCGTTTCTATATTGTCCCAAAGGTTCTCCATTCCACATTTTAGCTTTATAGGTTGACTAACATAGAAATTAGCTCCATAGGTTCAATTTCAATAGATCAATATACCTACTAGATGTTTCTACACTCACGACCATTAGTTTGTGAACAAAACATGAGAACTGTTATGCCCATAGCTCTGCTAATCTTGCAGTCACAGAGTTATGGTGCACAGGCAATGTTGGTTAAATTGAGAGCTTTCTAATGAGTAGTGAACGATTTTTGTGGGTGAAAGAGGGAAGTAGGTGACCAAACGTACCAACGGAGTTGTTGTATGTGGAAATGATCAGAAAGTTTTCCGTTAAGTTACGCTTTGTGTGACATAAATTATAATAATATCCTACCCCGAGGGGCCATCGTAAAGATAAGAAAATGTCAAAAGCAACCACAAAAAACGCCCTGCAGAACTTTATGTGCCTCTCTTTACTGGTCTCTTGGCTATCTACAGAGGTACTACTAGGCAGTGTTGGGCATAATCTTATCGACGAATACGAATACGATTGTAATCGCGATAATGAATTATCCGTCGATTCTGAGTCAACTGCGATTATATCCAGTTTCGTATTCGTTTAATCGTATTCGTCTGTCGGCGATTACACAAATACAACCCATAAAAATGCGTCACGGTCATCAATTTCAATAGAGCGTCCCTCCTATAATATGCCAAGCCTTGCTAATATTACCTAGTTTCAGAGGGACGTCCTATTAAAATAGATTTGAGACAAATAGGCTGGGCTCCAATGAATTCGCTTTAAGGACGTCTCTCTGAAGCTAGGTAATATTAGCTAAGCTTTGCATGCCATAGAAAGGTCGCCCTATTGAAATTGATGACCGTCACGCATTTTATGGGTTGTATTCGTGTAATCGCCGACAGACGAATACGATTACATGAATACGAATCGCAGTTGACTCAGAATCAACGAATAATTGTCGCGATTACAATCTTATTAGTATTTGACGATAAAATGATGCCCAACACTGCTACTAGGACATGCGCAAACACACCAAATCGGAAACATGAAATTATTTCTCCGGCAAGTACAGAATCTCTAATAAGATCCGCTCTTCCAACGCAGATAACTCAAAACAATCCTCACTAAAGCATTAACGGATGTTACGATAAAATTCCTTCCCATAAAAGCCCCTACCAAACATGAAAGGGCACAGATGATTATATCAACCGCTACAAGATCACACCGTCAAAATCTTCTGTAAGGAAACCACCAACAAAACACGTTGTCGGCCCGTTTTCATTACTAATCGTCCCGGGACAAACGGTTTGTTTTGTCTCGACCCAACGCCCACAACTACCAGATCAGCCTCCTGCTTCGCTCTTGTTCCTCCTCATCTTGCCGTCTCCTTCCCGACCTTTTAGTTCTTTTATTGGACGTTTCTTTTTTATCTTTTTTTCCCGTCCTTTTTCTCCTTTACCTCTCCCTTCCCCACTCTAACAGAGCCGTATTTTTTTCGTTATTCCACTGGGCTTCTCTTTTAACTACGAAATCCCTTGTCCTGGAGTCCCTGGCTGGGTTTTGCCCACGCCTTTTCATCGTTCTGATTCAAAAAAAGCCCCCACAAGCCCCCAGCCGGTTCCGACTTGAAGCGTTCACAATAACGAGGGGTCGGCCACTCACTGCTTAGGCGTATTCCCGCCTACTGAAATCATTGTTCTTCCATTTTCCCATCCGCGACTCCTTTCAAAACAGTGAATTTTTTATCTGAAGAAAAAATCACGGCGTTAGATACAATCGCGGGTTCTAATCGTTTTCCCAGGCCTGGACTTTATCTCCGAGCAATACCTTTTACGGCCGCACCCGCTATTGCGGATTATCATAAGTGAAATATACATGAATCTTCAAGTGGTTAATAATACCTGTTTGAAGTTTGTGTACGGAAAGATTCATAATGGATCATACAGACGCGATGTTGCAACTGTAACCTCCGCAAGAACCAATCTCATTTAACCTAGAACGGAACACCTACGCTAACCTTGTTTTTATTTTTATTTTTTAAGGTTTAAGCCGCACCTCAACCGGAAGGGTCATTAGCGGCATTAAACAAGGCGTCTAAAGGGATACTGGAAGTGACATGATTCTAAGGGGAGCCATGTTGCCACCCTTGACTAAAAACGCTGCAAATTATTCCATAATGGTTTATTATTTCTGAATCAGATAGCCAGCTATAGTAACCAGCATGCTCTGGGGCTTTCGCCAGTCTCTTTTCTAGTATCCAACTCTGTTCTCGCGTTACAGGCTGCGCTCCCGATGGGGGGCAAATGGAAGATCGTACAGCCACCCGAGTGGTCTCATTCAATCCACGGAGCTAATTTCTATAGGAATCAAACTAAAACCGTGGGTACACTGGTACAGTCGATTCTGCGTTCGAAATTACTTGGGTGACGACACTCCACTTACCTGTGGCAGAAATATAAGTAAACAGCTATTCATCCAGAGGGTTCAGACTCCAACCTGCCCGTGTAATGCAATTTCAATTTAAAAACGATTTGCTTCGAACTATCTGAGAAGATTTTGGGAAGAAGAAGAACGAAGGATTTTAAATGGGCTGGATCAATTATTTTTGTAACATACTATAGTATGATATAATATACTAAATATAATCTAGTGTGTTCAAGGTAGGTTAAATGTTATATGGGGTGAAAGTAATATAATATAATATAAAATATACATATTATATCCGTTCCGATACGCCCCGGACGCTTTTCTGCTACTCCCCAGGTTCTGTTCCACTATGCCCTTAATGCCGTACCCCCCTCAGGTTGGCGCGGCGTATTATATGGGTATAACTCGTAAAAGTAATAAATATCCATTCTCCGATACCCATCTGCTACGCCCCTGGTCACCCCAGCCCCCACAAGGTGCCGCGGCGCCTCCTCTCACCCCACCCCCCCGCTCACCCACCTCACCACCCACCGTGACCCCCTGCCAAGCGTGCCAGGCGTGCGTGCGTCCGTAAGTCTAACACTCAAAGCACCGAAAAAGACACTTTTTCGCCCGTTTCTGGCCCATATCATCTATGCGAGTAAAGCGATCGGGATGGTTAAACTTTAGAACCAACTAGACCCCAAATGGAGTCTATGTGCGAAAGAACGGGTTTTTCAAGTCAATTCTTAGGCCTTTTATGGCCCGGACGGCGAACGGCGAACGGCGGACGGACATGACTTACCTTGAAACGTAAAGTGACAAAGTTTGAGGGGGTTATAAAAATTTTTTGCTGTACGATCACATAGGCTTATTATTGGAAATAAATAATAAACCAAAAGGAGCGCCATCATGGACTCCACTGGCAACTTGGGGGAAAAAATGAGGGGTACAGTGACGACCACTGCTTAGCCCTCAAATTGGATTAAAAAAAAAACCAAAAATAAAGTAATACAACGAAGACTAGATGTAAAATAGGCTAATAACTGTATACATGCTACTATATACAATTAACAAATTGAAATAAAACTGCGACTGATGTATATAAGTATATCACAGATCAGATATCACAGTTCGTAGTAGAGCTCAGCTGCTCTCAGGTACAACAACACAGATCGGACCTTGTCTGGTCCGGATAAAACGTCAACCCACTGAGGGGGTTGATGCTGGACTGGAAGGTCCACAAGGGCTGGGCAGTCCTCCAGAAAGTGGCGGATGGACAGATGATCACCCCTAAACCTCCCACACACTACATCTCGAGCTTCTGCACTAAGCAGGTTTCTGTGAGTAAGACGGGTATGACCAGTGGCAACCCGGTTGATTGACCCCTATTCAATCCATCCTTGGAAGTAGGGTTACGAAAGGGCCACCGGGCTCAAGTCCTGAAGGACACCACACAGACCAGTGACCTCACCCGGCCATTGCTCATGCCAGACACTAACCCTATTATAATAACAAGTGAATATTCTGGATCGGTTGAATGGCACCGCTATTGAATGAATGACACGCACTATGACTGCTGGCTTAATATTCTCAAATGATAGGCCATTGTAATCAATCTCGAAATAAGGAAAAAATTGCTCCCAAAAGTTTCAACATGGCTATGTTTTTGGGCTGGAGGTCATTCTAAAATTTGCGACCGAAAAAAATCAACGCTACAACCGATAAACAAATTCGGTAACTATGCAGCAACAATAATGAAGCAGCACTCTTCGGTTGCGTTAAATGGCCCCATGAAAATTTTTAACAAACCAACTACCCATCTTTGGTGTATGACACTCATACACGACTTACCTTACCCATCTTTTTTTTTTTTTTTTTTTTTTTTTTTGACATGGATATTTCTTTTGGCTGGGGGTCAAGGAATTTTTCGCGACACTTTTTTTTCTCCACGGGTCGACGAACTTTTCGCGACACTATTTTTTCTCCACACAAAATGCAACGCTCCGGCACTTTAGATTATTATTAACGCGAAAAGTGAAGGCTGGTAGAAATCAATGAGGTACTACCGCAATGAAGTACCTACCCAATTCCACCTTCCTCAACAACAAATGTTAGACTTCTGTTTTAACATGGAACGAAAGTAGCGCGGGAGTTTTTAGTTTCCCAACATCCCAACAGAGTGGAAAGTAATGTCCTCTTTCACTTTCCCAACATCCCAACAGAGTGGAAAGTAATGTCCATTTTTACGTTCCCAGCATCCCAACAGAGTGGAAATTAATGTCCATTTTTACTTTCCCAACATCCCAACAGAGTGGAAAGTAATGTCCACTTTTAGTTTCCCAACATCCCAACCGGGTGGAAAGTTATGTCCATTTTTACTTTCCCAACATCCCAACAGAGTGTAAAGTAATGTCTGCAACTTTGACATATCCATGATCTATTGTTTTTCCCCTCAAGGGAGAAATTTATAAATGGGTCATTTTCTATTTCTATTGATTTTCACGTACAACCAATGCTTTACTAGCGAAGTGTAATTCCTTTGGTTTTCATAGCAGGAAAATCGTTCGCCACTTTTTGGAATGCTCTCATTTTATCACATCTCACGATCCCTAAGCCATTGTAGTGTCAAGGAAAGCTGATTTATTACGCTAAGTTATAAACTAATATGGCTAAGTAACCATAATGAACTAATAATGATAAAAGAAGCCACTAGATACATGGTAGGTATACTATTGAGTAGTAGGTACTTGTAAGCAGTAGGTACTAGTCGATGAATAGACCTCTAATGGGCTCCTAAAGCTGATGATTTTTCTCGTATTTAATTTCTGAAGCTGAAATTAAGAGACGATTGGTATGATTGGCTCTTTAATAATCAGCTGAGTGACCTAAAATCCTAGGAAGTTGAAATTTGAAAAGGATACCCCCTGGGACATTAGGAGACGATTGAAATGATTGGCTCATTCCTAATCAGCTGAGTGAGCTAAATTGTCTCCTGCGTTCATCCTAGAAAGTTGAAATTTGATAGGGAGACTCTCTGAGACACTAAGAGACTATTGCTATTATTGACAATTTCCTAATCAGCTGAGTGAGCTGAATTGTTTCCTGTTTATTCTAGGAAGTTGAGATTTGATAGGGATACTCCCAGGGATATTAGGAAACGATTGAAATTGAAATGATTGTTTCATTCCCAATCAGCTGAGTAAGGTAAATTCTCTCCCGTTCACTCTAGGAAGTTGAAATTAGATATGGAGACTCTCTTGAACACTAAGAGACGATACTAATTTAATTTAGACATTTTCTACTTGAAACACAAAACAAATATATTTCACAGGGGAAAAATCTTTTGTTTAAGTTTCGAAAATAGCATTTTTGAAATATGCCACACACACACACACACACACACACACACACACAAACACACACAGCTACGAGTATAATACCTGCCTAAAGGAGAGTTATTTGTGCAAACGTAAAATCCATCAAGCATCTGATTCCTCCGTTGTAGCTCAAATTCGATGGGTAGTTGAAAAACAGCTGTTAGGAAGTTATAGGGTAAATTGATCCTTTTTTGATGCCCCTTTTCTCAGCCCCCAGAAATCAGAATTTCAAAATTGCTTTTGCAATTTGTTGGGTATATAATCAAGATTACCTATTTTAAAGTCAATTTCTGAAATTAGGATTAGAACATTAGTTTCACAAATTTCCACTTTTTATTTCCACTCCGAAAATAAAAAAATTAATAGAATAATTTAAGGTTTTTTCTTCGTGTTAATGTGACTCTTTGAGGGAAAATTTTTCATTTGATTTGGCTCAGTACCACTTTCCGAGGAAAAGTGCAAAACGTACCCTAAATCATTGGGTATCAGAAATTCAGTGGAGAGCGAGTTACCTACCTTCTTCAGCGGACGCCAATGGCCTTGGTGGCATATTCATAAACTAATCTACCTTTCCTAAACTGCTACTAGAGTGTGCTGGCGTCGTTATTACGCCCATGACAATTATTGGGGCTTTTGAAGTACGTGAGTATGATGTTTTGGAGTTGAAAACGCTGCTAATCATTACACAACGGTTCATTTTTCTTTATAAGATACAAAATTGGAAAATATCTACTCAATTATGGTTTTAACTTTGTGATAAAATCGAAAACTGATTACTTGAAATTCGATTTTTATCGCCAAAAATAAATCTATAAGTAAGTAGATATTTTACAATTTTGAATTTTCGTCTCCCGAAGAAGCCCCAGTTCCTGGGGAGAAACGTTCGAGTTTACTAAATTTAAAAAAATCAATTTAAGGACAGAAGGCCTTTTTTGTACAGTCTTGTTAATAATTTGAACTGTCCAAATAAAGAAACGTAACAGAAATATGGTCCGTAATGTGGGTTTTTTTATATTTTCATTATTATTGGTATTGAAAATTCATACAGCTATAAAAGTTTCAGAACATATTCATCAAAGTACACTACAGTACAAAAACATACAAAAAGCACAATCAAAATAGTGAAATTACTTACAATATAAACTTACAACTTGATACCACAATCCTCTTTGAATTTAAATAAAACTTTGTAAACATGTAATTCTCTCTGCAAAATACTGATATAATTAAACGGTGTCGCTATTATGCTACCTAGCTGGTTAAAAAGCATATCTCTCAGTACATGATATCTTTCACATTCCATTATGATGTATTCCATGTCTCCATTCCCTCCACAGTGCTACCATATACGTCCCATTCCTATCGCTACCATATACGAAGGGTACAGTGCAAGGTTGCTCCTGATTCTGCAGATTGATCATACGAATGTTCTACCATATTCATGCTTGAACCAGGGCTTTCTTTTGATCACGGGATGTATGTTCTTGAAAAGCCTTCCCTTTTCACTTGAGATTCCCTGTTTCAATTTATGCGGCCATTCAGAGAGTTGCTTGTTTTAAAAAACCGCGTAAAATTCAGCTCTAGGTAGTAAGATGTTGGTATAATCTCCCGAAATAGCAGCAATCTTAACAGCTCTATCCACCTCCTCATTATTTAGCCACATGTGCACTTTAACCCATATGAAGTTGATAGTGGTGCCCCTAGTACTAAGATTTGCCACTAAATGAATAATGTGTGCTATAATGTGGGTTAGTATGCCGCATCTTCAATCAGTTTGTGTCTCTTAAACTCTCTCATTTTTGTCAAATCATCTAAAATTAGCTCAGTTATTTTGCAAATTTATTAAAAATGTTCCCTGATCGATTTTGTGAACGATCACTCGTAAGGTGGTCAATTGATCAGGTATCGGGAGGTTGGGGGTAAGTGGTAGAGAAGACGCCCCAGGAGGATCGGTTCAGACGGCGGGACCCCACCTGTCGTGCGGTGGCCTAAACACCGGCCTTTCATAACACCTGTTGACGGACGCAAAGGATTCCAAGTCAAGGAGGGAGAACAGATTATCATACATAATATAAAATATATATACCATAGCCTTGTCAGAAAAAATTGCTGATGGTTTAAAAATAAGTTCCAGTCATGCGGCATGATCGTATGAGCGAATTTTCGTAAATTATCATATTGTATAATGTTAAATTGTTTTGAAATTTGAGTTTTTTGAGTGCAAAGAAATTGTTAGCTGTTGATTTTATGGCCAAAAACGAATTCTAAATTAAAATCTGCCAATCAAAAAGAAATTTTGAATTTTCAGCTTCCCTTGCGATTTTTATCGATTTTTCAGCAATTTTTATTGAAATTCATGAATAACTTCCATGATTAAAGTATTCTTCTTGCCCCCATCCTGGATAGAGCAGGAGAAGTTCAAGCTAGTTGTCAATTTCTTCTGCAGTGTTGATAGGAATTGAAAGTGATATTTTTTAGCTGAGATATATTTTGAATTAAGCCCAATTTGTTTCAATATTGACATGATCTGGATAGCATGGTTTCTGAATGATATGTTCACTCAATGAGATTAAGATTGCCGAATGATCACAGCTGAGGTCATAATTTTCCTCTATCAGCATGTAATTCACGGAAAGGTTTCTTGTTGTGAAGAAGTCCATTAGGTAGGGTACTTTGCTTGATTTTTTTGGCCTATTGTAGGTTTTCCAGTGAAATTTGTTTCATAGTTGGTTTCACAGATTTTCCTGTTTAGAGCATATCCTTTGATAGCACAAAAGCGTGATTCTCATCTGGTATGTTTTGCGTTGAAGTCTCCCTCCAAGATGATGCGGTTTTCAAATGGGGTAAGGATTTCTTCATAATCTTCTTGACTGAAATTGTTATTGGGTTGGCTGTAGATCCTGGCCACTTCCAATGGATATAGTTGCGCCTTAATTTTGATACCGCTAATCGGAAACTTTTCAATTTCAATTTTAGTTGATGCATGATGGAGAATGATTTCCTTGACGAGTACTGGTCTACCGCCTCTTCCTTGATTGCTTGGGTGAAGGGTATGGTAACATTGCATCTTTTAATTTTGTATCTCTTCCATCACAACTGTATAGCTATGCAAATATTCAGCACAACAACAAACAAGGATTCGGAAAACAACACAAAAAGCAAAATCGCAAAGAAAAGAGTAACCATTGAGAACTATTACTGATCAGTGCAGGAGGGAATTTTCCCGTCCTTCTTCCCTCAAACCTGGGAAGCTTCCCCTCTTCATACTGTCAGAGCTGCCAACAAGTTGAAAAAGCGAAGAGTGTCCGCTGAGTGCACTGTCAAACTCGTGGAATCCGAGTGTGCCCCTAACTGCTGAGTGAACAACCCCACTCAACTATGTATTTGATCAGGTGAGTGGAGGTTGACACTCCATTTAGGGAGTGTGAGTGAACATACACATTCAGGCTTTGTCTATGAATTCCGCCCTTAGAAAAGGATTTTAACTTGCCGAACCAGTCCGATCAGCTGAGTGAGCTCTTAACGCAAATTTCTCCGTTCAAGCGTTAGACGTCTCCCCGAAATTCTACACTAGTGAAATTCTAATCTGTTCAATAGAAAAAGCGCCGAACAAATAGCTCACTACGTGAGTACTGATCTAAATTGTTTGTTATAGTCACTCACATTGCGGTCCGAATACTACGTGTGGTCGTAAGACAATCTTGTTCTAATACCTGATAATTTTGCCAAATAAATGTTTGTATTTGTGTTTACTATTGATATTTCATTGTCCCGGTGAATTAGGATGGTATCTATAAGCTGAGATATACCATAAGGTATCTGATAGATACTTGCGCCTGTTCGTGGAACATTTTAGGACGTGCCTGACGGAAGGTTAAACACTGAGTTTGGCTCAACCTGAATAAGTGATTCAATCACACTCACAACACAGATTGTGAATTATTATCCGTCGAGCCAAAGAATGAGTGGAGGGGAAAATGAGAAATAGACAAGGGAAACGACGATGGGGGCTTGCGTGATCCAACCTGCACCCACAGGACAGCGAATGTGAAGGACGAGGGAGCTGTGGTAGCGCAGTCTAGCGGGCTCTTGGGTGAAGACTGGGGGTTCGGTTCCATTACCCAAATTGGAAAAGGGGCTTCCCAAATCCCTTTCCGTGACGACGCCATCTTAGGGGGTCCTCCACCCTCAACTGGGTCATAATCAGTAAATAACCCCCAGAGCATCCCTCGCAGTCTCTCTTTTCTTATCAATGGTTCTATATATCCTTCAACCCTCACGTTGAACCAACCGTTCTCAGACGTAATTCCCTGACTCAAGTGGTTATACATCACGATTTGATCATTTCTATCAACACTGTAAACCAGGTGATCCTATATTCGAGTTGATATACCAACATAAGTGGAAATAAATAACATAAGTCTATACTTATGTTATGGCGAACCGCGGAATTGGAAAAAAATCCGATTCATCCACAAATAGTGGTATTATAAAATCAGAGGGTCGTTGAAACTTCTCGGTGGTCTAAGCGTTACTCTTCCTGAGTCACCTGGTTATTTTATATTTCTGTTATATTCGCAGTTCTCATGTTCTTCTTATCAGCTTTGGAACATCCAAAGCTAATTTCTTTCCTAATCGACTCGCGTTGCTGAAATTTAATGGAACTCGTTCGGGACACCTCAAAAACAATTACGAGGTTCGAAGGATCACTGAATAGCTGATGGGGCTTCTGAGGCTAATTTCTATCCTTTTCAACCTGCCGTTTTACTAAGATTTTTGTTTTGTTGTTTTGACATTTTTGGAGAATTTTTCAACATTCATCCACTATATAAACCGTAAACTTGTGGGCCTGAGCTGTAAAGGTGTGAGGGTCATTCTCATTTCATTTGCCGCTTTTGGGCGTTTGAGAACCTCAGTGACGTGAAATATGAAAGTGCTCGAAAATGAGGTTAGATCAGCAAATACTACTCATTGTACATTGCAGATTTGTGTTCCATACAAACAGTGAGTTTTTCATTGATGTATTTTATATATATATATATTTGTTTTTTGTATTAAAAAACAGGACATTGATGATTTCTGTAAAATGGATGATTTGGCAAAATTGTTGTCGGGGCTCAAGTAAGTACAAAAGAATCACGTTCAAACGTAATATTCAGATTTCACGGAATTCATGTTGAAGGCAGTGTAAATGAGCTTAAATCTCAGGAGTGTTACCCTATTAGTGTTACCGTAATATCAGGAGTGTTACCCATCCTTGGTCACACTCCTGAGAGGTAACACTCATGAGGATTTCCGATAAAAATGGCGTCACACAGGATGATGAAGTGACAAAACTCGGGGATGGCTACTGTTTGAAACCTGTCACCAAGCAGTATGGTTGTTGATATAGGATTATTTTGTTTAAGCACCAACAACACTCTTAATTTGTGTAACACACATGATTGAAAATAAAAATACTCAACATGTTTTTAGGCTTCTTTCGCTGTAAAAACTGCTGCAACTCCAAGCACTCCACTACAGTCTCACATCTTCAACTGGACAATATAACCTTCACATCTGACTGTTTCCCACCATTTTCCATCAGCTTTCTTGATCGCAAAAATGATAACACTCCTGAGGTCCCATTGAGAAGAGATATGGGGGACTGACTAAAGTTTACTGCAGCTGGTAACCCTGGCCAGTTCTAGATTGTCATTGTTTCGTAACAACCCAACTTCTACTTAGGTGTTAGGTATGAGGGGACAGTAACACTCATGAGTTTCCAGGATTTCAGGTTTCATTCGTCATCACTGTGTATTGGTTAAAGGGGATTTTGGGCAGTCAAATTATTACTTCGTTGATCTCCCAACTTATACTACTCTTTTTTCCCCAAAATCACTAGTTTTGGTCAAGAATTGTGAGAATTCGTTGTCGGGGACATGAAAGCGGCAAATGAAATGAGAATGACCAGTGAACCCTTTCGGGAGGCACGATACGCCAAGTTTTGATCATTTATTAGATACATATGGGGCTTAATAATAATTATTGACCAATGATCTGTGCAGAAGGGCTATCTTATATAGAAATAATAAACATTTGCGTTTTATGTATGTGTTACTGTAAAAGCCCGAAGTGCGGTAAATGCAAGGATTTACCAAAAAATCCTAGCATGTCCCATTATTATTGGTAAAAGCCCAGTGTTGGCACTCAAATTGGACTTTTTCCAGTAAATCTTGGGATTTTCCTAGAGGCTTGGTAAAAGCTAGCATTATTTCAGTTAGAGAGCGTGTTTCGAACTTTACCAACCGATTGTGGTAAATCTTAACATTTCCCAGCGTTAGGAGGCAAAAGCTGAAATAAAGGTGAACGGTACTGTTTTTGTAAACTTCTAAACTTTATTTTCACGTAGTAAAATCAAGTAAAATGATACCAAGGAACTTACAATAAGTTACTTGTTGCAACAAGGTAGAGAATTATGGCACTTCGAGTTGCACTTCATATTTGCTGCCTTGCAGAGGCATTTTTTAGTGGAAAACTTTTTGAAACAATTGTATTTCTAGAAACCCTGACCAATGATTGTTCCCGAACATCAATACGAAGGCTTATTTCTTCATCATCTGCATACAAGCCTCTGCATGCAAGCCTCTGTAGGTACTACATTTTACCACGAGTCTTGGAAAACCCGTACATTTGTCAAGAGAGATTGGTAAAAGTCCGAAATGCCTCAGTCACACAAGGTTTTTGGGCATCTACCAAATTGGTTAGTCAATCCTAAGATTAACCAACTGTCAAGCGGTAAATGATTGTCTTTCATATAATTTAGGGCTTTCACCAACAATATTGGGAAATGCTAGGATTTTCTGGTAAATTCTAACATTTACCGCACTTCGGGCTTTTACAGTAACATATGCATCAAGCTGCGTCTTGAACTCATCTCAATTGCTGCGATCTTTCTCCTTCCGCCTTATCGCCCTCCACGACCAGCTTCCCGATGAAGAAAGTTCAAATGGGTTTAGGCAAAGGGTTTTTAACAGAGGGGACCATGTGTTTTGGGAGAGGGCCCACCTGCTGGGGATGGAGCACCTGCGGAAGAATAAGATCAACTAATGGCACGCGCCACATCTGCCCAGCGCTGCCGGACCCAACACCGGCGACATCAGGGGAGCGCGAGCCGGAGTTCGGGGCTCCTAATCTCGTTTACGGGTCTTTGGCCTCTCGCCAAACATGTGCGAAACCTAACGATTAGCCAAGCAAGTGCGATCCCCGTTCATCTTCAAGTGATCTTGGGGATGGTGATGAAGGGGTGATTTAATCGAGACTCAAAACAAATGAGTTAATTTCTGTTCCAATAACTGCCTGCCGAATAATGATTGAGGAATCAAACAATACATAGAGGTTTAGTGATATATTTTCAAAAACATTTTTTTTTTATTTTTTAGTAATTTGCTTACTGGTATGCTAGACCACAGGATAGATAGATTTATTGGCACATATGAATATACAGAATAGAAAAAAACATTGAAAACGGTAGGTTATTAATTAATTAATCAGAACAAAATTGTACAGCATTTCAATTTAAAAAAAAAAAAAAAAAAAAAAAATTCGGTTACCTCTATTTACATACTTCGGACGAAATTATTGAAACCAGAATGTGTTTTAGCTGAAGCGTTTCACATAAACCCGTCTTCAATCTTAGGTTCAACCAATAGTGAGATAATAACTTAAAATATTTATAACTCATAAACCGCGTCATAACAAAATATCGCATAGGTTACACCAGGTTACACGATCCTTAGTTCCGTATCATCGGTATCCATGTTGTCGTCCCAGATTTTGTTAAGAAATTTCGTCAGCTTTTTTGGCTAGTTAGTCCATGGCTAAAACGCATTCCACGGCTTTGGAATTCACTCAGCTGATCAGTGATCACCCAGGCGTCTTCACCATTCTCCTTTGACCCACCCCCCCCCCCCCCCTCTCAAATGTCAGCTTCCTGCGTTGAATAGGGAAGAAAATGGCTTTGGAGCTCACTCAGCTGATCAGTGATCACCCAGGCGTCTTCAGCATTCTCCCTTGACCCTCCCTCTCAAATTTCAGCTTCCTGCGTTGAATAGGAAAGAAAATGGCTTTGGAGCTCACTCAGCTGATCAGTAGTCACCCTGGCGTCTTCAGCATTCTGCCTTGATCCTCCATCTCAAATTTCAGCTTGCTGTATTAAATAGGAAAGAAAATGGCTTTGGAATTCACTCAGCTGATCAGTGATCACCCTGGCGTCTTCAGCATTCTCCCTTGAGCCCCCCTTCCAAATTTCAGCTTCCTGCGTTGAATAGGGATGAAAATGCCTTTGGAGCTCAGTTAGCTGAACAGTGATCACCCAGGAGTCTTCAGCATTCTCCCTTGACCATCCCTCTCAAATTTCAGCTTCCTGCGTTGAATAGGAAAGAAAATGGCTTTGGAGCTCATTCAGCTGATCAGTAGTCACCCTGGCGTCTTCAGCATTCTCCCTTGATCCTCCATCCCAAATTTCAGCTTCCTGCTTTGAATAGGAAAGAAAATGGCTTTGGAATTCACTCAGCTGATCAGTGATCACCCTGGCGTCTTCAGCATTCTCCCTTGAGCCTCCCTTCCAAATTTCAGCTTCCTGCGTTGAATAGGAAAGAAAATGCCTTTGGAGCTCAGTCAGCTGATCAGTGATCACCCAGGCGTCTTCAGCATTCTCCCTTGACCATCCCTCTCAAATTTCAGCTTCCTGCGTTGAATAGGAAAGAAAATGGCTTCGGAACTTACTCCGCTGATCAGTGATCACGCAGGCATTTGAAATGTGGGTCTTCAGCTTTCTCCCTTGAGCCTCCCTCCCAAATTTCAGCTTCGGTTAAATAGGTTACACCAGGTTACACGATCCTTAGCTTATTTAACCACCGCTTCACAAATCAAACCGTTCTCGCAATATTCGGATCACCTGCTATGAATCAAATCATCGAAACACCAGCTCAATGAAATCATCAGAAATTAACAAGCGGTTGCAATCATGTTCGCAGTATCAATTATTGAGAATGATCACCTGAGTGTACACAATTATTCAAATAACCATGCTCATAACTCAGCTTGTTGGCCACACACTTCGCAGTAGTTAACATAATATGGTTGGATAAATCGAGAGCTTTCTAACGAATAGTCAACGAATTTCGGGGGATGAAAAACGACGAAGTACCATTTCCCTAGCAACGACTCGGTTGTAAGCGGAAATCATCAGATTGTTGTCGTCACAGATTTCGTCCCACATTTCGTTTCAGATTTCGTTAGCTTTTTTGCCTAGTTAGTCCATGGCTAAAACACATTCTGTGTTAAAAAAAAAAAAGCCCAACGAAATGATAAGTTCTTAATGAACTTGTGTTATTCCGTGAAGTTGATCTCTATCTTAACTGAGCTGAAGTTCTATCTTGATAATCTAATAATACAAGTAAACTTTGGAAAAATAAACTTAAGCTCTAAAATTTAAAATGACTTGAATATACCTAAGCCTACTTTGATAACGAGACTTGTGTGGGCAATTTCATCCTTTTAATTGACAATATTGTATAATCTGCCGTAGGCTGTAATTATACCAATAATTAACCCAAACTTCTACCGATTTGAGTTAATGTCCCTTCAACTCAACCAAATGGTGACGGTAGACCGAGAGTTAAAATGGCTTTAAGGAATTATCTTTCACCACGTTAATTCAGACTTAAAAGCATTTACCTACTCCAGGAGACGGTTAAGGTTTGGTTAACCCTACGTCCAGCGTCCACCAGGTGGAAAGGAGTTACACCGTCCACCGGGTGGGGTCCGCTTGGTCACGAGCCGGTTCGCATTGGGTCTATGTGGATCAAGGGAAATAATTTCGCATATCAATAAAATAAACGGTTTATTATTTCAACAAGATACTGGCAATCCTGCTATTAGCAAATATTTCTACTCATCGAATGACTATTGAACATCGAAAAATAATGATGCTGATCGTATATCTTAGGTCTATACCTAAAATTTTCAGTATAAAATAATAAAAATATTGGCAATTAAAACGAACAAAACAAAAAACATTGGAAGCAGTGTTTATTTCAAAGAAACCCGAACGATACTAATCATACTCCAGTAGATTAACATGCATAGTAAACCACAAAATAAATAAACTATTAAACTGACTTAACAGATCAGTATCATGTAAGTTTATGTAACACAGTCATTAAAGTCAGGTGTTCCAAATACAGGTAGGCCAAAGCAAATCAGGTTCAAATCATGAAAGTTCTCTAGTTTATAATCCACAAGGTGGGGTCCAGACGGTCACCGACTATGCTTTACAGAAACGAATGGAGAAAAATGGCGCATTTACCGTACAGGCAGAAGCGCTTTTGCCAACACTTGGATCACGACTGAGAAGTAGAGTAATCAAGGTCATGAAAGAAAATAGTAACGCTGGGGTCCACCTGGTAGACGGAGGGTTTATTGCGACTAGTAACTATGTCCACGATCTCGAACAGTGTGATAATTATGTCTGACAAAGCGATGGCTCTCCAGAGCATGGAAACATCTCCCAAACAACAACAACAACAGTAGCGGGTTTTTTAAATCTAAATCTTAACGTGATTATTAGATTTCCTCTAAGTTCAAATAAAGAAGATTCCAAGTAATTTTTTCTGAAAATGAATTCAAATGGAAACCCCGAATCATAGTGAAGTGAAGTGAGATGACCCACGGATATATATAGCATTTCCAGCGTAGTAGAAGATGCAAACAATTTTTTCGACCCCGAATAAATGCTCATTTCGTGGGTATTTTTGAGTTCAACGAGACATGTAGGATGTCTTCCGAGACCCTTGAAAGATTCAAATGCTTCGAGACCCTGTGTAATTTTTCCTGATTGGGTATGAATAGGAAAGACGTTAGCCTCAGAGCTCACTCTGCTGATCATGGTGGCTCCGTACCATTTCATCTAAAGAGGTTCCGCAAATTTCAGCATCTTGCTGAACTTCAGGGTCAGGGTGGCTTCGTATCCTGTCATTATTATCCCAAAGTCCTAAAGAGACTCCGTTTCTAATTTAAGTGTGGAAAACAAACTTGTTACAAGGGTTTGCGAACACACGACAGACACACAGACAGACACGGAACCAAAGTTGTTCAGAATGGTCTAAAAAGTGAAATGCGAGCGGAAATTTTGATTTTGGAGACCAACAATTTTTTTTTCTCCCGAAAGTCAAATTAATGCTTCCACTACCTCGGAAGCAAAAAGGGTAGGTGACCTGGCCGCAATCGGGCGGTTTCAAAATTGAAGGGAACAACATAGCAGCCGTGATCTGGCTATGGCATTTTGGCTACTGCGACGGCGGGCCGCAATCGGGAAACCCCCTCCACCCCATATAAATGCCAGGGTAGATAGATTGAACGGCTGAATGGGACTTTGTGGAAGACGACTGAAGCAGTAAACAAAGAGCCAACCAAACAATTGGCAAACATGCCAATCCGCCTACGGGAAACGGTCCTTCTGGATGCACTATATGCCATTCGCTCTACGCTCTGCACCTCCTCTAACTGCAACCCTCACGAACGAACCAACCCACCCTCCACCCCCTAATCTACCCTCATCGCTCGAGGATTACTCCGCCTTGACCCTTGAGTCCTGTTCAAGCCCAACTGAAGAAGTTCGACCGTCCTTCAAAATTTGACCCCCAAGTCGAGGAGGACAAGCTTTTGAATGGTGAACATGATTACACCCGAATCCGGTGCCGAAGTGATCGGGAGACTACCTACAATTTCACAAGACCGGAGGAGTATGAAAGCGCTAATCCGTTTGGGAACGTTCAAGTGAGAGTTGCAAAAGCGCGAAAAAAAGCGCAAATTTCTGGCAGGGAGTCAGTTGCATGATCTCGCGTTCATGAGTAATGCCGATATTTTGCCTTACTAAGAATATATCCCGTATCTGACCAAAACCTACTTTTGGGAAAATGCGTCTTTTGGTTTTGAGTCGAAATTTCCTGATATTAACTCTATTTCACGTTGTCTCGAGCTCCAAAAGCACTCATTCCAAAGGAAATTTCCCTCTGAATCGCGTAATGTGGCTGGAAAAACATTATTTTGGTCAGAAAATTGAAAAAAAAAGTGTAGAACATATATGTACAAGGCGATTTCCTCGTTTCTGGTGTACATACGAGTTTTCGTTTTGCAATAAGACTGATACGTTTTTTCTGAAACAAAATAAGTACCGCTCTACGTGGCGACAAACAATTATTATCTTGAATATGCAGGATACTAGGAGAAATTATCACGCTGCTCGCTTATGTTAACGGAGTTTACCTTCAACTCGCATTTTGTTTCTTGCCAGCCAAAACAACTGCGTGCTACCAACGTATATGGTACTTTGTGCAGGAGCTTTGTGATTCTTTCGGTGTGAACTTATCCACAAAAGTGTTCATTCTTGACTTTGAATAGGCAGTTCACTCGTCAGTAGAATCGGTCTTCTTAACGATTATGTCAGCAACACTCCCAAAGGGCAACACTTGAAAACGTATTTCGGGCTACTTTACTTGACGCCAAACCGTCCCTGCCGATAGTCGAATTGGCGACTTCATAGAACACCTGGTAAAAACTTAAGTTGGGCCTAAAAGGCGGTTTCGGATTTTCGCGCTTTCGCACCTCATTTTTTGCGCTTTTGTACAACCCATGCTTCCCGGAAATTAGCGCTTTCGTACACCGTCCTTCGAAGGATTAGCGCTTATGCCATCTAGCCCACAAGACATCTCGCTCCGCTTGGAAGCGATAGGATTCTTGCCGGAAAACCTTTCCCTAAAGCTGATGGTACTGAAGATGAAGACACCATCAACGCCAACCAGGGTTACCAGGTGGTATGGGACAAAAAGCTGTACATTCCTATGATGGGGCAGACTAAAAATACTCCTTAAACTATCGAACAGTCATGAGTTCCTAGCTTCTACAATAATTATATGCATTTTCATTATTATAGAACAATGTTCAGTACCCTGCCAAATGGGACCTAATCTATATGTTCAAATAAATATCCTGGCCGACTAAAATAGGTGAATTCAGATAAGTTTTCAACAATTTTGAGTTAAACCACTTTCTTTTTGCACTAAAACCGTATTTCTCAACTTTAAATAAACAAAATTTAATTTTTGAGCATTTTTTCGAAATTAGCGTTAAATGAAATAGAATTGTGTCTTTTGATTCTCGGAAACTACCATATAAATATCATACCGCCAGCTGAAACGAACTGTTTTGAAAATTAAATCTTTCTGAAAACCCATGAAACTTCTAGTTTTACTTGCCTAAAAATGTTTGAAGATTGCCGAATTTCGCAAAAACTGCCTTTGGTCAACGAAAACGGTTTCGTCAACATTGCGATTTCGTTTCGATTTGGTAGATACATTTTTGTTGGAATTTGAAAAAACGTGGTAGGCTTGACAAATATAATCGAGGCAACTTCCCACTAAAGAAGGTTCGTGGTTAAAAAAATCATAAAGCCGGTCATTTTACACAACAAAAACAGGACATTTAGCATTTAGCCAAAACCGGAACCTGGGTCCTATTGCATAAAACAACAAGTTACAAGTGTACAAGTTAACAAGTATAGATACTTGTAATACACGGTAAAACAGAACAAGTGTATCACCGAAACAAAGAATACAAGTTTAGAAAAGTTACACTTGTAGAAGCTAAGTTTACAAGTGTAGCAGAAAAGAAAAATGGCGTGTGGGGACAAACGGAATGAACAACGTCAAGCGGGATGCCGAAATTGAAGTTTTGTCTGCGAATCATAATATAAAAACGGTGTTAAGTACACGACAAGTTTGATTGGAAGATAGGTAAATTATAAACTGAAAAGTGGAGAAAGTGAAGAAAGAACTTATTCTGATGGCTGGCATACCTAATCGGATTTTTCTCCTTTATTCAGCGGAAATTATTAATCTGTTCAACTTTTCAATACCAAAGCTAGTATCAATATCAGAAGAAACACGCTTCAAGGAGGTTTTTGAAGGATTAAACTTGTCAAAACAAGTGTCAAACCATTTGGATACGCTAGCTGATGAATTCGGGAAATACTTCCCTAACACTGCTGACGAACATATTAACAGACTTCTAACAAATCCTTTCCATGTCAACGTTGAACATGTTCCAGAAGACCTGCAAGAAGAATTTTTTGAAATAAAAAATTATTCTTCTGCCAAGTATGACTTCGAAAAAATGGCTACTTCATAAAAGCTACGTGTTTTCAAATTGTGTTTTGTATAAATAGCAAATAAACAATTGTTTTCAGTGTAAAACTTGCATTTTTTCAAATCCATTCATTAGTTATGTAATGGGGGCGTGGGAGGCTTTCATTTTACCACAAGGGCACGTTACAAAAAAGTTTGGGAACCCCTGACCTAAACAAAGAGTACAAGCGTAGAAAAGTTACACTTGTAGAAGCTAAGTTCACAAGTGCAGCAGAAAATAAAAATGGCGTGTAGGGACTCACGAAATTAACAACGTCAAGCGGGATGCCGAAATTGAAGTTTTGTCCGCGAATCATAATATTAAAACGATGTTAAGTACACGATAGGATGGTTTATCGTACATGACAAGGTGTAATGATTGGAAGACAGACAGATTATAAACTGAATAGTGGTGAAAGTGTGTATTTGATTTCAATTTATTCTAACGGCTGGCATAATCGGATTTTCTCTAATCAGTTCATCAAGTCTTAATGCTGCTGGGTTAGGAATGTCATCTGTAACTTCGAGATGATCTTCACACTTCACTTTGTCCTTCAATGATGAGGAGATCCTCAATATCCGATTAGGAAAAATTGCACAGGGTCACGAAACATTTGAATCTTTCAAGGGTCTCGGAAGACATCCTACATCTCTCGTTAAACTCAAAAATACCCACGAAATTAGCTTTTAATCGTGGCAGAAAAATTCGTTGGCGTCTTCTACGCTGAATTCTTCTTCCTTGTGTGTATTCTTCAGCAGAAGATGATTCCCACTTATTACACCGAAAAATTGTCAACTCCACAATGCTGGAAAATAACAAGTGTACAGGTGAATGGGCGTAGGTTAAAAATCGGCCATTTTTTACTACTAAACAATGACTTGTAAAAAATGATTGGGAAACGCTTACAAACTCATTTTCGACAACTTGTACATAATCGGCTTGTAACTTGTCACTTGTTGATTTATGAAACAGGCCCCTGGCAACCCGGATGCCAACACTAGTAATACCGCCTACTTCACCCTCTAACCCTCTCCCAGAACCTTCTCCCGAAATACCTGCGCTCTTATCCAAAGAAATGAAAAACATTCGAAAGACCCCAGGATACCTAGCTGACGACATTCCGTTCTAAGGATGGTGGTGAATGTAGTATTATCTACAAGTATTAGCATTATATATAGTATCATGTACACCAGTTTGTTGTTATGTATCTTGAAACATAGAAGTGAATTATCCAATATCATGCAGTTCGATTCTGTCAAATAAAGCCTATAGTTAGGCAAAAACTCTTTTCATTTTACATTGCATCCCACGAATGAAACATCTTACTTAATGCAATAGTATGCTCCTCTAGGTCGTACCTACCCTCCACAAAAGGGAATCGAAGAAATATAAGAAAGTTTTAAAAACATTAAAATGAAAATTTGTTTGTACTGATTCGAGATTTTTATCAATTTCGATCATCTTTACTACGATGCCATCATGACAGCGAATTGACCCAAAATGATTGGTTTTGCTTGTTTTGTTTCAGATCAATTGTGCTACAGAATTGAATCAGAAAACGTGTTGCTGACCACCTGGCTTCCACGCTCCTCGGTGAATAAACGCTGGTTCAGCTCCGTTATAATTCACCAAGTTACCGGTTGAGATTCATGTCACTCAACCTTCAGGTGGGACGCAAGCAGAGGCATATAAATGCCGCATCTTGGACTCACAAATGAGATGAGTAGAATAAATTTCGTAGCTCGGGATTCGAAATTACCATTTCATGGGACTCAAACTTTAAATAAAATTACGGCGGGAGACAATTCTGGAACAGCTATAATTTACTATGGTTTTAAGATTCTCTCGAATACAATACTCAATTTAAGAGTGGTTAGATTTAGATAACATGAGTAGGTACGTACCTACACAAATATTGTAAATTTGGGGCCAATATTGGAATGGAAAATAAAGACAGATTTCTTTTCCTACCAATCGCTCATGTACCTACAGTTAAGACAAGAAACTAACAGCAATGGCGATTATGCTATACTTTTTTTACTTATTAGATGATACATTTATTGTATTCAATAAAAATAATGTAATGCAATTTTTGGCTTTCGTAATTCATAATACAGCATCCCAAAGAATAATAGCGTAACGTTTCTAGGCATCAACATATCAATGAACTTGAAGTGAGACCACCATATCACCCTCGTTGCTCCCAATGTTTTATCTGCGATCTATCTGCTCTGCCAGCAGTTGCGTAAGTCATGTGACTCAAGTATACTGCGCCTACATTACCAAGGAAAAATCGAAGCTCTTCTTGTATTAAATCTAAAGGGTTGTTTCCACTAGGAGTGAGAGTACAAGTACCATTTTGGAAAAGTCCGTCGCACAGTGGGACAAAACGGCCTTTTTGAGGGACATTGCTTTAAAAAGAAAAAACAAAGAGAAAAAAACTATAGGTTTGGGCTGCATCAATTCTAAATATATATAGAACGTAGTATCTGGAGACGAAGTTTCAATTTTTTAAACTACTTCCTTACCCCAGGTTTTCCTAAGAATCACTAACAAAACTAGGTGAAATAACAGTTTTTTTTTTTGCTATTGAAGCGTCGAGTTTATTGTCGAGTTATTTAGCTTCTGGGAATTTTTCGTATTTTTTTTCGGCGATTGTGGTCTCATTTCTTGATATCTATAGAAGAACTCAACACTGAAAGAAAAATTTTCGGGTGTTTTAGTAGTCAAAGCTTCACTGAAAAACGCTGATTTCGAGTGATGATTATTACAGCATTATTAAGGAACTTTGAATAACACTGAACAACTACAAAAAAGTTCGATGACAATGGGTCTGAACCCAATGGTTCTGGTGGTTTTTGGGGGGGCTGAAGCCGGATTCAAGGGCGGTTGTTTACCAGGATGTCAAGGTTCCGCAGTCCAACACTCAAATGTCAAATAGATTAATGTTAAAAAAAAAAAATCGCTGAAATTCTTAGAATTTTTAACAGTTTTATTCAAAAAGCAGGTGCTATATTGCCTTGAAATTTCGAAGGTAGACATTGATAATCAATATCCCATGATTATATCAACAAAATAAATACGTATATAAATGATTTCCTAGTTTTCATTGAGTACCTAGGTATTATTTTCTTAATTTCTCCGAAAAATGAAATTTAATTATTCTTTCATATAAATTTCATACTGTATATAAATTAAATAAATTAATTCAGACGCCCGAAAGTAAGGTGTTCCTCCCAGGTTTTCTATGCAAAGACGTTTACAAGTACACGTTTACAAGTATTATAATATTAGGAAGGGCAATAGAGCCTATATAAGATAGGTATTCAGGCTCTACCACCATTCGTTCCACTCTTATCGGGAGATAGACCTTACCATTCGATTCAGCGCGAAAAATACCGGACCATGTCAGACATTTTAGTTTAAGTATTAACGCAGGAGAACAGCTTGTCCCTCAAAAATGTTTTTTCGTCCGGCAGTGCGCCGTCACTAGCAAGTCGAGTATAGGGAGTAGGGTAAACCTGTACACTTACATTCGAACGCTCATTAAAATTGACTTCATCATCCTGGAGCTGTTTTTTCCCAAAGCGAAAATAACTGAGATATGGTTGATTTCTAGCTCCAAACCGGCCTATCCTGAATCTTTTAGATAGTAAAATTACATGATGCCTGCTTAGTTAGCGAGAGATTTCAATGTGAGGACATCATCATCAGGCTGTCAAAACAGCACCCCCCTCCGCCCCTGTACGCACTCCTCCAAAAGTTGTGTAAATGAAGCTCTACTTGCATTTTTGGTATAGAATTTTGGCGATCTTTTCCCTCAAAGAAGATACTACTCACATTGCAGAAGCTAGCTTTACGTCCGATAGTGCGAATGTAGGAACAAAGTTCTCCGTGGGATGGGAAGCCCTTTTCCCGAACGGGATTTGCATTGAAACATTGAGTCCAACACTAAACGTTTGCAAATTTATTATTGACATTTTATGTGTCTTTACTTTGGCACATAAACGAAAAAAGCGTTAACAAAAAGCGTTACGGTTGGTTTTCTGATGATTTCCGCTTACAACCGAGTCGTTGCTAGGGAAATGGTACTTCGTCGTTTTTCATCCCACAAAATTCGTTGATCATTCGTTCGAAAGCTCTCGATTTATCCAACCATATTCTGTTAACTACTGCGAAGTGCGTGGCCAACAAGCTGGGTTATGAGCATGGTTATATGAATAATTGTTTACACACAGGTGATTATTCTCAATAATTGATACTGTGAACATGATTGCAACCGCTTGTTAATTTCTGATGATTTCATTGAGCTGGTGTTTCGATAATTTGATTCATAGCAGGTGATCCGAATATAGCGAGAACGGTTTGATTTGTGAAGCGGTGGTTAAATCATTTTAATAGGTAATTTCTATACTTTACACTCTAGGAAGCTGTAATTTCGTATGTAGCCTCTTTAGGACATTTACTTGATGATGCCCAGGGCCCGAATCAGATGAGTGGCTCTTAAAGCTAATTTCTATGATTTACACTCTAGGAAGCTGTAATTTCGATTGTAGCCTCTTTAGGACATTTACTTGACGATGCCCAGTCCGGATCAGCTGAGTGGCTCTTAGAGCTTCCATACGACTCTGCAACACATACGAGTCTGCAAATAAAGACATAAAATGTCCCAATGTGTTGCACACTCGTATGCAAGCGTTCCTGATGATTATCGTTACTCCTCTCCGAGGGTTTCACCCACATTTCAAATGTGAGCGTCTTAAAATGAAAATTAAGTTTTATCATGGAACATGCTTTAGCCTAGGACTAACTATCGAAAAATGTCACGCGGATGTGTCACAATTTCCTATGAAATTGAGGGTTTTGTGTTACATTTTCACTTGGACATATCCATATCAAAATGAAAAACTACCTACTTCTCTTATTCAGAACGATCTTATTCCTCAAACGAATTGTAGTTCAGAAGTGTTCAGTTCCATGTGTTGGACTTTGATTGCATTTGAGTGCATCACAATTTCCAAGAGGTTTGGTAAATACATCGGCCAATTGATTTTCCGATTCCACCTTTTCTTTATTATTTAAATTCAGGGACCGTGGGAGGGGTCAATTTCCCCTCCGCCGCATCGAAACCGAGGTTAAAATAAAGACGTTTGCAAATAAAGACCAGCATTGATTTTGAAGGTCAAACATTAGAAATTCTCATTTCTTATTCTCCACAAGTCCACATTTTCACCTTTCTATCTAGGAGGAACATTTTGATATATATATATATATATATATATATATATATATATATATATATATATATATATATATATATATATATATATATATATATATATATACATATATGTATATTCATCAAATGTAATGGTTCAGTGATGTAGGTACTCTGTTTCAGACGAAGATGACTGCGAATAATAGAATTACCTACCTTCCTATATATACTTAGTGACAACCTTCAGCTGACCTATTTAGTATACTGCATGGATTGCTTTACAATGTACAGTAATGGTACAGTTTTGTTGATTAGTTCATTCAATTTTTGCTTGGGGAAATTTTTTTCCGTGATGGGAAATTCGGCCGGGGAAATATTTTCCAGGAGGTCTCCCCGGGGAAATTTTGTTCGATTACCCCGATGGTGCATATAGGATAAAGTGATTTCAAGCTGCAACATCCACTTCAAGACAACGCGCATATTAACGGTACCATCCCTATTCATATACCGTGTGTTAATATTTATTTTAACGAGAAGACACGAATCTGAAAATGCCGAAGATAGACAAGAACTTAACACCAGGAAAAAGCACCTGCTGTGCTTTCCATCCCCTCGACACTCATTTTTCTGTTTACTGGCAATAAAATGTATTAACCTATACCAAAAACGATTAGTGACTGTGACATAGTGAAAATTTTCAAATATAAACTGAAAACCTTTCAGCTTTGCAGCACATTTTACTCGCTGGGCGAGTTACATGATGATAAGTCAAATGATTCATATTAATTATTCCAATATGGATCACTTATTGACTTACCTTATCATGATGTATGTCATGCTTTATACTTTAAAGTTAAAAAATTATTATGATTATTATTAATTAATATGTCATCAATAAGCCAGCTGAGGTGTTTACACGATTAGAACAGGAGAAGTGGAAAACTTTTAGTTTTCATATATTAATATTACATATATTAATACCATGTATTCTCTGTATTGAAGTGCATACTTAAACTAGCTCACTTGGTTTGTATTTAGATAGATGTTAATATGTAACAAGTGAGTAAGTGTTTAGGTAATGAAGTTGACATCGAGTTTGAATGTGATTCAAGATTCATTGCGTCAATCAGAAATGCAATATTGAACTCAGTTATTGAGTTAGGGTTCATGATTGCTCTATAATGTGTGGATGATGATGTGAATATAATTTGACCCTCCTGATAATGCAGTGTCTGCGGAGACCCCCCCGGCGGGAATCGATTAGATGCTAAACATCAGTTTATATTGTGTATAGGGATTCGTGTGTACGTACTCGGAGGTATTTACGGAACACGGGCGTTGTCCCAGTGGCGAGGTTGATTGAATCATTGATGGGATGACCACAGTGATGAGGTGGCGTGGAAGTGGGCGGGAGAGGGATTATACGGCAAGGGGTGAGAGGGAAAACGACGGCCGGAGGGGAAGGGGTAATGAAGCAATATAGTCCAGGTGGGTGGGAGACACTGCGCATGTGCGCAAACTCGGTTTCCAACCCCCCACCACCGGAAGGCTCCTGGTCAATATTGGCGGGAAAGTCTAGCGCATACCCTCCACCCCCTGCCGTTACACTGATATCGATTTTCTCTAACACCCCACCACAGCCACACTCCATCCATTCCATCTCACCTCCTTCTCTTCCTCTATAAGCTCTAGTACCACTTACTGGCTGACACCATTACTAAGCAAAAACACAATGATAGTACCACCCTCAGGAGCAACAAGAAAGCTCGAAAATAATCTGAATCTTCAATAATACGGCAAAGACACGGATGACAGCCTCGACATGCTCTTCAACAAATAACCACCTCACGAACTGGGGTTCCTAACTCAATCCTAACTGTCATAAATATTTATATTGAATCACGTTGATTCTGAACGATATTACAGCGGCGAAAACTGACTTTCACGCTTCGCGAATGGAGTGAACCGCAGGGCATTAAAAGTATCACATTTCCAACAGAAAATGAGAGAGAACACGAGTGTAGGGTTTGGAGTGTATATCAGCGTAATTTGTTTGTCTTTGTTTCGGAGAAGGGGAACTGCTGTTAGTCGCGAAAAGAGAGTGGGAGGCGGCGGAATAGGGATGAAAGAGAGGGCGGAATAATATATTGTGGTTAGTTGGCAGTTTGGACACTAGAAGGCGTTTTATGCAGCACGGAGCATGCGCACTGACTTTCCCCCTCCCAGTTCTCTGCCCCCTCGCTTCCCCTCACGCCCATACTCGGCTTCTCCCGCCCTTTAGACGACTGCTTGAATTTTAATTCGGTTCCCCGGAGTTACGGTGCTACCCACAATCGTTTTTAGAGGTTTTTTTTTACCTTTCACCCCGGACGGTGTTGAATTTAATTCAAGCTTACCTTTCTCAACTTTCTTTTTTCTGCTGGTTCCTTTTGGTATCATGAGCTCCAACTACAATCTCTTACTCAGGCTGATCTTCACGAGAGTTATTTTACATTTGAAGGGAGCTAGGGCATCATCCAAATTCAGACTTAGTCGTTTATTGAATTTATTATTAGTTAATTACTGTCTTCACAATATACTTAGGTCATCTTTGTATTTGCAGTACTAATTGTTGGTTATTATTCACATACGCTCAGCTTTTCTAACGTTCTCTTTTAAAATTTTCTATTTAGGCGTTTAGCTTGTGGACATGATGCTGTCTCCGAATCTCAAGTCCTCTTGGCTCCTGGCAGCCCAGGCATTGACTAATTGTCTTGATTATCAAAAGAAATTAATCCAGAACTTTGCGTTTCACGCTTTAACGCGTTCAGAGACTAATTTTCTTTTTGGTTTACGTTTATAAGTTTGGAAGCTTTTTAACGCCTTAGTTTCGAGTACCTATTTAATTATTTACTTATAGCATGATAGCAGCAGTACATACCTACTTTTAATCTCTTGTGCTTGCCTACATGCATTCATCTCTGTTAATAAATTGAATTGAATTCGTAGTTTTGAGAAGGACATTTCAGTATCCCTTTATATTGATTGCGTATACAAATTATTAATAAAAGAAGCTTTAAATTAATTCCTGTAGAATATTGTTATTCACATCATCATAGTGGTCTCCACTATCAGACCGTCACACTGCGTTTCGGCTATGTTTCGCATTAAGGATAAAACCAAATCATTGCACAGTAGTACTGTGCAACACTACTAAACGTCTGTAAACCCATCATATTACGTCAAAATTCAATTTTGAATCTATAGTTGACACCATACAAATTGTAATGAGCCAACTATTGAATCAACACTGTCGCATTTTTATTAAATCCTATTTCCTACTGTACCTATCTAGAAAAAAAATCAACAAATTTTGAGGAGGGGTTAAACAAAAATATTTTTCGTTATCGTTGGATCACACATCAACAATAAACACATAAAAAGAGGTTCACTATTTAATTTGAGCTCTAGTAAATGATAAAGATTCATAATTTACAATTTTACATTGATTGGGTCACCAATCAAGAGCCCTTAAAGTTTGGGAAGTGGACGCCAATTCGGTGGATTATGAATCACAAATCCACCGAACTGGCACTCACCTCCCAAACTTCAATGGCTCTTTGTTGGTAGCCCAATCGATGTAAAATTGTAATTATGGATACTTATCATCTACTAGAGCTCAAATTAAGCAGTGAAAATCTTTTTATGTGTTTATTGTTGATTTTAAAGCTAGATATGACGTGTTGTCGAAGTGCCACATAGACATGTCAGTAGCACATGCCATTGTCAGTAGCACCCTTCTTTTCTGCCTCCTTCTTTAATACCTTCTATCATCCCAAAATCGAAAAGGAGAACCCCCCTTTTAGGGGAAGAATAAATTTGTCAGTGCAATTACGGTCATTATTTGGTTATGAAACATAAAATTCCGACTAGGGACTGTGATGAACTACACAAATCGTGAACATTTCTATTCAAAAATCATAATATTAAATGCAATAGTGAATACATAGTTTTACCGTTGTTAGGCCAAACATCAGATGTTAATAGAAAGTCATATGTTGATAATACCACATCCTTCCTCAGAAGTCGAGGCGCGGATGGGGCCTGATGCATCGCCTAGGCCCGGTTCTGTAGGCGTAAATTGATTTGGTGGTGGCCTCGCATTTTGTAGTGGCTCATTGTCAGTAGCTTCCTGAAAGCGTTCTTCTGATGGAAGAGGAATGAGGTGCTTCTTATTTCTCCTAATGTGGTTTCTATTTTCTGTACCGACTATGTAGGATCTTGGGGCGTAGTGTTTCGCAACTACGGTTCTAGGTACATCCTTGTCCTTTACATGTACCTACCTTTTGACCAACCACCAAGTCCTGTGTCTCCTTACTGGCTCCAAATTTACAGTCAAAATATTCCTTCCTTTGTCGTCGAATTGATGCTTCCCTTAGCCTCAATTACTCGTCATTAGGCAGACACGAGTAATCTTCCTTCAGACACGTCTGCCTGAACACGAGGGGAACACCCTGGCATCATTTGCAGATGATACTGCTATTCTTGCCATTGGTGAAGACAATCGAGAATCGACCTCAAAACTTGAAAGATCCATCGAGAATCTCCATGATTGGGCAATTAAGTGGAGAATCAAGATGAATGAGGCAAAATCAGTCCATGTTGATTTCACCAACCGCCAAATCAAAAATATACCAATCTATCTGAATGGCAGAGTCATCCCTTATGCCAATGAGGCAAAATAGTTGAGTATGACTCTGGGTACAAGAATCCGCTGGAGAGCGCATGTAAAAAATTAAAAAAAACAGAATTGTACACCAAATTCCGAAAAATGTATTGGTTGATTGGTAGACGATCAAAATTGTCTATCCAAAATAAATTAACTTTATACAATCAGGTCCTTAAGCCAGTCTGGACATATGGTGCACAGCTCTGGGGCTGCACTTCTCAAAGTAATCGTGATATTATACAGCGTTTCCAGAACAAAGTACTGCGGTCATGCGTCGATGCGTACCGCTACTCGACCAATAATGATATCCATAACGACCTCAAAATTCCCACAATAAATGAAGTAATAAAAACTCAAGCGATAGCCCATCATCAGAGGCTCCAAGGTCATATCAACGAGGTGGTTGTGAAGCTGCAGGACGTTGATGATCTGCTCAGACGACTGAAAAGACGAAAACCTCACGACCTGTGGTAATAGGGAGTGATGTGTTCATGAAAGTTTGTTCAGTGAGTGTAGTGCTGTGCGCTCCTGCAAATTGTGTTCATTGAAGACACTAAATAGCTGAAACGATGTATAGGATGTGTTATGTATCACAGTCATGTTTCAGTAACCGATTATTCATTGTCAAAAGAAATGTTGCTAATAAGTAGTATTACTTGGTGCGATAAATATTATGAAAAAAAAAAAAAAATTAGGCAGACGTGGTCTTAAATTAGCTGTAGAGATGGGAACAAGAGTCCTCAATCGGAGTCACAAGAGCCACTCTGATGGAGAGTAACCATTCTCCAGCGGGATTGAACGATAAGATAGGAGTCTTGTCTCTAAGTCATCACATTTAAGAATGATAAGTTTAGCCGTGTCCACTGATGACTCTGCTAGACCGTTAGATTGGGGGCACCGAGGGCTGCCGAATGGAATCCCAAAGCCCCACCGCTCCGCAAAATCCGAGAAATCTTTAGGTCTGAATTGTGGTCCGTTGACGAAAATCGTCGTTAATATTGTGAACTAAAGTGTAATAAAATTGTGTATTAAAGTATAATATTAAATAAATGGAGAGACGCTCGCAAGCCTAAGAGACTGCGAGAGACTCTTTTTCAATTTGAGCGTAGTCGGCTTCGACAGTAGTCAGCGCTCTTGAAACATAAAACCTATTGTCAAATTTTCGTTCCAGAACTGCTCCTAGAGCGAAAGAAGACGAATCAGCGGAAAGTCTAGTTTCTGCTTTAAGGTCAAGTGTCTTGAGGACTGGAGGGGATATAAGTACATTTTTCATATTTTCAAACGCCTTTTCTTGCTGACTCCTCCACACGAATGCAGAATCTGTTTTCAGTGATTGGCGGAGAGGATACGAAATGTCAGCAGCGTTATTGATAAATTTCGACAAATATGTATACATACCTAAGAATCGTCTCAGTTCTATGACGTCCTTAGGGGCTGGCATTTGTATTATGGCACTGATCTTAGTTTTATCAAGTTTTACCCCTTGTCTACTGATCTCTTGGCCCAAAAATGTGACTGAACTGCTTTTAATTTGGCATTTTTCCCTATTAAGCTTCATATTGAACTCACAAAGTCTTGATAAAACTACTTCTAAACGAGAATCGTGCTCGTTTTTTGTATCTCGTTTCCTTCTGAATCGCCCACTTCTGACACCATGTGATGAACTACACAACACAAATCGTAAACATCAAGAATATTTCTATTCAAAACTCCCTTCAGGCCTCGCAAGGGGCTCCTCTGGACCCCCCGGTTGCTTTCCGCTTTGAGCCTTCGGCTAAAATGCTAAAACTTGGAACATGCTTTCTTCCCGCTAATTCTTCAACGTAAATAAATTTAAAACTACGACATAAATATTTTACTAATCGAAATTAAAACAGAGTACCTAGGTAGGTAATTTTCTGTTATGGTGCGCGTTTACAATTACTAACCAAGATTAACTTCTCAACTAAGTTACAACAAAACAAGCGGCATTGTTTACTATATCCATTTATAACATAAATAAATATAAAACTACGACATCAATAGAAGAACAAGTAGGAAAGAAATGCGTGATAAATCGAGAGCTTTCCAACGAGTGGAGAACGATTTTTGTCCGATGAAAACTAAAGAAGTTTCATTTCCCCAGCAACGGCTCGGTTGTATGTGAAAATCAAAAGAAAACAACACCCAACTTGTTTATAGGTTGCGTGACGTTTTCTTTGCGTATCAAAATTTTCGGTTGACCCGTCGACTAAGACATTTTCAATGTCAAAATTTCGTGACCCATCCGAGTTACGTTTTTCGCTAGTTAGTCCAAGGCTAAATAAAGCTCTTATCACACTTGCACTTTTTCAGCTTTTTTCTCGCATTTTTAATGCTCGAACGTGAAGAAGGCAAAGTGTTTTTTTCCAAGGTCAGTTTTTTTTTATCATTGCGCATCCTGGCGGATCATTTTTAAAATCACTTGGGAAAATTAGAACATGTTCTAATTTTTACCTCGACGCGAAGAATGCTAAAACGTAACCCTTGGGAAGGTCACAATTCAATGGAAAACCCCTAGGAGCCCTAACCTGACAGACTTAATAAAACTGCATTTCGCCAGAATGCGCTGTTTTTGCACTTATTCCTCTTCAAGATTTACAGGAGACATTGGAGAAAAAAACACTTTGCCTTCTTCACGTTCGAGCATTCAAAATGCGAGAATAAAGCAGAAAAAACGCTAGTGTGATACAGCCTTGAAGCATGTTCCATGCTAAAATTTCGTGACACATCCGCGTAACGTTTTTCGCTAGTTAGTCCAAGGCTAAAGCAAGGTCCATGCTAAAATCATAATATTAAGGGCTCTTGGTACCCCCCAAAAATGGCGAAATTCGTGACCCATTATCACTCGTTGGGCCGATTTCGATGATATTTTTTTAAATTATAGATCTTGTAAAGATCTAAAGATCTGCGGAATCAGATTGATAAAATATTAATTTGCGGCATTACAATATCGAAGCCAATTTTGGAAATATTGGTGGTTTTTGAGGTAACTTCGATTATCTGTCCCGTAATTACAATAACTTATTTCGATAAACTATTCCCGCAGATTTTTGCAGTAGGTTGAGGGATAACTTTCTAAAGAAAGAAAAATGAATTCGGTTCAGTAGATCCCAAGAAAGAGGGTCAGATGCGCAAAAATATGCTACTTTTTAGGAGAGCCATAAAACGAAAAAGTAACGATAGTTTTGGAGAACTAATATGACTTGAATATGTGTGAATGAAGTAGTAACCTCAATGACTTCACTTCACACAGTCAGAGCATAATACCAACGAACCAGAATGATAAGATGGTAACAATGATAAAATGTTCTGTTATTCTATATTGTTTACGTTTCCACTCGTCCGTGCATCTCTCCGCGTTCGGTTTGTCCGCAATTCGTTTAGTCCGTGTTTTAGTGGTATATGCAATGACGAAAAGTAAAAGAATATTCAAGAAGCTCAACCATATCGCAAATTTCTCCAAGAAGTTGCGTGAAGATGATTCTGTGTCCGAAATTTGCCACTTACCATCCGGCTCAAGTCTTTCACCCGGCTCTCATCCTTTGGCTTCCTATGATCCTTCCGTTCCTGGAACTTCTTTCTCGGAAACCCCTCTTTTTTCCTAGTACTTCATCCGGCGACTCAAGCTGGTTATCTTTCTCCAAGAAGAAATTAGGATTTGGATTAGTATTAGTAAGTAACAGTATTTTGGATATTATCGACTTTCCCTAGCTGTTTGAATTTTAAGAAGCAGGGGCAGCGGACTATGAGGCGGGCAACTTCTAAGTTAATTTGTGAGACATTTGAATTTTGTAAATATTTAAGACAAAAAAAGAAAAAAGGTTGAAAAACTTTTGTTGGGGTACCAAGTGCCCTTAAATACAATAGTGAATACATAGTTCTACCGTTTTTTTTTTTTTTTTTTTTTTAAATTCATTTATTGGTTTTGTACAAATTGCACATGTACCAGAACTGAAATGGGAATGGGAATGGTGTGTATCTTGAAATTTCGTCTGTGTTTGATGTCATCCATATAGTTTGTTGTGGTCTTGTTTTCTTCTGTTATCTGTTATGTTATCTTCTGCTTCTGTACCCATTATTATTTCCTGTGTTTTTCGGTTTGGAGTGGCTTTCCCCCTGTGTTTGGCCGGTCAGGGCCTGAGGGCCCCGACCGGCCCGGACCCACCCACCATGACGGCTCCCCGGGCCACCAGCTCATTTCTGAACAGGCAGCCCTTATATTAATGGATGTTGTGGAGACTCTCCACACATCCTGGAGAACTAATCGTCAAGGGGGCCGCCCCCGGACCGGCCAAAACCCCCGAACCCCTTCCAGTTGTTTTTCCTTGTTTTTCATACTTTCTTATTTTTTAAAACTCTTTGATTTGCAAGAAATGCTAATAGCCTCATCAACGATTTCACCTATAGTCCATCAAATCTTCACATTACTATTAACTAAAAATGCTAAAAGGCTGGAAATAACACTTGATTTTGAAGTATAAACAATTGAGTCAAAATTAAAAGGACGTTCTAAACAAATAACAGAGTCGAAGAAATGTTTCCTCTTTGCTTCATGCCTGTGGCATAGCATCAGTATGTGTTCCAAGTCATCCACTTCTCCACATAGTTCACAGCGGGGAGATGTGATCACATTAATACGGAAGAGATATGATGAGCAGATTCCAACGTTCATTCTTAGTCTTTCCATCATCTGAATTTCTCTTCTTCTTATCCCTTCGTGCATTCTCCAGTAGGGACTTTTCAGCAGTCCTATCACATTTCGTGAATATCTGCTTGCAGATGCCCGTCTTCTTTCTTCATAGGTCACTTCCCAATCTATTCTCGCTAATATCCTTGCTTCTCTAATACAGTCCTCTTTGGGTACAGGTTTTTGCAACAAGACTCCCTCTACAGCCATTTTTCTTGCAAGAGTGTCTGCCTTTTCGTTACCATTGATACCCGCATGCCCCCTCGTCCACACAAAAATGATTTCTTTCTGGGATTCTCTGATTTGCCTTAGCTTCTCCAAGATTTCCCCTACAATATAGGACCATCTCTTTTGTTTGAAGGCTGCACCCAAGGATTTAACAGCACTTTGACTATCCGTTACTATTATTGCTTTGAAATGTTGTGATGATAAAACATAGTCTAATTCAAGAGATATTGCCATAAGTTCAGCTGAGTATATTGAATAAAATTTTGGCAACTTATATCCTTGTTCTACATTTTCTGACGGAACCACAAATGCACATCCAGCAGTTCCTTCCTGCAGTGATCCGTCTGTGTAAACAGCTAAATGTCCTGGCCATTTTTCTAATATGTCCATTTGATATGCTCGGTTAGCCCAATTTCCTTCTTTCAAGTAGTCCGGAAGGTAATTCACGCTTACATTTTGGAACCGGTCGTTATACTTCAATGTGTGAGCCACTTCTCTTTTGTTCGTTGACATTAATCCGGTTATGTGAGCCATTCTTGAGAAACTATTCGTTAACAAGGGGCTTGACTTTTTCTGCCAGAATCTATGAGTGAGGTTCAACATTGTCAATCTCTGAAGCTTGATTACAAGTCCACTGCATTGGCTTACAACCGTCAGGTAGAATCTATCGGCTAACAATTGGAATCTGATTTCCAATGGCTGGAGTTGCACTTCATTCTCCAGAGCATAAATGGGGGAACTTGGCAATGCACCTATACAAAGCCGAATGCATTTATTTTGTACCACGTTCAGAGCTTTCAGTTGGGTCTTGGCGGCTTGGGAGTAAAAAATACATCCAAATTCCAATCTGGCTCGACTACAAGCTTTGTAGAACAGTAAGCTCATGCCTGGATGTGCCCTGTATCCAAAGCATCTTAACAGGTTTATTGCTTTTTCACAATTTACAACAATTGCTTCAATATGAGTTTTCTAAAGCAGCTTACTATGGATGAACAGTCCTAAAAACTTCACTGTATGTTGAACCTGAAACTTTCTACCAGCCAGCTGAGCACTGCTTCTCCAACCTTTTCTTTTTCGTGTGAAAGGAAGAATTACAGTTTTTTCTGTTGACACAGATGAGCCATTAGCACAGCACCATTTTAGGAAGGACAACATAGACCCATTTAATTTAGATTGACAATCTTCCAGAGAAGAGCCCACTGTGTAAAAACATGTGTCATCTGCATACTGTATGACAGTGGTATGGCGTGGAAGAGATGCTTTCAAATCATTGACATATATTGCATAGAGAAGTGGACTTAGGATTCCTCCTTGTGGCACCCCATAATGAGCTATTCTAGGCCCTGTAATGTTGCCATTAATGCGCAAGTACAATTTTCTATTATGAATCAAGAGAATGACGTTTCTTACAAATGTATCTGGTAAACCTAATAACAACATTTTCTTGGCTAGAATTTCCAAGTTGACGTTATCGTAAGCTCCTGCTATATCCATGAAAGCTGCCATTACAGAAAGGTTCTGGGTGAAGGCCAACTGCACATCCGTCACCAAGGTTGTCTGAGCGTGCAACACGGATCTGCCTCTACGAAACCCAAACTGATTGTCAGATAGTTTTTTATTACTTTCCAGCCACCATTCCAAGCGGAATTTTATCATTGTTTCGCAAGTTTTTAAAACGCATGAGGTTAGGGATATTGGACGATATGATTCTCCCTTCTCGTGAGATTTATTTGGCTTCAAAATTGGTACAACTAATACTTCTTTCCATTCATCGGGGAATTCCCCAGCTTCCCACATTCGATTAAATAAATCTAAAAACAATTGTAAACATCGAGTTGTTAAATTTGCCAGCATAGCATAGTGTATCTGATCTTTACCTGGAGATGTATTTACTGATACTTTCAAGCTAGCGAGCAATTCGTTCATCATAAAAGGCGCATTAAGCTCATGGCTAACGTTACTATCTATCCGATTACGATTAACTTTCTGAATTTCCGATAGGTACTTAGTTGCAGTCCCAGGTGGACAAATTTTGTCATAAAAATCATTCATCCAATCACCTTCAACAATATAAGGTGATCGGCTACTATGAGAATTTTTAATTTTTCGGAACATACTCCAAATTTCACGCATTGGTGTTTGTGGTGTCAGCTTTTCGCAGAATGAGTACCATGACAATCGCTTTGTTCTCCTGATTATCTTCTTTGCGTATGCACTTTTTTGTTGGTATGATATAAAGTTATCATAGTTAGATACTATTTTGAAGTTTCTGAATGCCCTCTTTCTTTCTTTTACTGCAATTTCACACTCTTGGTTCCACCATATATTGCTCTTGAAGTGCTTTTCGTTCCTTGTTTCGGAATATTGTGGTATGGCTTCTTCGCAAGCAGCCTCTAACACATCGATGAAATCTTCATAAGTCTCGAATATTTCAGTTTTTTCCAGTTGTTTATTCAACGATTGTCTGAATTTAGCCCAGTCTGCCGACTTCACTTTCCATTTTCTATTTTGGTGACTGATAGTTTTGGCCTTTATACTTGTAGTTTCAAAAACGATTGGTAAATGATTTGATCCTAGCGAATCATCACTTATACTCCAATCAAATATGTTTGCCAGACGAGGCGACACTATAGTCAAATCTATTGCTTGAGGGACTTGAGAACAGGACCTGTTTACGAATGTGGGGGAGCCGTCATTAAGAAAACTCAAACCCTGGTGGTCTAGGCTGAGTAGAAATTCCCGGCCTTTATTGTCTGAATACCCACTGCCGAACACTTGGTGATGGACGTTAAAATCTCCTGCAACAATGATTGGGCTGGGAATTTTTGAAAAAAAATCATCCCAGTGCATTGTTTTCATAGAATGTCTAGGATTGCAATATATTGAGACAACGTGCACTGCTATGTTGTTTTCCAAAAAAATCTTGATGCCAACTGCGTTTATTTCTTTGTGTCCCGTAGTAACCTTTATTTCTACGAAAGCTATGTTTTTATGAACTAATAGAGCTACTCCTCCATATCCATCTTCCCCATCAGCTCTAATAATATTATAATTTACAAACTGGATTGCTAAATTTTGTTTGAACCACGTCTCTTGAAGGCAAGCTACATCAATTTTTTCATTGTAGAGATAATTTTCAAGACTCCCTTTGTTAGATATCACACTTCGACCGTTCCATTGCGAAAATTTCATATTGCACTCACTAATGACTCTAAACTGTTACACAGTTTAGGTACTTTAATACTGAATGGTTTCAATTTTGTAGGTTTCTTGAACAAAACACTTTGTTTAAACTTCAACGGATCGTTCCGCTGTCTTTGTAATGTGCTTACTTCCCGTTTGTCAAAAGTTTCTGAATTACCTACTTTCGTTATCCAGTTTCCCTTCTTCTTAGATTCATCAATACTTCTAATCCTTTGTTCAGTATATCTTTGCATATCATCATTAGGTTCTTCAGAGTGCATACTATGATCTAAATTGCATCCTTCTGTGAATCTCTCACCCTCTAATTTCTGGCTGGGCCGTTTGATGGCTATTGATGAGTTGATTCCTCTGTTCCTGTATACCTCATTTTCGGGACCTCTGTAGGGCTTTGACAATGAACGAAGTTGATCCTTTGCTTCTCTAGTCAAAAGTTCTTCATTTTTGAGACCTCTCCTTCTAAAATGACCTTCAATTTCGATTGCAGCATCCGGCTCTAAATTAAGCCTTGTAGGCTGCAGAGGTGGAAAAATCTCCTTATCCAAGGGACTGAATCTATTTGCTGTAACTATTGCGGAATATGATTCGCGAATTCCGTATTTCTGTTTTAACCGTTCTGTTACTTGTTTTAGTGTTGGACAGTCCTTGTCATTCGATTTGTGATTGCCACTGCAATTAGCGCATCGTGGTGTCCTTTTATTCAATGCCATCTCGCACGACTGTAAAGAATGGCCTTGCCCACAATACGAGCATCGTGGTGCGCTCCTACATTGGTCGTGAAAGTGATTATATCGTTGACATTTTGTACATTGGCGGGCTCGAGGGATGAAGGGTGTTACCTTGCATCTCGCGCCGTAGATGGTGACGTATTCTGGTAGATTTTGGGACCGAAATGTTACAAAACATGTTCCAAGAGGTACAGGAATTCGTCGTTCACCCTCTATTCTATTTGCGAATAATCGCTTGACTTTTTGAGGAGGGACTGGTGAACTAATTGCTTCCATTATTTCCAGTTCCGTTAAAGACAATTCTACATTTCTAATGACTCCTGTGCGATTTACTAAAGATGCCGGAATGAATGCATGATAGTTTTGGGATTCAAATATTTTCAACTCAACGAGCATATTGGCGGCTTGCGCAGATTTTAACTCTATCTTTACCCTATTGCGACCTGCAATAGAAATGTTCTTAACGTTAGACTGAAGGTTACGAGCAGATAGGAAAAGCCATTTTCCAAATGACATTGGGTGCATATTTCCTATGTTGGATATCTTACTTTCAACAAATACATAGTAAGGTCCACTATCCTCAATTCTGAATCGGTTCTTTCTAGACTTTTCGATGAAATTTTGTCTTCTTCTTGTCGATTCTGATTCCTTGTCTTTCCCAAAGACCTGCACGTTTTCACTGTAATGATGTTGCTCTTCACCTATCCGTTTCAGTGTAGCTTCATTTATATCCGGGGGATCGGGTCCTCCACTATCACTTTCCATTATTATTCAACACCTACTCACTATTGTCAAAGAAACACTGCTAAGCACTAGGACGCTTTTAAAAACTCAAAACAGTAAAATCCGACGAACCTATTGAAATGAAAACTCTGAATAAAACCTAAAAAAGTATTACCTGTTCGAATACTCACTGGTAGAATGTCCAGACCACCTTCTATTACACCACTGCCAAAATTCACGCAAGAAATGTCTATTATTCCTAGATTACAGTTCGAAAAACCGCGAGCAGCTAAAATATTCACCAAGTAGGTCGCGTTGCCCAGCAAAAGTCAGTTCTACGGTTGTTAGAGCAAAACATCACATGTTAATAGAAAGTCATACGTTCATAATACCACAGGGACTCGTCGCGTCTTTCTCCCGGACACGCCTAGTCAATGTTCGAAGTTGTCAATCAATGTTCCCAGGCAACCTCTTCACGTGGTATCACTATGGGCCCCAACTCACAGAACGGCCTTGGCTGCCTTCTTGTAATATGAAATTGAGGATGAGAACTGCGGCTGGCCTACCCCAAACATCCGTACAAGCCGAGAGCGGCCGGAGAGGATCAGATGCGAGGGCTTATTGGCTAATAAGAAAGAGATCGGAAGAAACGAGGACCTATCCCGGAGACAGATGTGAACCCGGAGGACGTCTCACAGGTGCCTTCCCACACCTGCTTCGAAGTTCTGGAGCTGCTTAATAATTTCGAACCAATCGAAAACATCAGAGTATTCATCCGAAAATCTAAATGACCCCCTGACCTCTGCAAAGAACGTAAGGCTCCTCACTACGGAAGGAGACATTGGATAAGTAGAGTTGGGAAGAAATCACAAATTGCTCCAAAATATCTTAGCATTAAAGTAGCATTTAACTGCAGCATTGTGCATTGAGAATTTTGTGTATATACGTAGCACTTCTAATTCATAAAGTTCCATTCGTACAGCATCACCGTATGAGCGAATTTTCGTTAATGATTGTACTATATTATGTAAAATTGTTTTGAATATTCACCACTTTGAGTAAAAAGGGATTTTTCAACTACCAATTTTATGCCAAAAAACTCGTTATAAATAATATTCGGCAATTCAAAAAAGATTTTGGATTTTTAGCTTTTTTGCAGTTTTCACCTATTTTTTGGCAAATAATAATGAAACTGAGTAAAGATTTCAGCATAATTTTCTCAAAGAGTTTTTAATGTTCCAGTCCATCCTGAATAAACCTCTGTTGATTAAAATTCAACTAAAAGTATACATTTAACGATTTTCAGTCGCTTTTAGCCATTTTTAGTGATTTTTTAAGCACATTTTAAATTTGACGAATTTAATGTGCTCAAAAAGTGAGTACCAACAAACTCGTCTTTTCGTTTGCAAAGCTTGATTTTTTAGCTCAAGAATGAAATTTTATCTCAATCGTATCAAGAGTTATCATCTGAAAGGACACATTTATATATACAGACATATGAAAAAGCGTTAAACTCTCAAAACGGATTTAAATAAAAAATAAACGAAAATTTTGATTTAAAAATTTTTGGAGCCATTGAAATAGCTTCATTTTCTACAAAAATTCGATAAACACGAATTTTCAGTTATTCATCAACATTTTCTGTTCTGTGGAGCTAATGACCAAGGAGATGGCAAATTAACATGTATTCCGGTTTTGGGAATGATGACGGGAGATTGTGAGCATAAAAATATGGTTGCTCACTCTAGCCACACTAGCACATTTTTCAGGATCTAGGTAGAGAAAAATACACGATTCCCTGAGGTACCACAATGATATACCGAATATATTTATATGATCTCATCTTGAGGATTTAGGTTTTCTCTAAAACATCACCATTTTTATAATATTTTAGCGTGAAGCCCCATTTTATCACTCAGGAGTGAAATATTTTAATTTATTATACATATGTGTCATTACAGACGATAACTCTCCTTGGATTAAGATAAAAACTAAATTCTTGCGTCACAAAATCAAGCTTCCCAAATGAAAGGATGATTTTATTCGCGAATATTTTTTCAACAGGCTAAATTGGTCAAAAATATCAAAAAATGTTCTCCAAAAATCACTAAAAATGGCTAACAACGGCTAAAAATTGTTAGATTTATTTTATTTTCATTATTATTATTTAAATTTTATTTTTTTCAGCGGAGTTTTAGTCAAAACAAGTTAATCAAATGTGCACTAGATCATCAAATTTATGAAAAAAATTACGCTAGTAAATATAAGTACCTACTTAATTTTCAGTAATGTTCGAAAAAATATAATAAAATAAATGTAAAAAACACACGATAAAAAATCCATAAAAAGCTAATAAAAATCCAAAATATTATTCAGAACGATTTTTTGCCATAAAATTGGTAGTGAATGAATTCTTTGCTCTTAAAGTGCTCAAATTTCAAAACAATGTTACCTAATATAAGTTACTAGATAACATAGCTCACGAAAATTCGCTCATTCGAACATGTTGCATGTCTGGAACTTTTTCTAAAACCAATGCCTACCTAGTTAGCCGAATCTACTCAGTCGACTTGAAAACTCTACTAGATTTATAACTAAACGTGAGAAAGAACGAAAGAATTCCGAGGAGGTTTTGTGTACGCGCGAGACCCGATGGTCGAAAATTTCTAAATTATGACGTATGTATATGAAAATGTCTAAATTATGACGTATCTCATTGCTGAAGAGCCTTAAATGGTCGGTGTAAAACAAAACAAGTTCCAGTCATGCAGCATGATCGTATGAGCGAATTTTCGTAAATTATCGTACTATATTATGGTACATTATTTGGAAAATTAAGGACTTTGAGGGAAAAGAAAATGTTAACAACTAATTTTATGGCAAAAACCTCGTTCTAACTAATATTCTGCAATTCAAAAAGAGATTGTGAATTTCTAACTTTATTACAGTTTTTATCGATTTTTTAGCACTTTTTTTTAAATTTAAGTACATTTTTCAGCATAATTTTGCACATAAAATTTTTAATGTTCAATTTTATAGTTAATAAACTTTATTTGAGCAATATTCTGCAAAAAACAATAAATTTAACAATTTTTAGCCGTTTTGCCATTTTTAGTGATTTTTTTAGCCCTTTTTTTGAAGTTTGGCCAATTTAATGTGTCCAAAATATGCTGGCCAACGAACTCGTTCTTTCGGTTGGAAAGCTTGAGTTTTTGGCGCAAGATCGGAATTTTTATCTCAATCCTAAGGAGAGTTATCGTCTTGAAGGACACACACTTATGTAAATAAATAAATATTTCATTACAAAAAATAAAAACAAATCGATGTTTAAGATTCATGTCGCGTGAAATCCGAATATGTATAAAAAAATATACGTATGAAAAAATGTTAAACTCTAAGATTCGTTTCAGAATGTCTCAAAACGGATTTCAATAAAGACAATTTTCGAAAATTTTGATTTAAAATTTTTTTTAGCCATCTACGATAATTTGCAAAGAATTTATCAGTCACACATTATGGTGAATCTCTTGGGACATGTCCTTGAATTTGACATTTGGGACATCTCCTAACCCTCTGAGTTTGAACGATACAATATAAATATATCGTGAAAAATCGACGTTATATAAAATTCATGTTTCCGCATGCGCACTCGTTAACCGGCACAACGCCTGTTAAAGACATCAACATCGGACTACAACTTAGTAGGTAGAAGTATGGGCGTGACATGAAATTGGCGCAGACACAGACACGGTACCTAAATCGGTCAACACGGTCTGAAACGCATGGAGCAAGTCGTACCTGATTGGAGATCTCGTTAATACCATATGGGATAAGGTTCTTAGGAAAAAGAGTAGTGATAAAGTTTCCAATCTGGTTAGAAAATATGTAACTTTAGATGAAAAACAATGGATAAGTATCCCTTATTATGGGCAAATTTCTGACAAAATCGCAAAATTCTATCATCGAGAGATTACAAAGTGGGTTTTAAAACTAGAAATAGTCTTAGGGCATTACTAGGTTCCGTTAAAGACAAAATAAATGTTCAGGATAAAAGTGGGGTTCATACATCAAAATGTTCTTGCGGCTACGAATACTGCGGTCAAACTGGTAGGAAATTCAGCGAACGAATAGCATCAGGAGGATTTCAGGGAAAACAAAGGTAGGTCTACATTTGCAAAACATCTTCAGGAATCTAATCATAATTACAATTTTGATTTGACAGATAGAAAGTTTGTAGAATTTCTTCATTTTTGTCTGAAGGGAGGTATGTTGAATGTACTTACTTGAAAAATTCGAAATTATCAAAAGTGACAGATCTGGTAAATGTTTAAATAAGGATATCTCTCAATAATTTTCACCACTGATAAGTCCATTTCTATAGAACTCCCTTCAAACTGTTGAAACCAGTAATTCTTCCCCTCCTTTCACTTCGTTATCTATAATCCCCCTTCACTTAGCTTGCACTTAATTGGTTGTACCTCCAGCCCCCTTTCCTTTCCCTCGACCAATGAGATTCAATCTCCGTTCACCTGTGACTACATGAGCTGTGCCCTTTCTAATGTATGTTCAGTTATTGTTTGTTACTGATGATGGCCTTATCGTCGAAATTGATTTAACATTGTAACTCTTTGTTTTTCGTGGAAATAGACAACGTTTTTTCACTAACTTCCGTTTTGGTATCTGATTGATTTTATGACATCCAAATCTTATCGATGTCCTGCACAAATACAAAGCATCCCTAGCTTCGGTAGTGGGGAAGCTAAATCTATCGCTGTAGATCAATTAATTGTTGTTGTTATTGTTCAAAACTCTATTCCACAGATCTATATGATTTTTGAAAATATAAGTAGTCACTCGAACATGTAGGTACCTACCTAACCTCGCCATGTGCGGTTCACTGGAAACTGACGAAACAATATTCTGTTGCACAAATTTATTTTTGATTGTAGTAACAACAGTGAAAAATTGGTGAGGTAAAAATGGTGTGGGTGGATACAATGGGCGATGAAGAGAAACAACAGAAGTCCACGGAAAGAAGACCCCCAGACGACACGGAACCGAATCCAAATGTCAGGCAGCCAATGCTTCACATCATGTTCGGCATATCCAGATCGAATCAGTACACGTGGCAAACAGTCGTGATCGTCATTCTCCTTGCTTCAATCTGCTTCTTATCTATGGTTTCGTTGGTATTGAGCGTACTGGTGATTGTGGGCATAATCCCTCGGCCCGGTCACATCAGATTTCCTCACCTTCCGTCATTCTACTTTGATTTATAATTAAATGATTTTGTTGAAATAATCTTGAGTGGGCAGATCTAAATTTTTAACGTTGTGATCGGCTCATGACTTTATTGTCAGTTAGATGGGTGATAGTTATGTCATACCGCCATCCTAGAAAAATTCGTTTCTATCATGTTTTTACAGCAATATGATGTACTTAGGTTTCATTTATCACATTATATGAGCAATAAGATGCACCACTCTTAATTATTTCATAAGATAAGTGACTTATTCTGGTCTTAATATTTCCACATTTCAAAACGCTGGGAATTATTACACAAAGGTTCATTATTTGTGTGTTAGGTAGCGATTCTACGCAGATAATTTGTCTATAATTAGTAAACCTTGTATAAGTATACATGATTAGAACATGGCTCATCTTGTCTCGCAAAAAGGTTCACGCCTTTACAGTTTCAGGACCCCTAAATTTTACGCTTTACAGTACGTAAATGTTAAAAAAAATTAAATTAAAGGAAATTACCATTGTTTCTGGGAATACACTGTCACGAATGCGCAGGAGCTACTGATGATGAAATCATGTTGAAATTGATGTATTAAACCGTCGTCCCCATACAATGCACCAAATTTGTTCGAGATTGGACAACGAGGACGTGAAAAAAATTATGCTTGAAGTAATTTACTTTTCTCCTTGCGCATAATGGAGTTATAATTTGAAAAGAAAGAAATTATCGGATCATTTACAGCCTAACCCGCACATTCCACGAATATTTCATCAAATCGGACAAAAACCGTCGAAAGTAGGCTCTTCAAAAGAAACTCACATTCGCGCATGCGAAGTGGCTAATGATAAGATTATATTGAAATTTCTAGGGAATGCTCAAATCAATCTTTTCCACTTATCCTTCAAATTTGAGCGAGATCGTTCGGTGGGGGGCTTGAGAAAATGATGCTTGATGGACCTTACGTTTGCACATCGCTGAGTGAATTATTGATTTTGGGAACAACAAAACTGATATGGGACTTTCAAATATTTTATAAAAAGCAGCCGAAAATTATGGAAATCAAGCTTGTTACAAAGATTGCCGGATACAAGGCAGACACACACACACGCGCGCGCGGGCAGACACACGTACACACACGCGCGAAAAATTAGGAAATTAAGCTTGTTACAAGGATTTGCGGATACACGACAGACACATATACACACACAAATAGACAAAGGATAAAAGTTGTTCAGGATGGTCTAAAACGTAAAATGCGAATGGATATTTTACCACTGTTAAAAAAATAGCTTGTTTTTCGGAGAACAGTTCGTTGGTTTGTTTTTCATCTCTCAAAAGAGAAAACAATGCTTCTGCTACCTTTAGGTTGACTCGGAAGCAATTTATGAGCTGAAATAAGTATCTACCAATGCCTCACAATTATCACATCCGCACGGAAAATGGTTAATTAACTCGATTTCGCAAAGTTTGAATAAATTCCACTGGAATTATATCAGCTGATATTTACGAGGCGAATTCTATGTATCCCAGTCCCACTCTCTAACGATCATTGATGGAAATGAGAGATTGATTGGCTAATCAATAGATTCGTTAGCAGCGCATGTAAGTGTTTATGGGTAATTATTTTCAATAATGAACCAGTTGTAATCGACCAAGAAAAAAAAAAAAAAAAAAATAAAATAAAAAAATTGGTTTACTTTTTGAGATGCGTTGAATCCAAAAATCGAATAAAAAAAATCCGTCCGTCTACGGTACGCCGCATGCCATCCAGAGCTTTTCTACGAAACTACAGACCAGCTTTTATGAAACTTCGCTCAAAAATCATACATCGTCCGGAGATGTGCGACTAACATCGGCATCAATTTTTATCAACCCTAAATGGTAGTATTAAAGGGCTAAAGTTTCAAAATCGAAATCTCGAAAACTTTTAAGGTAACAGAAATGATTCTATGGTTGTCAGTGATAAATATGATCCCAAGGATCGATTAAAACCATCCGCAACGCTGCACATTGAAAGGTTCGCTCTCCCTAAGGGCTAGATGTTCGAAAAAACACTTTCGGGTTTCTACATCATTTCATCATACGCTGCTAGCAGATTAACCAATCTAGCTCTAAATTACAATAATGATCGCTAGATAGTGGAACCGGTAGACATAGAAATAGCCTTGTAAATATCTCGTTCGATCTCGCTCAAATTTGGAGGATAAGTGGGAGAGATTACTTTGAGCATTCCCTAGTAATTTCAACATAATTCTATCATTAGTAGCTACTGCGCATGATCGAATGTGTATTCTTTTTAACAAGCCTTATTCCAACTGTTTTCATTTGATTTTTATTACATTTTCAGGGAATATCCGGGTTAGGCTGCGAATGATTCCAATATTAATGGCATACTTCTAAAATCATTACTTCATCCTGCGCATACACAAACGTTAATTACTTCAAGCATAATTTTTTCACTCCTAGTTGTCTAATCTCCCTCAATTCTGGTACATAGTTGGTTGACGATGGTTTAATTATTCCATATTAGTATCAACATGATTGCTTCATTAGTAGCTCCTGTTCCAAGGCTACAGCTCCAGGAACAAGGTTAATTTCTAATTTTCATTAGGTGCCTATATCTACGTTGACATATTGATGTCTACCTACCGATCTGAAATTTGAAAAGGATTTTTATTGTGATATCATGAATTCAATATCAGTGGACACTGATCAGCTTTGGGACCTCTGAGTCAAAGGTTACTGAGTCAAAGGCCTCTGAGTTATTTAATCGACTTACCTGAAACCTGAAATGCAGCTCCTTTTTAGAGATCTGGAATACAATTACAAAGTATGGAGGAACGCAGATTAGCTTCGGAACCTCCGAGGCTAACTTCCCTTTTTGACTCATGATGTTGGTATTCCGATGGAGCTCCTCTGGGACTCCTCGGAAACAATTGCGAGGTACGGAGGCGCACTGATCAGCTGAGAGGCCTCTGTACCTATATTCTTTCCTTACCTATAGACTTTTTTATAAATATTTTTGCTTTGAAGAGTAAAATGGCTAGGTCTTGGAACTGAAAAGGTGTGAACCTTTTCGGGAGGCACAAAGCGCCATAACATACGGGGTTTAATAATTATAGACCAATGATCTGCATAAAAGGTCTACCTTACACAGAAATAATAAACCTATTTTTAATAATTTGCAGCGTTTTCGAAGCTCGAGCCCTTAGGTAAAGTGAACGGATCAACGTGTACAGCGTTGCGGATCGTTTTAATCAATTCCTTGGGATCACAAGCAGCTCGTGATATCCATTAACCAACATCGAAATACCCAGGATGGGAGCATTTTGTTACACAGATTAATCTTCCTATATTCTTAAAAGTTAAATGTTATGATGAATGTGAAAACATCCCCATTCCATTTCATTACCTATTCAACGAAAAACAGCCTTCTTCAACGGCATGAGGATACCTACATACCTAACAAAAATATATGGTTAGCAAATACATCAATAGGATTTACCTATTTATAATTAAAAGCTTCTTTATTTGGAATATTCTTGTCCCTCCAAATCAGGAACAATGGTGAATTAAAGGATTGATCAATGAACCCTGTCGTTTTGTTGCGATTAAATCTTCATTTGTACGATGTAGGGATCGAGTTTGGGGTTACTTATTGAAGGTACTCCGATCTTAAGGTAGATGCTTAATTAACACGGAAATTACAGATCTTTAATAAAGCGTCAAATTCGGTTTTATTCATATTACCGCACATTATTTACAGCATTAACAGGCTTAGCAGAATTACGAGTATGCAGGTTACTTCAACAGTTTAATTAAGATATTTTTGAGAAAGCAAAGTGCCAATATTTATTCTTCGGAATAGTAACATAGCCGGCAAAAAACAAAATCAGTAGAAGGAGCGAGGCTACTGCCCATGCTATGCTTAGTATAATCACGATTACCATCCCTGTACTCGAAAATCTTTTGGGCCATCGATGTATGAAACGATATCTCCAGGGTAGGAACGGTCCTCTTGCGCGTTCTTGCGTTTCCCATGAGTTCATTCGTGCCTTTTCCGGTGGTTCTTCGACATTTTTCTTTTCCTTATCAGTCATGCAGACGGAGTATCCCCTCTAACCGTTTCACTTTAACCTCGGATGAACAGTAATCGAAGCTGCTTATGTAGAACAGTACACTTCTTTGAACGATCATCGCAAATTACTATAAAATATCAATCAAAATACGTTGGCATGGTAGGTAGGTAGGTAACAGTATACCTATATTGGATGTAACTAATAAACAAGGATTCAGAATAGGAATGGTTCGTAATAATGTTATTCCGGCATTTTTGGGTATGTTTTGCAACAGAATCACCCAAAGCACTGTATTCAGTTTGTGAGGTAAAATTTCTTCTGTTTCTAAAATCAACCTTTACCCTCAGTATTTAGTTTCAGATCTCCTTAGCAATGATATGGTACTCCTATATTACAATGTAAACTGTCAATTTTAACACAGAATGTGTTTTAGCCATGGACTAACTAGCCGAAAATGGAACGCGGGATGGTAACGAAATGTGTGACGTATGATTTTCACGTACAACCGAGTCGTTGCTAGGGATATGGTACTTCGTCGTTTTTCATCCCACAAAATTCGTTGACCATTCGTTCGAAAGCTCTCGGTTTATCCAACAATATTATGTTAACTACTGCGAAGTGCGTGTCCAACAAACTGAGTTATGAGCATGGTTATATAAATAATTGTTTACACACAGGTGATCATTCTCAATAATTGATATTGTGAACATGATTGCAACCGCTTGTTAATTTCTGATGATTTCATTGAGCTTGTGTTTCGATGATTTGATTCATAGCAGGTGATCTGAGTATTACGAAAACGGTTTGATTTGTGAAGCGGAGGTTAAATAATTTTAATAGGTAATTTCTATACTTTACACTCTAGGAAGCTGTAATTTCGTTTGTAGCCTCTTTAGGACATTTACTTGACGATGCTCAGGGTCCGGATCAGATGTGTGGCTCTTAAAGCTAATTTCTATGCTTTACACTCTAGGAAGCTGTAATTTCGTATGTAGCCTCTTTAGGACATTTACTTGACGATGCTCAGGGTCCGGATCAGATGTGTGGCTCTTAAAGCTAATTTCTATGCTTTACACTCTAGGAAGCTGTAATTTCGTATGAAGCCTCTTTAGGACATTTACTTGACGATGTCCAGGGTCCGGATCAGATGAGTGGCTTTTAAAGCTAATTTCTATACTTTACACTCTAGGAAGCTGTAATTTCGTATGTAGCCTTTTTAGGACATTTACTTGATAAATCGCTCTTGATTTATCACGAATTTATTTCGTATTTTTTTTCGTAGTTTCATACTATAACTATATAAATTGATGTTATAAATGAATAGTAAACAATGACGCTTGTTTGGTTGTCACTTGGTTGCGCGACAACGCAAACACATTCTGTGTTTCAATAATTTCGTCCGAAGTATGTAAATAGAGGTATCCGGGGGTCCAGGGGGCTTGCCCCCTGGCGAGGCGCGGAGCGCCGAGTTTTCTTTTTTTTTTTATACAAATAAAAAGTAGTAACATGTGGTCTTTACTAGTGTGAGAGAAAGCAGGGATTCCAATGAAACATACCGTACATATGAACGGAGAAAACGTGTCACATTTTGGCAATTTTGCTGAATTTCGATATTTTGTATTTCTGGATGTTAGGTGCTTATATTATATTTTTTGGAGGAGAAAATATGGTTTCAGTATTACTCATTTCCATTGTTGACAAGAAAGCATTTTCCGAATTTCTCGACTTTAGTGCGATTTTTCAGTATGATGTTAAAAAAATGTACTTATTATGAGTATTATGTGAGAGAACGTCCTACCTCGATCGTAGTTCTTATTTGAACAGGGCGTTCTATGTGCAAGTTCAGTCAACTTGAGTTGGGAAGAACCCACCTTGAACTCTTTTGGCTGGAATTCGTTATTTAATTTTTTTAATAGAATTAACCGGGATATTTTTTGGCATGTCAATTTTATTAGCTATAATTGATCTTAAAAAAAAAAAAAAAAAAAAAAAAAAAAATTGAAGTTCTCAGCAATTTAATCCAGCAAGGAAGAACATATCCCTTATCCCACATCCAGGGATATCCCATATCCATTAAACTCCGACGGCTTTTAAAAAGCAGGGAAAGGGGGACCCAAATAAGAAGCGCTGGGGTAAAATGTTTAATTATTAAATGGTAAAAGTTCAATGTGTATTGCCCATCTTGCCTAGGAAGGGCGAGGGGGAGGGGGGTGTGCGCCGGGACCCAAGCTCCGTTAACATATTACAAAGGGGTGATGGAAATGGAGTAGTTACCCCTTCAAAGGATAGAGACGATCTATCTGCTACACCCAGAGGATATCCTGAAGGCTGAATATCCCAGGAACTATTCCCAGCTGCAGCATTTGGAAGATCTGATAAGGAGGAACTTGCGATATCCATCACAATATTTTAAACAAAGTGTGCGTGTGTGTCATTCTAGACGATAACTCGTTGAGCATTCCAAATGAGTTCGTTGGGCAGCACTTTTTCGAGCTCATTAAATTGATCAATTTCAAGAAATGTGCTGAAATTACTAAAAATGGGAAACATGGATAAAAATCATTAAATTGAATTTTTTCGCGACCTTATCACAAAGGAAGTTTATCAACTACTATGAAATAGAACATTAAAATAATATACGTAGAGGTATGCTGATGAATGTACTCAAAGTTCAGTAATATGTGCGAAAAAATCGATAAAAACTTCAAAAGATGCTTAAAATTCAAAAATCTTTGTTTGAATAGCAGATTATTTTTTAGAACGAGTTTTTTGACATGGAATTGATAATTATCCATTTAAATGGGCTCAAAGTGCTCAAATTTCAAAACAATTTCGCATAAATATGATAAGATAGTTAACCAAAATTTGCTCATTCGATCATGCAGCATGATTGCAACTTTATTTGAAAAATTTGAAGCTATTGCGATATCTTTATTTTCTAGGAGGTATTACGAATTAAAATATTCACGAAAATTTTATGAATGTAATGAAAGTTGTATGAGGCACCAAAATTTTAATAGATGTTTCCGTTTCATTCGCAAGGGGACCGCGAAGATCGCTCGAGTCTTTTGATATCGCCCAATCAACACCTGCTTAATGACTTAAAGATCTGCTGTCCAGGGATCAGTTAGAACCGCAATCAGGGTTGATCGGGCGCGCTCAGGTTGCGGATGTCCTTTTTTCGCGAAACAACACATCTGGTTTCTTCACGAGGCGGATCAATAGCGGATTCTGAAAGTCTGGAGGGTTGAAAAAAAAGGGACTGCAGAAGGAGAGAGAGAAAGAAAAAACCAACCCTCTGACAGTTGGAAGGCGCTCGATGGGGGCGGCGTAGCTCTGTCGCCTCAACAAAGTGGCGGGAGGGTGGGAAGCGGGGGCTGGAGGGACGGCAAACGGGGGTGGGAACTCTTTTTTTTTTTTTTTAAGATATCGCGTTTTCTACAGATCTGTGAGTCGGCTTTCAACAAGTCCGAGGAAGGCAGGGAGGCGCGTTGATGAGGGCGATATAAATTATTTACCTTCTCTAATCCCTCAGTGACATCGAGGGGAAGTAAAACTTTGCTTTCATTCAGTGGTTTTGTGGGCTGTAAAACCCCGATTTTATCACTGTACAGAACGTTTCATTCAATACAGAATATACAGTTACATTTAACGGTTACAATCTAGCTAATTGTGTTTTCCTACGATAAACCATAAACAATTGTTGGGTACATTTGGAGTTTCACAAGCCTCCAAGCGTTGTTTCATTATTATTTCGTTGATTGTTTCGTATGATCAAGCCTTACTGTTGTGCGCTACTTCCACTAAAGCAGTAACAAAGCCGCCGCAAGTGCCTAAGATTCCAAAGCCTTCGTAACAGCGTAAGAACACCTGCTCAAGAGATATATAAAGGCCCTTGCGACTGGCTGGTATCTATTGTAGTCACAACATTTGCGTTGCTCACTTCACCAAATCCTATCTCTTGGCAACTAGTGGACCACTAGTGTCGAGAAGTGATTTCAACTTTTAAAGGGATCCTTGGTTCCCAGATGACTACCTTTTGGGCTGTATGGGGTCTATGATTCTGATAAACTTTCGTTCCTGCACACTAGGTAGAAATAGGACAAGAACAGGACGGAAAATCTATACATCTAATTTACCTAAACAGCTGCTCCCGTCCCCTCCTATGGCCCTCCGCACACCTTATATGCTCATCTGGTTTTTTATTTTTTATTATATATATATTTTTTTAAAGGTTTAAGCCGCACCACAACCGTATATGCGCATCTTGTATACACTTTTAGTCTGGGTCTCAGAGACTCGTTTTTCTCTGTTTTGTATCCACAAATCATTACTTTAGCTGTTGTGTGGTGCACCTCACCATTTCTTGTAACTTGGAACAGGGTGACTTGCGCTGAAGGTTGCTGTGCTGGAGAAGACATTGAACTTCCTGCTAAGAACCCTCAATTTGAGTGAGATTAGTTGGCAGATGCGATCTCTGAGATAACTGGTGAGCTTACGCATGAATATTTAAAATTTGGCTGCATACGATTTTGGATCACTGAGTTTGACTGTTCACTCTCAGATAGGCGTGACGCTGGATTGGGGCGTCGTTGACCTCCAATCTCTTCGAGCCATATTCCAGATATCATTGAAAGTTTAAACCTTAGTCAGTAGCGGTTATAAAACTATTAAATCGTAGTACGGGAGATTTCTGCGGAATTCAGAAATATCAGAGTACCGCTGGAATTATCTACAAAAAACGAATATTGGCCGTGCTAAGGTGGTATGGCAACTTCTAGCTCAGACATGGATGAAATTAGGTTTTGCATAAACGCCAAATGCTGCGTGTAATCTAAAGGAACCAGAGTCCCTTCATCACTGAATGTTGGTATGCATACTTTATATGGCCTACATGACTTATTACTTGACATCCATCGTGAACCTCGATTATAGCACCCTGGAGGATCCAGCAGTGACTGCATTGGAAATTACCATACCAAGATGGAGGCCCTTTAGCAATATACCTTCAGATCCTTGATGGTGAAGGCATTAACTCGCAATGATGTATATTAACTTTAATGTCTGCTCTCGTTGCTGAAGTGACTTCAGGATATGTCCAAAAATATCTTTACTTCAATTTATATTTTGAGTTTGGCTTGTACCAAGCTTTTACATATTTATACTTATTATTAAATTTGATTGATTGATAGATTTTGAGGGTAGATAATCGTATTCTGTGGATGGTCAATGATCCTGCAATTGCTTTGCTCCTCAATTCAGAAGTATTTGAAACTGTTCAGAAACCTTCGCTCGGGTTTTGGTATGAGTCACAGCAGTTGGCCGTTAGTGTGAAGCCCACAAAAAGACTGCTATCTCTATCCACTCCGGTATCGCAGACAATTTAACCTTGCCTCTTCGACTGCGGGAGTGCTTCACCAACGTAATGCCAATCGTCCAGTCGAATGATTACTGGCAAGACCTTACAAAAAAAGGCCTTTCTCTCCTTAAGTATCTATTTATTTATTTATTTATGCATAAAAAACCAATTTAATGGTTGACAAGCCTTTTTTGTAAAGTCTTGTTATAATTTGAACTATCCAAATAAAGAAACGTTGCGAATGATCACTAGCACCTCCAAGGAATGAGAGCTCAGGTAGATCTCCAGATCCACTGCTAACTAATTCTTTTAAAAGTGTGCAAGGAGCGAAACTTGGAACTTTTGTCCTCATGTAGGAAAACTACTAGAAAATTGAATCCCAGAGTTTAATGCTTTTCCATAAGTCCTCCTATATAAAAGCGAGAAGTATGTCTGTCTGTCGGTGTAAGGCCGATTCGCGTCCAAACGACTTGATTGGTTTTGATACGGGTTTTGGCAAAATGATCGCAAATCTCCGGATCAACATTTAGGCAATAGTAAACTCCTCTGAACCTCCTCATTCGTCGGTAGCTCGGACTTCCCTAACGATGTTGCCCCGGTAAACAAGTTTGTAATATTGAATCGCAGTATATTTCGTACGTAGATGTCATTATAATTAGTTCAGTGGGACTTGTTAAGAGTAGATCTATTAATTAATTGGATTAATTTTCCATCTATACCTGCCTATATCTACATAGGCATATTGATGACAATCAACCTTTCACCTGACCACCAAGAAATTATACGGAAAACATTTACGAAGGTGCGTTAAGCTATGTGGCCCGTGAAGCTCATTGAAAGTACGGAGCTGAACTTTGAAATAGAGCTCCTTTGGGATACCAAGATAACAATTTCTGTGCATGTAGGCGCACTGGGTTCTCTGAGCCTTATTGGTTTTTTAATCGACTTATGGATAGCAAACCTGAAAAAACGAAAAATGTAAAACTGAAAAATGAAATGGAGCTCTTTTGAGACATCTAGAATACAATTTCGAAGTATGGACGTGCTCAATTAGCTGAGAGGCCTCTGAGGCTAATATTTCATTTGCGACCTACCAACCGCTTTTCTCGATATTTTTTCTAGTTCAGCTTCCGAGTCTACCTAAAGGTAGCGGAAACATTGTTTTCAATTTTGGGAGAAAAAAAAATTTTTGGACGCCAAAATTGAAATTTCTACTCGCATTTTACGTTTCAGACCATTCTGAACAACTTTGGTTCAGTTTCTGTCAGTCTGTGTGTGTGTCTGTGTGTGTTGTGTGGGTGTGTCTGTCGTGAGTCCACAAATCCTTGTAACAAGCTAATTTTCCACAGCTTTCATCCGGTTTGGAAGAAATTTTCAGGGGATGTGTGGGCTAGTGTGTAGACGGTCTCCTATCAGTTTCATTGTTTCGTATTCAGTACTCCACTATACGCATGCGCAAACGTAAATTCCATTATGCTCCATTTTTTCACGCCCTAGTTGTACGATCTCGCTCAAATTTGGATGGTAGTACGAGAATGAAAATAAAACTTTATATTTAGGATATTTGATTTAAGGGGGAACTGTTCATGTAGCTGGGAAAGGGGTTTTCCAGGGTTTTTTCTTTTCTTTTTTTTTCTTTTTCTTTGACTAACGTCAAATGTGATGTAGCGTTCCCTAATTTATGCCCAAGGACAGGGCGGCCCCATCGCCAAACCCTATCAAATCTTCGGCTGAGATCCATTTTTTTCGCGATCCTCTGATGCACATGGATGCTGCTCTAACTATCGCGAATCCTATTCTCACCCTCAGCCATCCTATAATTTGTCCTTGTGGTCTGAACCATTTTTCAGCCAATTTTTCGGCTAGAACTTCGGTAAAGGCCACCATCTGGGGGGCAAAGAGACCGTCGACCGAGCAGACTTGGGGAGTAGATGATGCGTGTCTTTGTTCACATGCTACCAGATATTTTCGTTTTTTTTCCTCCTCAAATGACGATTTGATCATCCCATATTATTTTCAACATGATTGTACTATTAATAGCTACTGCGCATGCGCCAATGGGAAATCCTTGTAACGACCATAATTTCCACAGTTTTCATCGGATTTCGATGAAATTGTCAGAGAATGCGCGGTTTAGGTTGTATGTGGTTCCGTACCTATTTCATTGTTTTCAACTCATGAGTTCATTCTGCGCTTGCACAAACGTTAATTGACCAATTATGACAATTCACGCTACTTCTTGATTTACTTCCTTCCGCTATCGAATTTTTCAAGATTATTTAAAACTTCTCAATGATCTATACATTCATGATACTTGAACGACGAAGCTATGTGCCACACCCAATTCGGCAGACATTTTTTGACTTTACTAAATTAAGTAGTTTAGTAAATATTAGTAATGCTAATCACACAGTAAATTTATAAAAGAGAGCATTAAAGATTTAAACCCATGTGGAAGGCGTCATGCTCCAAGTTTTGATGATGTAGTATTGTAAGATGATTGATAATTAATTATAGACAACTGATCTGCGTAGAGGGGCTATCTAATACAGAAATAATAATCATTTGTGAAGTAATTTGCAGCGTTTTCTCTAACCTTACGTAACCCAGAATAAATCTAACAGAGGGATAAATGGAACTCGCTTAATAACACCGTTGGAATATCACCAAACCGACGAGAAGCTTCATATCTCTCGGTGTGAAATAGTTTGATGAGATCAACAGAATGAAGCGGCGTAGTGGCGACAAAGGTGCAACGTGGTATTGGTTGGTAGCTTTTATCTTGACGTTGCCTTGGCGACAATCAATCCCATCACTTAGGGGCCACCTACCTCAGCGGATTGTTTCCGAGCTGTGAGGAGCCTCTTACGTCTCCGATCATTTCTATTCAGTCCTTTCGAGAAAAAAATTAAGTAAGGTTGGTTCTTCAAAAAGAAACAGCTCGGTAGTTAGATTTTTAAACAGTAAATACAGGAAAAGGCTTAACGCGATTTTTAAATACCGTTTACTGCTCAGATGTAACACGAATATAATGGTATAATTACAAAAGTTCGAAAATAATAAAAGAAGAATATGATTGGTAAACTCAACAAGTATAAATATTGATTCCCACTCAGGGGCCAATACTGTCGAACTAAGAGTACATCCCGTATCTGACCAAACCCTACTTTTGGGAAAATACGTCTCTAGATTTTGAGTCGAAATTTCACGTTGTCTCGAGCTCCAAAACTGCTCATTCGAAAGGGAATTTCTCGTTGAATCACGTGTTGTGGCTGGAAAAACATTATTTTGGTCAGAAAATTGCTAAAAAAAGGTGTAGAACATATTTATTAGGCGAGTTTTGTTCATCAATAAGACTGATAGGTTTTTTCTGATACAAAAATAGTACCGCTCTTCGTGGCAAAGAAAAAAAAAGTATTTCCTCGTATATGCAGGATACTAGGAGAAATAATCGTGGTTGCCAACCTAAGAAAACCGTATCTGACCTGACAAGAGAAAATACATTCGTATGATCAAAATACTGGGAAGAAAAATCGTATATGCCACTGATTCCGATATCGTGTCTGACGCCACGAGCTCTAAAATACTAAGAAATAAATTCTTATCTGGACTGTCAAGAGTGTTGCATTTCGTATGTACCTGAATACTAATAAAATAATCGTATCTGACGCCCAGATGCAGGTTTTTGCTCTAGAAAAGGCCAGTTACGGGATATGCATTAGTAAATCGAACCAAAACGTAGTTAGTGCGATAATTGTAAGCCATTTTTGAGGCTTCGAGACTAGCTAAATCGAAAGAAACCATCCCCCCCATGGGGTACCATTAATTCTACATGGCCAAAAATGCAGATACGGGATCTATTCTTAGTAAGGCACAGAGACTGATCACATTAGAACACGAAATCGTGATTGCCCTACAAAATCCATTACTTTGCTTTTCAGAGCATTCTGAAGAAGCTACACAAAAATTTATCTATCTTGCTAGTTTACTCGTTGGGTACCTACTAATGTATTAAAAGCTTAATTGAATAACTACGGTATAGGTACGGTTGTCCGTAATTTAGGTGATATGAGCTTCTAAGGATTCTAGGCGTCATGAATTCTCAGGATAACAGCTTAAATGTTTGTTCCAAAAGATCTTACGGCTGTTGATAACGTTTACTTTGTCGTTCAACTGGCAGCGAGCAGGCAAACCTGTAACAAAAAAATTAGACTCACATTTTTATCCATCCCTCAGTCATACTCTTTGGGTACCTTAGTAACACTAAACTTAGTTTTATCTCTAGGGTATAGAATTGTCTTTAGACTAGCTAATTTGACCTTCGGGGTTTCAGGACGACATGCATTTTCAGAAGAACAGCTAACATATTTGTTCGAGGAGATCTTACGCCTGGCTACAATAGTTACTTCGCCGTTCTCAATCAAGACTCACCAATCTCTCAGTCTTAATCTCTCGATACCTACCTAAGCATCAAACAACTTGATTTCATCACTAGAGTAAAGGGTTGTCTTCAGATTAGCTAATTGAATCTTCAACGATTTTTGGGCGATCTGATCTCTCAGGGGAACAGCTACCATGCTCTTTCTACACCATACGGCTGCCAACCACAGTTAGTTCGCCGTTCGCAAATTATGACTCATCAATCTTTCGCAGTCTTACTATTTGCGTACCTAAGCATTAAAAAACTTGATTATATCACTAGGGTATAGGGTTCTCTTTAGATTAGATAATTTGATCGTCGGAGTTTTAGGGCGATATGATTTCTCAGGAGAAATGCTAACTGGTTCTTTCCAGAAGATCGTACGGCTGGAAACAACAGTTATTCAAGCAAATTTGCAAATCAAGACTCATGTATCAAGACGATTTGATCATCCCATATCAATTTCAACATGATTGTATCTTTAATAGCTACTGCGCATGCCCCTATGTGAAATCCTTGTAACGACCTTAATTTTCACTGTTTTCATCCGATTTTGATGATATTGTCAGATAATGCGTGGATTAGGTTGAATATAGTTCCCTGTAAGTTTCATTGTTGTCAAATCAATACTTCATTCTATGTATGTACAAAAGTAAATCCCATTATGCTCAATTTTTTCACACTACTGTCGTTCGATTCCGCTTAAATTTAGATGATAGTTGGAAGAAGATGACTTGATTACCTCATTTCAATTTCAACACGATTGTATCATGAATAGCAACTGCGCATGCGCCAATGTGAAATACTTGTAATGACCTTAATTTACACAGTTTTCATCCGATTTTGATGAAATTGTCAGCGAATGCGCCGTTTAGGTTGTAAATGGTCCCGTACCTATTTCATTGTTTTCAACCCATCAGTTCATTCTGCGCTTGCACTAACGTAAATTACATTGAGCATATTTTTTTCGTTTCTTGATTGACCAAATATGACATTCCACGCTAAATCTTGATTTACTCTTTTCCGCCATGGAATTTCTGCAGATCATTTAAAACTTTTCAATGATTTATACATTTATGATAGGTAAACGAGGAAGCTATGTACCACACAGAACTTGGCATACTTTTTTTCTTCTCTTCTGAAATACCGATTTCGTTTCCTCATTTATTTCGTTGTTAACAATATTGTAATAGGGCATCCCCCGTTTTGTAAATAAATAAATAAATTTCGAGACGCCTAAAAATGTTGCACCTCAAAAGTGGCGCAATTGTGAGCCAAAGTAAAGACGTGGAAATGTCAAAATTCGCTTACTGGCTTTTGATACTACTTGTCTCGTCCATGCCTGGGACTTGAACTAAGAAGAAGACTGGTGTTGAGAACGTTTCAGAAACCCTACATTCGTTTCAAGTTGAGCTCCTCAGTTCACTAAGGAAGTGGTCCGCTCTGTTTGTGTTATCGTTACTTGGAAGAAGAAGAAGAAAAAAGAAAAAAAAAAAACATTATTGGTAATAAATGAAGAGGACCGTGCGTCCTGGGACTGTGAGACCGCACTCAAGTGGGTCCCGTGGACGTGATGAATTTGCTGACGTTGGAACTGACTTTCCATTGGTTCTCGGGGTTTCCTTCTCCGGCTCCCTCGCCTCTCCTACTCCGGCCGATGGGACATAAAGTTTCCGAACGCGACAAATCTGCTTCCTATGTGACACGCATATCATTACCCCGAGCGGCGCTGACGGCTCAGTTTACCATCACGTTAAGCCTCCCCCGAAATACTCAACGCAGGTACTCGAAAGCCGCAACGTACACTTGACCGCATCTGTGACGGAACCGTAAAAACGGCAATGGCAAATATAAGCAAAGCCGGTAGCTCGGGAAGTGAACCGTAACCCGCGAATTATCTGTTTTATTTTTTTAATTCTAATTAAAGAACGGGTTTTTATTACGTTTCGAAGTGCTTCACGCATCACAAGTACCCTTCCTCGCCATCCCTACCCGCCACCTACCTATCCGTCAAAATTTTATTCGACATCTTCATTGTTTGACGTACGTATCCCATACAAACATAATTAACAGTTAAAATAAATCTCTGGTATTTATATCAAGTCAGTGAAAATGGAGCAACAGAATCGAAGATCTTCAAATTTTGTAGGTAAGTTGTCGTTACTTAAAGAAAATGCAATAAGCGTTATTGTAACCAGGGTTACCATACGTCATTTATTTATCATTGCTATTTATTTATTTATTTATTATTATCATTTTAATTCATTGAATTTCAATTTTCAATTTAATTTATTACAATTTCTCCAAAACTTTTGAAATGATGAAATTTCCCAAACTTTTTCTTCATTGAAATCTGTTTTGAGGCATTCTGAAAACGTGACGTTCTCGAACAATCAAGTCGAGTCACGAGACTCAAGAACTGCATTCCCAGCGCTCCAGTCGCCATGAGATTTTACACAGATAAGTTTTTGGCTTAGATTAGTGGTCTGGATGCTCGCTGCGCTCTCATCTCAAAAATACATAACATCAAGTAGTCAATACGTTAGTAAAAATTTAGATTAGTTGGTCAGGGTTTAGAGTATCGTGACTCAACTTGATTGATCGCGAACGTCTTGCATTCTGAAACGATTCCTGGAATTTAACACTATTCCATATAGGTGTCATCCCTGACGGTAACTCTCCTTAGGATTGAGATAAATTACGCTGCAATTTACTACTCGAAGGTTTATTACTTTTGTATTAAATAGCTGCACAGGTTACTGGTCCACATGTACGTCAGGCATCAGACGTGTACATACATTTTTAACTTACTTGAACACCGAATGAGATTAAGCCAAATAATTAGTAGCAGTTCATCCTAGTTTGCAAACAATTAGCTTTGCGGTTCACTCCCATGTATAGCTCTTTTTCTTTTACAAAACTTAACACCTTCTGGAGCACGAATGGTTGGACGTTTAAAGCTCCGAGTGTCTCTTTCGATTCAATAAACAGAGTTCTACTTAAATCAAACACCTTGAAAACCTACCTTTTTATATAGAAAGTTTTAAAGAGATTACCGGTTTATCTCCGGCAGATGTATGATTTCATAAACATCGGTCCAGTTATGTTAGAGTAACGCCATGATATACGTGGGTTTACCCCACGCGTCAGTGCGTTCGGGCGTTTATGCGTTCAAATGAAATTCGCGGAAGTTGTCATGTGACCTCTTATCGCGGTCGCCGCGCGTCAAACGCGTTTATATTTGAGGTTTTTCTAAACTCTTTCGACATTTTGTTTTCGTGGTTTTTCCGCACGTTTTATTCTGTGATAATGGAGTTACCAGAAATAGAAACGGCCAGTTCTACATTTATTATACACCTATATCGGGGAATGCCAGTTTCGAAGAAAATTACAATATATTGTCTATTGTTTCTAAACAATGGTAAAAACAAAATGCGAGGGTTTGCGTCATGCTCGTATATGAGAAAATTTTATCAATTGTTCTGATTACATTACTGTTTGATTGTTTTGAAATTCGAGCAATTTTTCTTTAAATCTTTTTTGTAGTTCCTATTTTTCTGCCATACAAACAAACTTTTGGATTCTACCAAATATTTTTAGTTGTTTCCTTTTTTTCAAATCATTGTAATGAATTAAAATATTCGTGTAGAATTTAAATTATAAAATTCTTGCTTAATTTTCTTCACGACGTAATCGAAAGTTTGTACTGTCATTCTTGCATATGATTTAAAGTGTTCTTCACTTTCCCTCAATTTGGAGTGGGTATAAGTAGGTTTTAGCTTGCTCTAATGACCCTTCTGGTTGAGGTGCGGCTTAAACCTCAAAATAAAAACAATAAAAAAAGTAGGTTTTAGCATATAAATTATCACTAATCTAAAATAATCACTAAAATTTGTGATAATTTAAAGGTCTTTTCTATATGATAAAACCTCATTATGGAAGATTATCACACAAACTCTTCAGAAACTCTTCTTAGATTACTGGATTATAAGTGATGAAATTCACCCAACTCGTTCCGGGCATTTAAATATTTCCTCCGCGGGTCTCCTTCCTTTTTTTATTATTTACAGCTAAATAATACAAAAGAGCCATTGAGCTGGTCAGCAACTCATACTTTTTGATCGACGGCATGAATGCAAAATCAAATTAAAAACGTCACAGTAACGGTTACTGCAAAGTAGCTGTTCAGAAATGTTTTTGATGAATTGGTGAGTACGTTCTTGGTTGGAACAAATGTTGAAAAAATTGTTAAATCCATTCATAAAGCTGAATATTACTTGGACGAAGTATTGTTGCCCTAAAACGTATAGTTTACAATCATTTGCGCACAAAATGCATAGGTAATTTCAAAACATATCAACGATAAGAACAATTATTTTTAGTTAATTATTATGCTTTACGCACATCTTAAACGCATATTTTCAGTCACGATTGTTCATCCCGAATTTAACCAGCGTGTCTCCTCAAAAACTGAGCTTCTTTCAGGATTTCATGTTACCAATATTAACACCAAAATTTCAATATTTCAATAACATTAAAAAAAAATTAATAGCAATAACATTTTACCCAGTTTTCAACTGATTGCAACATATTGATTCCTTCACCATATACCTACATTTCCGGTTATTCTATTTAATGTATTCAAGTAATTTTTTTCTCACAACATTTTAAACTCTAAAATTCATGGTGTTCAAATTTTGTTTTGCCCAGTAATTTCTTTGTGAGTTTCCTCTCTGTCAATAATCTTGAAAAGTAAAGTTCTTCACAAGTGTTCTGATGACTTGCAATGAGCTGCGAACGCAATTGTTGGACTAGGTACTGAATGATACATTTTCGAGCTCTGTACCTACATCCAACCAATTTGATATGCAGGTCTGATCTTTGTACGTTTGCAGTTGTGCCTTTTACTTTGAAGAATATATGTTTATTTATTGTTCTTCAAGGTTTTGAAAGGTATACTTATCTAATTGTGTGGTTCAAAATAAGATACAATTTGAAAACACAAAAGAGGTTCAAATTTAGTGTATCATATCCATACAATCCAAATGAAAAATATTAAATTGTTCTTTCTAATCCAACAGCAAAATACGTACCTGCAAACGAATTTTCGAAGAAAAATTGCAATGGCTTTGATAAATTAAAAATAAAATATTCCTATTTTCTTAGTGCAATACCGTTTCGAGGCATTCTGAAACGATTCCTGGAGTTGAAGTTTATTACTTATATGTAAGTATATATATATATTTTTGTATACTATTTATTTACTCATTTATGTGTCATTCCAGACTATAACTCTCCTTTGGGTTGAAATTTTAGAAATTCGTTCTTTTGCCGAAAAGCCGAGCATTAAAAAAAAACTTTGTCAGCAAGCAGTTTTTGAGCACAACAAATTGGTCAAAATTTGAAAGACTGCAAAAAATGGCAAACAATAGTAGTTAGTTTTATTTTTTTAGTAGCATATTACTCGGAATAAGTTATCTAACTATGAATTTGAACATTTAGAAAGTTTAGTTCAAAGTTGTACGAAAAAGAAAAAGTAATCAAATTTGATTAAAATGTATGCTTAAAATAATTGGTAACAACTGGAAAAATAGTTTAAAATCCTGAAATTGGTTTTTTAATGGTTAGACAAGAGGTACGTTTTGCCATAATTCAATACTTCAATGTTTGTGTACGCACAATGAGCTTTAATTTCATAACAATTCAACATACAAATCATTCATTCCTAGGAGCTCGGTTCAACTTGGTGAAACCAAAATGAATTCAAACTGAGCTCAATCCATGATTTACATTGAACTCGGATCGTCATAAACCGAGTTCACGTATTTTTGGCGAAAGCGGCAATTAGTCTGAATTACAATGTTCCGGGTTGCAACAGTTGAGTGATGTCTCTGAGCTACGTGTTGATCACATCGAGGAGATAACGAGGCCATGAGCTGTCGAATTGGAAGGAGTTGTTGGCTTTCAGGTACCAGTGGGTTTTCGCGTTGGTTGTGGAGACTGATGAACCTCTTTTTGAGTTGGATTTCAAAGGGCGATTCCAGTTGGAGGTCATGGTATAGTGTCTCGTTTCACACAAAAGGTGATGTTTGTACAATGTTTCTGTGTTTTGCTCTGATGTTGTTCTATTTTTTGGAACTGTGATCTTGAACATGTGCCCCATATGCTGACAGCATAAGTCCAAATTGGTGTAATTAAAGTTTTCTAAATTACAATTTTGTTTTGGAGTGAGATATTGTTGCTGTTCAGAAATGAATGAAGTTTTTTGGCGCGGTTTCGTAGGCAGTTAATACGTGTTGGTGGAAAGTTAGTCGCTGGCCGCGGGTGACTCGTAAATATTTGTGGGAGGTTTCGTTTGGTATCAATTGTTGCAAGTAATTCACCTGTGGTAAGATATAGTTGCGTTTATATGTGTACGTGACTTTAGATGATTTGGAAGGGTTAATTTTTAGACCATTTCATGGACCATTGTCCCAGGCAATTCAAAAGTTCTTGGAGTCGATGAGTAGCAAGTTCTTAATCGCGGAATGAGACGTAATCTAAGTCGTCAGAATATAGTGCTGAAAACTCGTCTAGTTGGGATGGAAGAGGCATATCGCAAGAGAATATATTATGCTGTACAGTACAGGAGCCCAAGCGCTCCCTTAAGAAAGACGGCCGAAAATCGGGCGCGTTGTGGATGTTTCGTCTTGGATTGCAAAAGTAAAGGTACTATCAGTGAGATCGTGAGAGATGAGTGAAAATATATTCTTCGGAATGTGGTTCTGGTTCCTCAATTTCTCTAGTAGGCCTTAATGCTAAGTTCGATCAATGGTCGAAGTACGCTGCATGACAAACGTCTTTACAATGATAGTTTTAGCGAATTTCCGTTAAAAATGAAGCTATTGCAATGGCTCCAAAACCAAATTTCCTAGCCTCGATTGATGGAAAAGAGGCTTCATCATAAGAATATTTTTCATTCTTCGTTCCCTCCATAATTCTGTTGGATCTGATATTGCTGGTTAGGTTTGTGGCAATGTGGGGAATTCTGTGGGGAAAATGAGCCTGCCATTTTTCTGTTCACTGGGCAGCCTCTCCAGCAGGAGGTGTGGTTGTCCGCAGTTGACACATTTTCGGGAACCAAGAGCATCACACTGTCTCGTGTCATGAAAACCCTCACATAAACCGCATCCAATGCCTCGGGAGCATTGTCCCCTTGCATGGTTCCATAATTGGCGCCATTCATAATGAGCTGGCCCATTTCGGGGTTTGTGTTCTTCTATTTTGCATGAGATTCACCCTATATATACATGGTCATGAAAGGGCTATTTAGATTGAGATGGCTATTGGATTGGGATTGAGTCCACATAGTAGATCGGTATCAACATTCCTTTAATGCCACCCATTGTTTGCTTGGCATGTACTATTTGCTTTGGTTTGATATCATGCTCTATTTTGATGAAATTAGAAATGAGGGTTCTGTCAAGGTTGGCTGGAAGCCCTCTTATAACTATCCTACGAGGGCGATTTTCTTTTGACAGATACGTGAGGCACTCAAAATTACTTTTCAATTAACTCATTTCGGAATTATAACTACGGTACGTACTATATTGAGATGTAAGGCTGATTTTATATTTATTACCTATTGACGAGAATCTTAATGATGACTCCTGTGTCCTGATTTTTTTAAGAATGACATTAATTCTGAAACTGAGAGTCATCAGTAGTACATGACCACGGGGGTCGTGGCCTCTTCCACGGATGTTATTGGTGTTAGCGCTTCATCTTGCTGATCAGAACAATTATGTGAGGGTATTGATGGTACATCAGAAAAAGGTCATTCTATTATATTTTGAAATTTTATTGCACTTGGAACAGACTTGTTCCTGATGGGAGAGACATATTATTGAGCCTTGAACCCCTCTGCTTACCGTGACAGAGTTTTGGTCGTTTAGGAGAAACCCACTAACTTTCGTTGAATGCTATAAATATATGATTGACTCCGTGCTGGTTCTAAGAACTCGTAATGTCCATAGATTGTTGGTTGTAATGAGACGGGTCAACAAATCCACCCACTCGTTTCATTTTTCAGGAAATCTTTCGTACCAACAACGACGATATGTGATTCTCGGTAAAACTCGGTAAAACCTTCGATAAAACTCGCGATAGAAAGGCAACAATAGCCCTGAACATAAATGTACCGTTTACACAGTAATAAACGTTAGGGAATGCACTGAGCTTATTGCTAAATTATTCACTTTGTGTCAAGTGGGGAGGCGTACTGACTGCTTAAAGAATGAATTGTATAAAGGGTGTCAACAGAAATTATGGTACAAACTCAAGGAATCGTTTCTAGAGCTTGTTTCTGATCAAAAGTTGCTCCTAGAAAATTTTTTTTTAGACACTTGGTTTTCAAGTTATTAAATTTTTAAGATTTTTCCATGTTTTGTATTTCATGACAGACATGACATCAAAACGGCCCTAACTCTCCCTAGAATCACAGAAAACTCAGAATTAAGAACACCTTTGGAAAGACTGTTGAGTTTCCTATAACCCTGATATAAACTAATGTTGTTTTAGTTAGTTTTTATTGGTTAAGAAAAGGCCAAATTACAAAATTGGAAAAAATATTTAAAATTTACGTTTTTTCTCTCGTTTTTCTACTACTGGTTTGGGGATTTTTCGGCGTGCACTCTTTCTCAAAAAAACTTCCTTAAACGGTCAGCTTTTGAAGGGTATAGTCAATTATACTTTTACTTTGAAAATTGGGGAGAAAAGTATGTTCGTATGTTGAAAAATATAGTTTTTTTCTCCGAAATCGAGGGTTTTAGTGAAAAATTACCAGTTTGGTGCCGATTTTTACGTATTTTTTCACGCTGAATCGAATGGTAACACTTACAGATCTCCCCAACTCCGTTATAGCCGAGTTTTGCACTTCAACCAACTAGTTTTACCCTTAAAAACACATGAAATTGAGCATGAAAATATAATAAAAATAGGTGTACAACTCGGTTTAACGGAGTTGGGGAGATCTGTAGGACCATTCAATTTAGCGTGTAAAAATACGTAGAAACTGTCCCTAAACTCGCATTTTCATAGATTTTTCATTAGAACCTCGGTTTCGTAGAAAAAACCATGTTTTTCAACATACGAACATACTTTTCTCCCCAAATTAGCAAAGAAAAAGTAAAATTGACTAAGCCTTTCAAAAGCTGACAGTTTGAGAAAGTTTTTTCCGAAGAGTGCACGCTGAAAAATCCCCAAACCGGTGTTTCAACATTAAACCTTTACCGTCTGGACCCCCCGCGCCAACTCTCACTGCTTAGAGTGATGCCACTTTTAGCCAAACTTTTTAAAAATCATGAAGAAGAAACCACTCATAGTAGGGAAGAGCTGAAGGTGTAAATTCTTTAATTTGAAAACAGTAAAAGTTATTTTTTCAGACCAGTGGGTAAAAATCTCGTTGACATCCCTCGGTGAGTTATTTCTTGGTACCTACTCGTTTTCCTTGCTCGTATTGTACATGTCATTATTAGTTATTCATGAAACGATTTTTTTCTACGCCTTTCAGTACCTGAATTCATACCATCGCTCTCTGAGTCACCTGTTCACAGTCAATCAGAGAAATGTCTCATGGTGGGAAGGTATACTTAAAAATTGTCTTAAGTTTCTTTTGAGTGTACCGTTATTACTTTACCAAGGCACACTTCTTCTATGCTTGTGATATTTATATTGTTATTTTATAGTGAACAACTAATGTTTTAATTTACTCCTTTACTTTTTCAGATATCTGAGTCTCAACACTTATTAAAATGGACAACTGCAGAGGATCGAGAGATGGCCTGAGTGCCTTATGGTGTGTATATCAAACATTTTCCTTCACATTATTCTGATATTGCTTCTGCGACTGACGTATGAAAAGCATTGTTTTCAACTTCCGGGATATGGACATCCCCCCCCCCTCCCCTTAAAATTCAAAATTTCCACTTATATTTTACGATTTAGACCATCCTGAACAACTTTCATTCCGAGTCTGTGTGTGTGTCAGTACGCAAATCCTTATAACGAGCTTACCTTTTACAGTTTTGATCCGATTTTGACGAAATTTCCAAAGAATGTGCAGGTTAGACAGCAAATGGTTTCTTGTCAGTTTCATTGTCCCTACATCAATACTTCACTCTACGCTTGCGCAAACATAAATATTGTCAAGCATTATTTTTTCACGTCCTAGTCTTTCGGTCTCTCTCAAATTCGGAAGATAGTTGGGAATAGACAATTTAATCATTCCTTATCAATTTCAACACGATCGTACCATGGTTGCCACTGTGTACGGGCAAAAGTGTTCTCCCAAGAACAACCTTTATTTCATATTTTCATCCAATTCTGATGAAATTCTCGAAAAATGTGCGAATTGAGTTGTCAATTTAACTGTTCCCAAACCAATACTTTACTCTGCGCTAGCTCTAACGTTAACTTCATTAAGTATAATTTTCTCACGTCCTAGTGGTCCACTTTGCTCAAATTCGGAGGATAGTTGTTCGGTAAATACGATCAAATTATCATTTCAAGACGGTTGTAACAGTAGCTGCTGCGCATGCGCCATTGTGAAATCCTTCTAACGAACCAAATTTCTAGGTTCTTCATTCGATTTCAATGAATTATTAAGGGGATGTACGAGTAAGGTAAATGGCCAACTATCAATATTTCATTGTTCACAAACCAATACTTCACTCTGAGCATGCGCAAATGTAACATCTACCAAAAATAGTTTTCTCATAGTCTAATCGACTGATTTTGACGTTTCACTCTACATCTTGACTATTTCTACCAACCTTAGGAACCTGCTGTCATTGATAGATATTATCCAGAGGAATCAAATGAAATCACCCGGAACGCTATACGTTAGTCCGCTAGCTCTCCTTAACTTAGCAAAAATACGTTTTGGATTATTAGGCGCAAGAACATAGAGAAATACACACTCCATTGCGCTGGTAGTGAAACCTTTGGTAGTAAATCCGTAAATTCAATTAATGACCGCTAGAGAGTTCAGTGTTTGTTGAATCGAGAGACATAAAATAGACGAGTGAGAAAATAAGTGTCGAATGATATAATTGCAATGAAATTATGAGGTGATCGGTTTACTTTCCAATGGAATTCTGACTTCGCGAAATCGAGTATATTAACAACTGTCCGTACGGCTGGACAAGTGAATTATTCGTGAACTAGCATTAGATCAGGGGGGGTAAAGTGTAGAGCGAAGAAGTATTGAGTGTAATGAGTAAAGTGTAGATGTATGAATTAATTTCATTAATTCCTCCTTTGGGACACCCGTAAAAACAATAAAGGAACGGAGGCGTACTGATAAGGTGGTAGGGGGTGGCTCAGGAGTTAATTTATTTATTTCTTATTTTTTTATTATTGTTATATTTCATTTTATATATATATATATATTTTTTATTTTTTTTTATTTTGGCATTAATTTAGAAACGTGAAATTTTGGGGTCCTGGAATTGTAGAGGTTTTAACTGTTTTTGGGACAAATGAATTGCATAGAAAAGCTACCTTAGTATAGTAAGTACGTCGAACAGAAATAATAAACCTTTGTGTGATAATTTGCAGCGTTTTTAACAGCTTTTCAAATAGGTAATACTTCAGCTAGCAATTTTTTTATTTTTTTTTTCCCAGTTAATATATTGGTTTTTGGATCATTATTTTCAGTAATGAACCTTTGGAGTCGACCTGGAAAAATCAAATGTTAACCCCCTCCTTCCCCCTCCCACCACTAAAAATTATTGGTGTACATTTCAAAATGCGTAAAATCTATAAAACGAATAATAAAAATTCACTCCTCCGCCCAAACATTCCCTCCGCATTAACGCTAATTCTTGATTAACTCAAATGATTCAATGATTCATCCAAGCGCTTTCGTGTATTTATATATATATATATATATATATATATTTTTGTACATTTAATTACAGTTATGTTTGTTTTTAAGAAGATAAACAATTGTGTGATTACTTAGATATTTGTGAAACGTTGCTTTTATATATACCTATCTTATAAGCCATTTCTATTATTACAGGTCCGCCTATAAGGGGAATAGTACTTACTTAAGGTAAGTTTCATGGAAGCGCTAGGGTAGATGCTAATTTCTCATAGATTGGTATTTAAGTAAATTTAGCTGCTTACTAGATATGTTTGGGGTGCTAAGTTGAGAGAGGTAGATTTTATTTTTAACACAGACTGAGTTTTAGCATTGGCATCCCCAACCGAAAACGAAACGTTTATGATTTATGGGTAACGAAAATGTGTTGCAACAATTTCTGATGATTTCCGCTTACAACCGAGTCGTTGCTTGGGAAATGTTACTTCGTTATTTTTCATCCCACAAAATTCGTTGACCATTCGTTCGAAAGCTCTCGATTTATCCAACCATATTATGTTAACTACTGGGAAGTGCGTGGCCAACAAGCTGAGTTATGAGCATGGTTATTTGAATAATTGTTTACACACAGGTGATCATTCTCCATAATTATTGATATTGTGAACATGACCGCTTGTTAATTTCTGATGATTTTATTCAGCTGGTGGTGATTTGTTGCGCTAAATCTGAGATAGGATCATTCTTGTATGCTGGTTTCACGGGTTTATGTGAAACGCTTGAGCTAAAACACATTCTGTTTTTCAATAATTCCATTCGAAGTACCTATGTGGGTAGAGGTAACCAGGGGTCCGCGAGGCTTATTTTTCAGTCAGTGGCCTTCTGTTCTTAATTTTTTTTTTTTTTTTTTAGGCATGCTTGGTTCACATTTTTGCAGCTTCGGGCGGTTCTACTGCAACGGGTCCTCTCTCCTCCTAGGACATTGTCAGTCGACTATCTAGTGTGAAATAGGAATCATCGGGAAACGACGTTCTCCCTCCATTCCGCGGTATGTTTCATTTTACCAGAACATACCCTGCCTTTTTGGCATACATCCCGCTGTGTGTACATGGATTTCCTGCTTTTTAGGCATGTGTCCCTCTAAGTGTAGTACGAATTGTATGATTTTTAGGCATACATCTCTTTCAAGGGGGGTTCAATGCTGAGAAGGCATATGTCCCTCTAAGAGTGAGCACGTCTTTTATGCCTAAAAAGCAGATGTCCCGTCAAGTGAAATTAATTTAAAAATAATTTTGTTTTGTTCCATCTTCAAATGGAACGCCTCAGCTTCAATATTATCAGCCATTATCTGAACATGAAAATCACTTAGCATTGCTCTGCCAGGTATTTCGGTGACGTTTTTGGTATGGGTTCCTTATTTTTGATTCACACGCTTGAAAGGCATATATCCCTCTAAGAGTTCGTACCTAAATTACGAGAGGAATGCCTAAAATGCAGATGTCCCTTGGAGTGTAGGTTTAGTGTATGCCTTACAGGCAGGTGTCCCTCCGAACCGTAATTTCATTCATGTCCCGGCCGAAGTGTTAATTTTTCAACTTTGAAATTTTGAAAACGTTATACATATTCTTATAGGAAATCTTACGCTGATTCCGAATATACCACATTTTAGTATGCTAAAAAAATTATTTCGCACAACAAATCGCAAAAAACAGGCTATTTTGAAATTTTTTACTACATTTTTGAAAATTTCAACCCGAAGATGTAATCCGATCATGCTGGCCAACGAACTTGAACTTTCGTTTTGTGTCCTTAACATTTTAAAATTTATTTGAAGTTTCTAGCACAATTCTACGGACAGTTATTGTCTGGAATGACACATACATATATACATACATATATACATACATACATATGTACATACGTACATACATAAAAAAATGCGTTAAACTTCAGAATATGATTCAGAATAGCCTGAAACGGATTTCTGCATAAAATTTTTTCAAAAAATCGCATTCTACAAATTTTGAGGCGAGAGCAATAGCTTAATTTTCTTCAAAAATTCGCTAAAAAGCGTTACGGTTGGTTTTCTGATGATTTCCGCTTACAACCGAGTCGTTGCTAGGGAAATGGTACTTCGTCGTTTTTCATCCCACAAAATTCGTTGACCATTCGTTCAAAAGCTCTCGATTTATCCAACCATATTATGTTAACTACTGCGAAGTGTGTGGCCAACAAGCTGAGTTATGAGCATGGTTATTTGAATAATTGAGTACAATCAGGTGATTATTCTCAATAATTGACATAGTGAACATGATTGCAACCGCTTGTTAATTTATGATGATTTAATTGAGATGGTATTTCGATGATTTGATTCTTAGCAGGTGATCCAAGTATTCCGAACGGTTTGATTTGTGAAGCGTTTGTTAAATCATTTTAATAGGTAATTCCTATACTTTACGCACAAAGAAGCTGTAATTTCGTATGTAGCCTCTTTAGGACATTAACTTGACGATGCCCAGGGTCCGGATAAGCTGAGTGGCTCTTAGTACTTGCATACGAGTCTGCAGCACATACGAGTCTGCAAATGAAGACATTAAATGTCCCGATGTGTTACAGAATCGTATGCAAGCGTTTTACAATGAAGCTTGAAATCGTTTGGTCTTGGAACTGTAAGGATGCACCATGTTCTGATCATGTATACATAGTTTTTTTAAATTAAACTCCTTCAAGTTTAATAAATTACTTTTTTATTTTATTATTTTAGTATAATAAAATAATAATTTAAAAAAAAAAAAACAATTTAAGGACAGAAGGCCTTTTATAAAGTTTGTTAACACTATTCTCAGGTCTTCCTGGAGCATAATAAATAATATGAGGAACACCTTCTCCAGTGTAACTCCACCCTACCAGCGTTAACTGAACGGCACAACATGCATGCAATTAAAGCCAATCCCATACATACTAGCACAGCTCCAACGACCCGATTCTACCTCATGTAGAAAAATTGTGTTGCACACGATGAGCAGAAAGATAATTTTTAGTTATAACCTATCTAAAGGGAATGTTCAGTTAATGCATTAATACTATTCAGCTTGGTTAATGGATTTGTATGCGCATGATAACTCACTTGAACGTGTCAAATGCTCATGGGTGAGGAAGTTGTCTGTAATGGTTTGATGTCCAACTTCTGATCTATAGGGGAATATATTGTTTTGAGCTCTGAATCTTGATATATTAAAGATGATTGTACACAAGTAGGCCCAACATATGTTTTGAAAACAGATTTTAGCGAGTTTCCGTTGTAAAAGAAGCTATTGCCATGACTCTAAAATTTTAAAATGAATTTTTCTAAAATTTCTTTATGAGAATTTGATTTAAGGCATTCTGAAACGATTCATGGATTGTAACGCTTTTCCATGAGTATATATATATGTACATACATACACAAATATGGCACAAACAGACGATCCATCGTGATTATCGTAATCCTAAGGAGAGTTATCCAGGCGATAATTCTTTTTAGTAATCTTTCACCGTAAAAATTGAAAATTTCATAGGGAAAGATGAGTTTGTCGAAAAATTGAATCAACTATAAAGTAGAACGTTCAAAATTTATGCAAAAATTGTGCTGAAAAATATACAGAAATCTCACATATGCGATAAAAAAAATCGATAAAAATTGCAACAAACCAAAAAATCCAAAATAATATTTTATATAGCAGACTAAATATTATTTAGAATAAGTTGTTTGCAATAAAACTGATATTTAACAATTCATTGCTCTCAAAGTGGTCATTTTTCAAGACAACTCAACATAAATATAATACGTTTATTAAAGAAAATTAGCTCATACGATCATGCTGCGTGATTGAAACTTTTCTTGTTCATCGATTCACTGAGTGTTAACCCTTTCCAACAACAACGTTTTGAATACAGGAAGCCTTAGATACTCTCACCAAGTTTTTAACATTGGTAAAAACATATAACCGTAATCAAGAACTAAAAAGAACGGTTCTTGAACTATTGGACATCTGAATTTCTTCAAACTGTTATTTCAAGTGGATGGTAATGCTGGAAGGAAGGTGGTCCTCATGTGAATCACAGGCAGATCGTTGTAACGGTTGTTGAAACCGAGGAACAGTGATCGAAAAAAACTAAGGAACTGTTGTCGCATACCTCCAAAAACAAATATTTTCTTTTCTTTTGTTCTCACCGTATTTCAGAGTTGCGTAAAAATTTCTATATTCCAATACCCTTTGATCATTAGACATGAACAAATTTAATGTGTTTGTTTTCTAGAGAAAGTGTAAATAATATGAAGAAACATAACTTGACCAACACTGGAAATCCAAAAGATAGTGTAGTGGCACCACTTTTTTCAGAGTCCCGTCCTAGCTCTACATTTTATGCCATTCCTTTGCGGACCTCAAGCCTCTCAGGACGTCTTCCAGACCACTACTTACAACCCTCCAAGATGGTAAGCCTCAACATATTATCATCCCCTCAATTTAAATCTTGTATTTATCTTGTATTATTTGATAGTTAATCAGTGTTGGTATGAAAATACTGCAATTATTCCATACCTATCAGAGAAAGATTCCATTCAATTCGGCTATTTCGTTCGCTGTCACACTCGTTTTTATTCATTTTAGCCGCCTTTTGCTCCGTAGAAGTTTTTGAAATTGGACTTCTTGACAATATTTAGGATTTCAGTCGGATTTGATTACTTTAATTTGTTACGTCCATTGAGGTTAGGGGTACGCCTTTGAGGTTAGGAATGTACTGGTTAGGTTAGGAACACTCTAGTATTTGAGAGGTGACCTTGACGGAATGTAAAAACAAAATGGACGAATAATGTGGGTGTCTAATCTAAGTATTATGAGCGAATGGAATGAAATATTTTCGTTGAAAAGACGTTCACAATAGGGGCAGATATAGACATGTTTGCGCTGATATTCGTTGAAAGATCGTCTTCTAATTGGAGTTGCTAATTCGCGATTCCAAATAAGGATACGAGCCTAGCGGCACCGAAATGAACTAAGTAAATCCCGACTCCGACTCTCTGTCATTGAAAATCTTATCTGTCGCTAACATTCTTTGAGACTTCGTTTCTCTCGTTTTATCTCCATACGTTTTTTCTGTGATGTGGAAAGAGTCTAAGGTGCTTGAAGCATTCTAAATTTTTAAAATACCCTAATTAGAAATCGTTTTTGGTTGGATGGTCGAATGGTGCCACCCTTCCCTCACTTAGGTAGATTTTGGATTTAAAAAATCGACCAGAACACAAGAGCTCCCGAACGGACGTTGCAAAACTACCTGGTACTACCTGAAACACAGGGATTCAGCCAAACCAAAATCCGACATTTGTGATTGTAATAGATTCCTGTCATTTCCATACACTGCACTTTTATTATGTAATTGTAATAAGAATAGGTAGGCGCTTACAAGAAAACCAAGACTGCTTCAAGGTACATGCTTACATGGTCTACTATTCCCAGGTTTGCAGGTGCATTTGAAGTGGAATATAGTCTTGGAATCTGGTAAAATCGTTGCATTTATAGTATGAGGATGTTCATTAATTGATAAACTTTGTGGAACAAGTGCGTAAATGCTGGTGATGGAAAGAGAGTAGTTACTCCTTCAAAGAGGAGAGGCGATTATCATGCAACAACCAGAGGATACCCTGTTAGCTTAGAGCCCACGAAATATCCCCTAAGATGTAACATTCACAAGAATCTAGAAGAAGGAATTACTCCTATCCATCACACTCCCAAGGCTTTCAAAAAGCGCAGGGGAGTGTGGTCGGTGGCAGAGTGGAAGGGGGGGGGGGGGGGGGGGGCTCAAAATAGGCAGTAGACTCAGACACACTTTGGCGATACTTGGAATTTCAATCGGAGTAGCTAAAGGCTTAACGTTAAAATTCACTGCTGTCGGGCGACGAAGTTAAGGAGGTCTCAACAAGGGACTAATTCCATAGGATCGTAATATAGCCTAATTTCTATTAAGGAACTTGTTCATCAATTTGCGCGCATCCTCATGAAAATTGGTGCAGCCGTTCGGCTCTGATGCTCGGACAAACTAACAGACATTGGATCAAATACACATGGTGTCCCAAAAGTAAACCCCCCCCCCCATCGCCATCAACTTTTCCCCAAAATTTTTGAGATATCGAAGTGAAGCTTGGCGAGTGTTTTTGGGGTGCCTGATACAAATATTTAGGCAAATAAATATCAGAAAAAAAATCCAAAAGTTTTTGGGCTGCCCACAGGGAAATATAGGGTACTTCAAAAACTAATTTTCCACATCATTTTGGAAATTGTTAGAGCGGGAAAATCAATTAAATTAAATAAAACACCTACAATTTACTAGCTCTTCTGACACTTTTTCATAATTAGAAAGCGCGTTATTTTGGTTTTTGGCGTACCACCCCAACAAAAAGCGTCCAATTGATGTAGAAATACCTATAAAATGAGCGCGAGGGGATAAATCGCATGTTAAGGTCAACCACCTGGCCATGCTGATATATGTCTAGGCAGTATGTGAGAACAAAACATTACGTCGTGATTGCTAAAATTTCAAAAAAAGTTCAAAAAAATCACTAACCACTTCTAAAAACCGTTAAATATATGTTTCTAGCAGAATTTTACCAAAAACATTTATAAACGAGGCACTTGAACATTCATAAATGTATACACAAAGTTGAACTAAAAAGTATTTAAATTCCATTAATATTTGCTGGAAAATCCATAAAAACTGAAAAAGCGTAATAATCCAAAATACTTTTTGAACTGTTAAATATTAATTGGAACGAGCTTTTTATTTTTTTTATTTTTATTTTTATTTTTTTAAATAAAATTGGAATTTAATTATCGATTTCCTTGCACTCAATGTGCTCAAATTTCAAAATAATGTATTATATAGGTATATAATATGATAACTTACCGAAACTCGCTCATTCGATTGTGCTACATGACATCATAACACTTTTTATTCTTAACGTTTCAAATGTGAGGCTCCGGACCGCGTTTGTCGAACCAAGTCAGTTTTGAAGGAATTCTTTCCGAGAAACGTAAGGAGAAGGCAAAGAGATAAGATAAGAGAAGTTTTTCTATAACATCAATTGTTTGATGTCTACGTTATCGCTGCACAACGAAAACGTCGTGAATCTCTTTATTTATCGCATAATGTAATGGCAACTTCCAGACTTCTTTAGAACAAGAACCGCCAACATCCCGTTAAGAACTAATCTGACCTAGTTGAAAAAACATCGCTCACAGATTCAACAAGCAGTCAATACAGTTATATTAATCGTATAGTGAGACTATGTTACGTCAGAGTGTACAAATTAAGATCGTCATAAATATAAGCCAATCAATACTATTGGTTTATCATTTTCCATGGTGAACCTTTGACTATGAAAAGAAAAAGCTGCAAATTATTACATAGAGGTTTATTATTTCTGTATTGTATAACTCTTTTACTCAGAACACCTGTAAATATTATTAAAAGAATCATTATGTAGGTATCAATGTGTCTGCATAGGTGTAGCACTGAAGGTGTAGCACGCCTACTGAAGAGAAACTAATGAAATTGAATAACACACCTAAACTATCCTTGCACGAGCTGATGATGCAGTATTGGCATTGTCAAAACCGCGTTAAAAAAATAAATAATAAATAAAAAACTCAGATCGTCGGTCAATAATTATTAAGCTCCGTAAGTAATATTTAATATCAGAACATGGCCCATCATACCTTCCGAAAGGGTTAACACATTTACAGTTCCAAGACCCCGCAATTTTACGCGATTTAGATAACGTAAAACTTCGAAATCTGTCATTTAGGAAACAGGGAAATTGATGCTTGAAGTAATTTACGTTAGAGAATACGCAGAAAGGATTAATGATTTGAGAAAAATGAAATTGGTAGTGGATAATCTACAGCCTAATCCGCACATTTCCAGAGAATGTAATAGAAATCTGATAAAAACATGAACATATTCTTGTTCCTGGGATTTCACTTTCGCGTATACGCAGGAGCTACTAATGATGCAATAATGTTGATTATATGGAATATCAAACCTTTGTTCCTTAACTATGCACCAAACTCGAACGGGGTTGGACGACTTGACTTGTTCGACTTGAAAGACATGTTGGGCGAGAAAAAATAATGGTTGATGTAATTTACGTTTGCGCATGCGAAGTATGAAGTAATAATTTGAAAATTATGAAAACCGAACCATTCACGGCTTAAATCACATTGCTTGAAAATGTCATCAAAATCGGATGAAAACTGTTGAAATCAGGCTCGTTAAAAGGAATACAGATTCGCGCATGCGCAGTAGCTACTAATGATAGGATTATGATGAAATTGGTAGGGAATTCTCAAATTTTAACCTCTTCCACCTTTCCTCCGAATTTGAGCAAGATTGGACAACGGGGGGGTGAGAAAATGACGGTTGATGGAATTCACTTCGCGCATGCGCCGAGTGGAGTATTGATTTGGGAACAACGAATCTCATAGGGGATTATCTTCACCCTAACCCGCACACATCATGAAGATTTCATATGAACCGGTTGAATATTGTGGAAATGAAGCGTGTTACAAGGATTTGCGCACATACACACACAGAGATAGAGAAAGACAAGGAACATAATTTTCTCGTTACACTCATAAGTCCGTCAATGTTGAAGAGATCTTGGTCAGATTTTCAGAGATGATGTAGAGAAGGACCCTTAAGGCTCCTTACGACATTTATCATGATTGAATCAGCGATACGCTGTGCGCATGCGCTAGCGTTTGTCTGTCTATATTTCCCCAATTTTGATCGGATTTCAATGACATTTCCAGGGATAGTGTGGATTTAGCCCTAGATGGTCTCCTATCAGTTTCATCGTGCTTGAATCAGCAATACATGGATTTAGCCCTAGATTGCTCAGCGCATGCGAGAACGTTTTTTTCTTGTTATAGTCATAAGTCCGCCACTGTTGAACAGATTTTTGACATACCCATTACAAATGTATTTCACCCCAAACCTGATGAAATCGCCGTTATTGTCGTGGTTCCTGATTCCAGAAGAACGTGGAACACAAGGCAGCTTGTTGAAACATGTTGGTCGAACCGTAAGAAAAAAAAAATATATATATATGACGAATTTCAACGTGATTGTTTCGATGATGACCGCTGAACAAGAACACATTTGAAATTCTGTCACAACCCAAGATTAGTTGGAAGGTTTAGTTTAAAATTTCAGAGCTTTTGCCCTAAGGCCCATTTACGCTGAGCGCGCATCGTTCGCAAACAGGGTTTGTGAACAGTCACGAACTTGGTGCGCGTTCTGTGCTAAAACTCAACCGCGCCGAGCAATGTTTGTGAACAGCGTTCATTTGTGCGCAGGGTCGCTCTGCTGACTTCAGTTTTTCCACGAATGCTCATGTTCCTTCCGCGAGAACAACTGTTGGGTTTTACTCGTTGTTCCTCACTCTTCAGGAGGCCTCGGCGATGACTTACAGGGATGAGGAAAGGCGACTCCAAAGGCAGGCAGCCCGACAAAGGGAATGATAGGCTTAAGAAGATACCACAGCGACCTTGACCAGGAAGTTATTGAGCGAAGCAGACGGGAAATAGGAGATATCCATAATTATTATATGGGTTTGGAGAGTTCTGCTGACGATCGGCAGAACCACTCACGTAACGCTCAATTGCCATACCGTCGCCTACATCATACTCGTTGGGAGTGTCTGATGTTGGGAGTCACCGACGAGTAACAATTTGAAGAAAAAAGGGGTAGGCTTTGTATGCATCTGGAGCTCCAACGCTCCCCCCCCCCCCCCTCCCAAAAGGGTTTTGGATAGATGACAAGAAAGGTAGTGTAAAGCCAGCTGATGAATGCCCCTGTGGCAAGGTGCATTCAAAAAATAATTGTGGAAGGTCAACAAGCCACAACGAGGGACAGTGGAACAAGCACCTTGAGGACTCCGGACTGAGGACCCACCTTGAGGACCGGGGTGCCTGAGATGTCAGATGCTCTACTTATTCACCTGGTAGAGACCTCTACGGCAGGTAATGCTCCTGGTCCAGACGGGATCGAGGTCCGCATCCTAAAAACTGCTCGGTCCTTGATCTACCCCTGGTACGGAATCATCGTACAAAAGTGCCTAGGACGTGGGCAGGGAACCTGTGCTGTGGAAAGCAGGCAACCGGAATCCAGAGGAGGCCAGTACATATCGGCCATTATGCCTGTTAGGTTATCCTGGAAAACTGCTGGAGAAGGTTGTGGTGGAGCATCTAAGGCTAACAACTGAGATGAGTGATCCGGCCCAGTTTGGTATCAGGTGGGGTAAATCCACTATTCATATGATTCTCAAACTCCAGAGGTTGATCGATGAGGACTGACTTAAGTATGTTTTGGCCATTTTTGTACATGCCTGCCTTTGATAATGTTTGGTGGCCAGCTGTGGTGGGCGACCTGGGAAGGAGAGGATGTCACAGGATCCTCAGACCTATCGGCGGGCAGCTGGTTGCCTACCCTGACGATCTGGTGATCTTGGTCAATAGTGACAGCAGGGCAGCTACATCGTGGTGGAAGAGCTAGTCCAGGTATTTCAGGGAGTCAAACTTGAGATAGCTCGTGACAAAACTGTTATGATGCTGTTGAAAGGGTGTCTAACTGGCAGAAATCCTATAGTTGGGGATGCTGACAATAGGTTTGGCTATGTTAGCAGTTTTAGATGCCAAGGTGTAACCTTTGGTGAAAGATTGAACATAGGTCCCCATGTCTCCACGGTGGTGGATAAGGCCTGGGTTGCTTTTGCCAAGGCATGTCAGTTGGTTGGACCAGAATGGGGGATCGGTTTCCGTGAGCTGGTCTCACTATATAAGGGTCTGTTCCTTGGTATGCTATTGTATGTGGCACCCTGCTGGGCACACAGACTCAATGTGAAGCTCTGGTATAAACTTGGATATGTGCAGCACTGTGCCCTTCTGAAGGGGAACAGAGCGTATGAGACATCTTCAACAGTGGCCATGTCAGTGTTGACTGGGGTCCTGCCAGTCTGACAGGAGGTTTGGGAGAGGTGGGTGCTGAGTCATTGCCAGGCACCAGTGTTTTAACATTCCTGGTATATTGACTGTTGATGGTGATGAGACTGGCCAATTGCCAATTGCATGAATTAGGGAAATCCGCAGACGTACCTGATGAATGGGCTAATGACCTCTTGGCAAGATGAGTGGGATAACGCCCCAAAGGGCAGGCTTCCTCACAGGTTCCTGCCGTTGAGCAGGAAAGACTTTGCATGTCGTGGCTCTGCCTGACACACAAAGTGACACAGTTAGTGGTGGGCCACGATGAGCGTGCCAGAAAGTTGGCTGAATTACACCTTATGCAGTCATTGGCTTGTAGGTGCAGGGGCAAGGAGTCGGCTGAGCATGTGCTTGTGTGCTATTCGGAGTTCTGTGAGGTACGAGAGCAGTAGGGGCTCGTTGATTTTCCCATCAACTTGAGAGCTTTGCCAGAGAAGCCTTAGCAAGACTTGCTGAGAGGCCAAAGGTGAGGATTAGGAATTAGGGTTTCTATTTCTCCTTTATACCTCTCTACGCTTGTGGCTCTTTGGATCGTCTCTGGTTACTGGATGAAGGATGGACCAGTCTGACAGAGTGAGACTCACTGGTTGCTGTGGGCAGGACGGTACCTCACAGTGACCTACCTTGCTGAGTGTTTTTTTTTCTTTTCTTTCTACCTTTGGCTGGCTAGGTGTGTACAGTCAGCCCACTAACTGGGCACCGGAACACTCGTGAAGAGCGTCTCTCCTCCGCACACCCATATTGTTTGGGCTGAGTTTGGGAAGGAATATTCTCAATCAGGCGGAGGTAGAGCGGTTAGAGGGCAGGTACAAATTCTCTGCTCTCAGGCCTGCTACCCGGTCAGGCATCTGGAGACAGCGGAGAGTCCACTAACATGGTAATCTCTCATCTCAAAACCAGTACTACGGATTGGGGGAGCCCTAGGCTACCGGCACACTGGCACTATGCCAAAGTGTCGACAGCCAGCCCCCCTGATGAGGTAGGATTCGTGGTGGCAGTGGTTGAGCACACCCCAGCCTTGGGACACGGGGCCCAGGGTGCTTAGGAGTAGAGATCAAATCACTAGGGACTTTCACCCTGGTAATGTGTCTCGGCATGTAAGTTTTGCTATAAACTTGGATACCAGGGAGAACCAGTTAGAAGGTTCACCTCCACCTGCAGTGCCTTGGCTTGTAGGTACCTTGCAAGAAAGCAAGGGCTCCTGAACGGTGAATCATACCGTTCCTCCCGCCCTCTTCGGAGGAAGAGAGTTGTGTCCTACTGGCTTGCCGGCGGGGGGAGAAGCGCAGTCCACGAGGGATAGGCTCTCCTAACCAAATGCCAATCTTCTGTAAGAAGGGGGATCTCTGTTATGGCCGTGAACGGGCAATGTAAACGCACCCGTTTGGAATTTGCAAACTTTCTGCGCGGCGTGACCTGTTTGCAAATGTTTGGGAACGGTGCGCACTCAGTGTAATAAATGGGCATTTATATTTCAACACAGTACACACAGTTGGACTACTGGTATAGTGTGAGTGCTATGAAACAAAGAGTCAAGGTCCTCTCCCAAGCTGAATTTCCCCCTTCTAAAACCTTGTAACTTATTAATTCATGGAGAGTGATTTGGGCCTAATACTAAGTTTTAAACAAATAGTAAACAGAAGAAAAAAAATCCGAAAGTTTTTAAACTACCCAACGTGGGGGTTTGAGTACTTAAAAAAAAAAAAAAATTCTATTTTTTGCCTAGTGACACCTCATTTCAAAGATATTTTAGTGCTGAATGCGATGGTTAAACCATTCCGACCTTGGAATGGAGCTGATGTGCCATGAAGAAGTGCGATTTTTTATAAATATAGATTGGTGCTTTAATAATCGCGCTTCTTCATGGTTTATTAGCTCTACTCCGAGAATGGAATAAAGGTTTCAATATCCTGTTCACATTGAAAAATCTTTCAAATGGTGAGGCACTTGGCAAAAAAACGGATTTTTTAAAAATCCCCTTCCTTGGGTAGTCCAAAAGCATTTAACTCTCTAAAAGTTTCACTTCGATATCTCAATAATAGTGGAAAATAGTAAGGGAGATGTTACTTTTGGGCTTTTGGGACACACACAATACAGAGGACGTGCCCCAATACACTGGCTGCCACCAATCAACTGAACAAAATGGCTATGCGTGAAAAACAACGATATCTTACAAATCAACAATTACCTACAATAATATCAAATATTATTCTCAGAGATTGAGACCGAGAGATCCACTGACCTACACCCAGGATCCACAATTAAGAGTGGTCAGATGTCCTGCCAGGTCCGGGGCAGCCTTCCTTGACGTTTCTCTCTAGGGTGTGTGGACACACGAAAAGGCTACTTAATCAGAAATGGTCAGGTGGTCTCGGGAGCCGTCATGGTGGGTGGGTCCGGGTCGGTCGGGGTATCCTGGCTTTTTATTGGCCAAACGCGGAGGGACGCATCGCCAGGATCATCATTCCGTTTATTTGTCTTGTACCATTCATACATAATAAATCGTAAATTTCACTCTCACGCTAAATATTAACGTAAAGAATTTTTCAATATGAATCGCATATGAACTTTACAGATCTACAATGAAAACCAAGAAAGAAGATTCACTCAAGTTCCCTTGGTTACATACTGTAAAAATTATTTCAACACTTTAATGATTCAAAATTTAACGTAACTCAAGAAGGAGAAATTTTAATATGAATGAAGTTGATTTGAAGACTCCAGCCAAGAAGTCAGAAGAAGGAATCGAAGTGTATTTTACAGATAAACAATGCAACGTTTCGATTTTTCTTAATGCTGGATCCAATTTTGTTGATCAGCATTACTGTATCGATCATTGTTCATATTCTAAACCGATAATTACTTGTGCTATTAGAACATGCAATGGAAAACCAGGAGTTCTTCTGCAAAAGGTTTGTATTTTTGATTCAAATAACAGGTGATGTCTTCCTGATTAATATATGAACTAAACATTATAATATTCAGTATATTGCTAGACGCATTGACTTACTCAATTAACAACGATTTGGGGCGATTACCATTTGACTAACGTCAACAACCATGTATTGCCTTTAATGTATTATCATGCTGCACGACCATATTTGTACCTATTTGTACTTTGTCTTCGTAAAAATATCGTTCGCCAGTCGTTGGAAGGCTCTTGTCTTATCTGAAATATCACCACATCTCACAGTACCCAATTCCACCTCCATAACTCCCTGAAATGGATACAAGGGTGTACTGGTGTGATGTAAAAATGTTTTGATGTTTTGTTCGGGCTTACCTATTGTGCATCCGAAGCACCATCCTCCTGGTTTGAAGCGCAAACGATTACAAGCTACGAATGAAAATGTCTCAATATGTTGCGGACTTGCACGCTAGCGGATTCATAATGGATGATTGTTGATAATAAATTTAATGATAATCTGGAAGCGAATCTGGTAAAAATAAGGACGAAAACCAAATACGTCCTTTATTATAATTTCTTATGCTTTTTACGAACAACCAATCGTTGTTAGGTAGTCGTTACTTGCTAATTTTCCATCCCACGAAAATCGTTCACCACTTGATGGAAAGAACTACTCGTCACACTCAATCCAAGGAAGCCAACATCTTTCTCCTTCAACTTCCACCTAAGAACAACTCGTATTTTATATAATCAGAGTTAGAGTTTTCTGTTTAATTACCTAGTGTAAAGAATGAGCTAAATTCTCATCTTTTCTCCCTTGGAAACTGAAACTTGATAGAGAGCATCTTTCGGACAGAGATGGATGAAATGAAGCGGCTCCATCCAGATCAGCTGAGTGAGCTAAATTCTCTCTTGTCCACCCAGGGAATTTGAAATTTCACAACGTGCTTCTCTGGGATATCTAGAGACAAATGGAACAACGGGATCCAGCCTACTAACTGAGCGAACTAAGTTTTCTCATGTCACAATGATCAGCGTATAGTGTTCATGTTCATACTTCACTATGGTCGAAACTAGCCTCTACTAGAGTTTATTTTGAACATGTATGTTTACATTATACATGAAGTTGGTTAATAACATGTATATCATCTACTTATCCTAATAGGACCTTCTTTTTGGTTTCAACTTTGTGATAGGGATATGTAAATGTTCAACTCAGCGGCTAACAGCTGTTATGATTCAAGCGGCTGATCTTCTAGCTTCAAAAATGATATTGTTATTCTTTGTGCATGTTGAAGCTTGAAACCTAACTCTTGTACAGTTGAAACTTCATTAATGTGATTTTTTTTCAGCAGCAGCAGCAGCAGAACAACGGATCATGGCAGATGGACCCAACTTCCTATGGAAGAGGCCATCTTCAGGCTCCTCAGCCCAACGTGGACCAAAGGGTATGAATACGTTTATCCATTCAAGTTGAAAAGAATGAAAATTTATTTCGCTGATGCGATGTGATGTAAAATATTATTTATTTATTGATACGGGACAAGACCAGTTACAAATATACAGAAAGCTTAAATGTATTACGTAAACATCACAACAATATCACTAGGGAATGAATAGAATAAACAAATCGGGAAATATATATATATATATATATATACATACATACAAAGAGATCTGCAGTGCTCAGCAGAGATTTCAAGGTAAAAATAGAGCCAGCTAAGCAATCAAAACCGTGTGTGTTGTAAAGGATGTTCCTGCAGGCAAATGGAACGAAGAACACAGCAGAATCCCTCGTATGGTACGTTGCGGCTGATAAACTAACCGTTGAGAGGAGATAGTGGCTATCAATGATCCCAATAAACAACCTATGGTATAAACTGAGGTAAAGTAGCACCAATGCTGAAGGATCGCTGATAATAATTCGCCGCGTAGGAGGCATAGGTAATGGACGGGGGGGGGGGGGGGGGGGGGCATGAAGCACGCCCTCAGGAAGGGTATGTACAGGGGGAATAGTATGAAAGGATGATGTAGATAGATGAGAAGGTGGAAAAGGTGAATGATGGTAGAAAAAGTTACGAGAAGCACGCTCAAGATCGCTGAAGTTACGAGAAGCACGCTCAGGAACCCGAGGGCTCTCATTGCTTTGGCACGAACAGCATCAATGTGAGCAGGTAGGAAAATCCAAATCCATATTCAGCGAAACTCTGAGATCGTGGAGAATCGTATAGCGGACCAGCGGACCATAATTTGAGTTTTTCTCGGTGAAAAGTGAAGATTTTAGCTTTTAATGAGATTTCATTGGTCAGAACATAATGGGTAACCTCAGAGTAGAATAAAGGCAGATTATAATTAATTTGTATCCCCAAAAAAATCAATTGTAATTATAACCAAACTTTGAGTTAGCCTTGACTTTAAAATAATGTGGAGTTATTCGTGAAATAACTGGTCGACATCACTAATCGAAGGTTGTCTTTCTAGACTATTTCTGATTCTTTGCCTCCTTGGTTATGGTTCTTAAAAAATCCTAATAAATCATCAATCATGACCATATGAGCGAGTATTAGTGCGTTTCAAAATTTAAATGCGTTATTTATATGATCAGTTTCCAACTAACTTAGCATTTTTCAACTCGTTTTACCCCCAACGATTTTTTCTAAACCATAGCCCAATCCATGAAAACTGTTTTTATCATTTAATAATGATTAACAGGACATTTCCGTTTGTCTTCGTCACGTCACGAGCGTCACGTCACGGTGGGGTTTTCTATTGATTTTCACGTACAACCAATGCGTTACTAGGGAAGTGTAACTCCCTTAGTTTTCATAGCAGGAAAATCGTTAGCCACTTTTTGGAATGCTCTCATTTTATCACAGCATCTCATAATCCCTAAGCCTCTGTAGTGTCAAGGAAAGCCGATTTATTACGCTCAGTTATAAACTAATATTGCTAAGTAACCATAATGAACTAATAATGACTGTGTAAAATTAATCATTATTAAATGATCTGACTGTAGAACCGAAGGTCTACCGTCCGTTTTTTTTTTTTTTTTTTTCAATTTTTGGTGGTCAATTTGGCGGGCCTTTTTTGAGTTCTTTATGCTATTCACTTCATATAACAGTTAAAATTATAATTAATTATGTTATACACACGCGACAGACGGAGAGCCATGAAACCAAAATTATTCAGGACGTTCCAAATTCAGAGCAGAGTAGAAATTTTTATCTTGAGGTCTTTTTTTCCATCACCCAGAAGTATAAGGTGATGACAAATCCGGTACTTAATTTCAGTCAGAATCAATGTCAACACATTAAGTTATCCAATTAATACACCTTGGTTCAATTCAGCAACTACACCTGTGCGATTAGTTAGGATAACATCATAATTATAATCATATCTTAGGTCCTAATTGCCACGCCATTAATTGCGAAACATCGAATAGTTAATTGCTACGTCTTATAATCTTCATAACCTTTCCTTAATAGATGGTTCAATCAAACTGTATTAAAACTTAAACTTCCCAACCCTTATGAATTATGATTCCTTTTCTTTTTTCAGGGGAATTACTTCCCAAACCAACAGGCACAAGGGATGTACGGCATGGCAGTAAGTACCTATTTTACAACTAGATTCTTTATTGGTTTATTATTTCCAATAATAAGCCTATGTGATCGTATAGCAAAAAATTTTTATAACCCCCCCTCAAACTTTGTCACTTTACGTTTCAAGGTGCGTAGAATCCAAATTTGAAATGTCCGTCCGCCGTTCGCCGTCCGCCGTTCGCCGTCCGCCGTCCGCCGTTCGCCGTTCGCCGTTCGCCGTCCGCCGTCCGCCGTCCGGGCCATAAAAGGCCTAAGAATTGACTGAAAAAACCCGTCCTTTCGCACATAGACTCCATTTGGGGTCTAGTTGGTCCTAACGTTTAACCATCCCGATCGCTTTACTCGCATAGATGCTATGGGCCAAAAACGGGCGAAAAAGTGTCATTTCAAGGCTTTGTTAGACTTACGCACGCACGCACGCCTGGCACGCTTGGCAGGGGGTCACGGTGGGTGGTGAGGGGGGGGGGGGGTGAGCGGGGGGTGGAGTGAGAGGAGGCGCCGCGGCACCTTGTGGTGGGTACGGCGTTCCTTCGAGGCATGAATATATGTTTTTTTCTAGGTCATATTTGTGTGTTAATACCAATGCTTTTCCTACGCATATTTAATAACATATCCTCTCGACTTTTCGTACGTGGTTAGATAATGGTATTATTAAGGCAATAACTATTTGAATAGATAGGAGCTCAAATCGAGAAATATAAACATGCGTAAATAATTATAGAAGTATAGGTTGTGGCAACTCGAAATAGGACACGCCGAGGAGTCTGGACGGGCCTCATGACGTACTCAAGCCAACTAAAACTACGATCATACTCAATTGAAAAAATAATAAACCTTTGTGAAATAATTTGCAGCGTTTTTTTTTTTATCCCATTCGTTTACTAAAAAACGCTGCAAATTATTTCACAAAGGTTTATTATTTTTTCAATTGAGTATGATCGTAGTTTTAGTTGGCTTGCGTACGTCATAAGGCCCGTCCAGACTCCTCGGCGTGTCCCATTTCGAGTTGCCACAACCTATACTTCTATAATTATATACGCATGTTTATATTTCTCGATTTGAGCTCCTATCTATTCAAATAGTTATTGCCTTAATAATATCATTATCTAAGTACGTACGAAAAGTCGAGAGGATATGTTATTAAATATGCGTAGGAAAAGCTTTGGTATTAACACACAAATATGACCTTGAAAAAAACATATATTCATGTCTCGAAGGAACGCCGGCGCCGTACCCACCACAAGGTGCCGCGGCGCCGGCGCCTCCTCTCACTCCACCCCCCGCTCACCCCCCCCCCCCTCACCACCCACCGTGACCCCCTGCCAAGCGTGCCAGGCGTGCGTGCGTGCGTAAGTCTAACAAAGCCTTGAAATGACACTTTTTCGCCCGTTTTTGGCCCATAGCATCTATGCGAGTAAAGCGATTGGGATGGTTAAACGTTAGGACCAACTAGACCCCAAATGGAGTCTACGGCTAAAGGACGGGTTTTTTAAGTCAATTCTTAGGCCTTTTATGGCCCGGACGGCGGACGGCGGACGGCGAACGGCGGACGGACATTTCAAATTTGGATTCTACGCACCTTGAAACGTAAAGTGACAAAGTTTGAGGGGGGGTTATAAAAATTTTTTGCTATACGATCACATAGGCCTATTATTTGAAATAATAAACCAAAAGCAAGAGTCCCGTCGGCCAGCTGCCTATCACAATCAAACTTCCAGGCGTGTTTCTTGATGAATTCATATGAAAATCCCGTAAAGGAGTTTTTCTCAAAACGTCCCTGAAATACCAGATTGAAATATCGAAAAAATACGAGAAGTGATAATGAGCAATAAAAAAAAAAAACAATTTAATGAAATTTTTGATTCGATTTCATTTTTAAGTGGCTTGAGCACCACCCAATAAAATATGAACCGTGAGAACTTTTACATTGTAAAATCGAACCAACAAAGATTCACGAAAATAGATTTAAAACACCGCGATTCATCAGTACCACCACTTTTTATAATAAAATTCAAAACGACTAAAAGAAAAAGAAAAAAAAAATCTAGAAAGTCTGTTGAGAATTTATTGTTGCAGTTTAAAAGGATAATTAATTTTCCCCTCCTGACGATAAATCCAAAATTTCCAAAGTTTTCGATTAGAGACTAAAATTGTGATCGAAAGAAATAAAAATCACACAAATTGGTTGAGAATTGTAGCCTGGGAGTGTCGACAAAATTTGTCGAGGTTCGTTGCATAACTAAACTACAGTCGGAATCGAAAGACCGGTGATGTTTCCAATCGTATCACTTTTACAGATCTCTCAGTTCTGGGCAGTGTAACTTGTCCTACCATCTATCTTTACGGTTAGAGCCACCAGATTTCTATATTGTCTGTAGTCTTCCGCCACTTTCAAAAGATTCTGGCATCTCGCCTCCAAGCTGCTGGTGTCATGGGTGATATCCAGAGAGCATTTCGGCCAGGGGATGGCACAGCAGAGAACCTTTTAGTTCTTCAAACTGTTATTTTGCTGGCCTTCATTAAGAAACGGCAACTCCATCTTGCCACTCTGGACGTCGCCAAGGCCTTTGACACTGTAAGCCAATTTGCCCAGACCGATTGTCTTCGTAGTGTCGGGGCACCTACTCGTTTAATTGTGCATGTTGCTTGCCTGTACCAAAAAGGCGTGATGGTCCTCGAGGCACGAGGCGAGATGTCAGGGGATGTTGTCATTGGGCGTGGGGTACCCCAGGGGGATCCTCTGTTGCCACTCCTCTTCAACCTGGACGTGGACACGGCCTTGGGAAAGCTGCCAACTGAAATAGGGTTTGATCTCGCCCCTGGGGTGCGAGTGGGTGCACTGGCATTTGCCGATGATGTAATCCTACTCGCCGAAACCCGTGAGGGCTTGCAGATTGCCCTCAATGCCATTGCTGAGCAGCTAGCCAGGTGTGGTTGGATGGTTAACCCAGATAAGTGTGGGTCAATCTCCTTGGTCCTGTCGGGTCGCCATCATCAGGTAAAGGTGGTGGATGAGGAGTGTTTTGTCATTAGACAGTCACCCACCCCTACCCGATCCGTGCTGGAGGTTTGGCGGTACCTTGGAGTTGACTTCATGGGTGTGGCCACCATTGCTGCAAGCCGTGTGGACCTTGGTGGAACACTAGCTCATATCACCAAGGCTCCATTGAAGCCACTGCAGAAGCTGCGCCTCCTTTTTACGTACTTACTGCCAAAGCTTACTTATGGGCAAGTCTTTGGTAGGCTTACTGCGGGGAGGCTGCTGGAGTTAGATCGTGAAGTTTGCTCTGCTGTGTGCTCTTGGCTAGGCTTTCCACCTGGTGTACCAAGTGCCTATATCCACGCACTGGTCAAGGCCAGTGGGCTCGGTATTTTCTCTCTTTCAGCCAGCATCCCATCTTTACGCCGCGTTGGGATGTCGAAAGGGAGAGACTATATCACATGCCGAGTGACCGGAGCAAGAAGCCAGATATCGTTACCGTCAAGCCCAATGGGTCTGCCATAATCCTGGATGTCCAGGTTGTCAGTGGCAGCGTGGGCATGGAGCAGACCTGGCGGGCTAAAATAAATAAGTATGATAGAAATGACCTGCGGCAAGCAATTTCCGAGCTAAAAGGAGTGGCGACCAATAATATCAAGGTCATGGCTGCAACTGTGTCATGGCGCAGGGTGTGGTGCGGGAAAAGCGCCACAGAGTTACTCGAGTTGGGCATCTCAGCAGGAGTGCTCCGTAGTATCACCACCCGCGTCCTGAGGGGTTCTCACTTGAACTGGTGGTCATCTTATATAGGTAGGTGGTAATAGGGGCACTTCCTTTCATCCCATTCTTCCTCCTCATCCTGCAACTTCCCTTATCCCTAGAGCCGGCGTCGGGTAAACCTGGGCGTCCTCCCCACTTTTTTAAATTCTATTTGTCTATTTTTAATTTAATGGTGAGCCCCCTCCGCCTTTGAGGAGAGTTTGTAAAAAAAAAAAAAAAAAAAAAAAATTGTGTGAAAAAGTGCTTAACTCCCATTGTAATAGCTTCTTTTTTTTACACAAATTTGCTAAAAATGACATAATTAAAGAAAAATGATCAATTATTCATCATTTTTTTCAACTATAAATTATGAAAAATTAATGCAAAAAAATGAATAAAAAACCAAAACTCCAAGCAACATTTTTGTTGTAAATTACCTACTTGAAATAAATACTATTCTTAGTTAGTTTAGATCGGAGAATCCTAAGGCGACTTTGGTAACAATTTGAAAAATGTACTTTGACTTTTTGAATTTGAACTAAAAATAAATTTGGATAATTAAATTTCAATGATTAAAAATGTAATGGTATTTCTTCATTTTGAAAGTTTTTACTCTTGTGTTCAGGGAAATTACCTCCAAAATGAGGCTCAAGGACAAGGAATGAACTCGGCGGATACCTCAGTAAGTATCTTCTTATTCTTAAATAAATTCTTTTTGTTTGAATTTTCTTCTTTTTTACAGGGTGACCTAAAGTAACCCCTTCTAGCTTTTCCCCACAATTTTCGAGGTGCCTATCAAAGTGAAATTCGGAGAACGTATTTCGGGTGCCAGATAATAACTTTCAAGCAAATGAGAATCAGAAACATCCAAACGTTTTTGGGCTACACCCAAAGAGTGGAGTATTGAGTATTATACTTGTAGTGATTAAAATTTGTTAAGGTCAAGCTGGTATCTACCTAAACAAATTTTAATTACTATTAGTTTTTACGCCCAGCTCTTAGAAACCTATATGAACGCTTCACGTCGAAAAAAATGTTTCCATTTTTTTGCCGAGCGTCATCTTATTTTGAAGATATTGTTTCCTCACTACCGACCGTCGAGAAGCTTTGTGTTCGTGATTAAAGTCGAAAAACCTTTTGCCCTCCAAAATCAAAATTTCCACCTGATTCTTGCGTTTCAGAGTTTGCTTATCAATTTCGATTCCGTGTATGTCTGTCTGTCTGATGTCGGTCTGTCTGCATGTGGAAAATCCTTGTCACGCCCAAAACTATTCCAGGACTTCTATGCAATTTTCAGGGATTTCGTGGCTTAGCCTCTAGACGGTCCGCTATGATTTTCAATGCCGCCGGATCGACATAGCCTGTGCTCTTGCGTAAACTTGAATTTCTCATAACGTTGATTTCTTATCATCGGTTGGTCCGATTTCGTTCAAACTCAGTAGGTATTTGGGTATATGGTTTAGAAAATGCCCTATAAATTATATCACGATTGGTGGAGTAATTACTTCAGCGCATGTGATTTTGAAATATCTGGGTCACGCGGTCTTGAATTTCGGTGGGATGAAAGTTTGTCTAGATCGCCAACCCCGAGTGCAATATTTGACAAATACCCTGGTGTTTTGAAAGCTCTTTGCTTTCTCGTATTATTAAAACTTCTAAAGCAATGTCTATCTTCAGGATATCATCAACAGATCGGTTTTCCGATTACAGGAGTTTATCACGGATAGAATTATCTCTAAGGCAACGGATAAACTGTGCACGCAAAAACGTATCCGCAAGCTGAAATAAAGTCGCAGTAAATCAAATCTTTAAGTCGTCGATTGATTGATTTTCGAGTTGGTAGGTTGATAGAAGTCTATGTTGCACAACTAACAAGTTTTGTTTTGGGCATAAATGAGTTTGCAGAGCCGTCACTATTTCGTCATAAGAAAGATCGGTCGGAGTATTGGGACAAAGCCGCCAACGTATTGAAATGAGAAGATCCGATTTAGTTAAGAAGCATTTGAGCGCAAGTGGCATTATCATAAAATAGCTTTTTCACAGTGATGTACCTACCTAGTTTCCAAAAGTTGCTTGTAATTACGAAAATTCGCTTTTTCATAATCGAAATTTTGAATGGCGGAAGTAAAGTAGGAGGAGATACGTTTAGTGTGAAAGTCCGCGGATGTATCGCCTGTTGAACGCTTTCGATAACTATGTTCTGACTCGCTGTAAGGGCTGCAGTAAAAGTAAGATGGAATTGTCAGAAACTAAAACGCTAGGAATGATGTTGAGGGAAATTTGACAACGGTAGGAGGCCCAGGATCATGAGTTGTGACCAGGCCCTCAAGTTTGAGGATCACTTAAGATACCTGGGCATTATATAGGAGAAAGGATGGAAGGTCAACCGGCACGTAGACCAGGTGGTAGTAAAAGGTAGGAAGGCAATGTAGGGTTTAGTTAGGATAGGGAATCAAAATAAGGGAGATGATGATCATCTACAGGTACGTACCAATCGTAGTCTACGATATCTACGTCTACGGTACCGGAGCGTTGGGCGGCCTTTTGACGGCCCACCAGGCGTAGATTAGTTAGCGGGCAGAGAAGAGAGCTGATCTCGATGGTTAGGGCCTATTGGACCATTTCAACGGATGCGGTGTGTGTGGTGGCCGGTAACTGCCCGATTGATATCGAGCTTGGTAGACGTTGGGCAGGACACTGGCTAAGAATGAATGGGCATGTTGAGTGGCTGGGGAGAGTGGTGGTTGGTGTGAAAAGAAAAGGAATGTTGGGGAAAATGGTGATGAATGAATGGCAAAGGAGATGGGATGAAAGTATGAAAGGTCGATGGACGTATGAATGGCTGCTTAGTGTGCAAGAGACAGTTTACACTGAATGGAGAGTCTTCGATTTTCACAAAACCCAGATGATCTCTGGACACGGTTAATTCTAGAACAAGTTGCGTGGGTTTAGCTTGAGAGAGAATGGTCTGTGTAAATGTGGAGAGGTGGGCACAGTCGACCATGTGACTTTTCAGTACGTGTTATTTGCACGGGAGCGCATGGTGGTTGTGTTCAGGTTGAGTGAGCCCTGGATTAGGTTTAAAATAAAGGGGCAGAGGAATATCGAGTAGTCTGCCCCCTTAGGTTAGGTGTGTGGGGGGGGGGGGGGGCCTGGACCTCTGGGTCCTGGGGTGAATCAAAATTGAGGACCTTATCCCTCATGGCCTGGTTTGATTGGGGCAAGCCCAATCCCAAGAAGCACTGGGACTTAAAAAGCGGTAGGCCCTCCTTCTGGAGTGTCGGGTCTGCAATCATTCTAGGCCTTAGAGGCTCGTGACGGGGGGGGGGGGGGGGATTACTCGTTTCCCTGCAGGCTCGGGTTGCTCATAATGGTACCACGAGCGGAGCAGCTTCCCCTTGGGGTCCAAGCTCCACAGCCCTCCCTTCCAAGAGGTTGGCCTCGTGGCGGTAGTGAACTCGCTAGGCAGTAGGTAGTCCCCCTGTACCCCGTCCGCATGCTGTTGGGCGGGACCCTCTGGTAGATAGAAGACGCGAGTCAGTTAGCCAGAGGATCCACTTTTCCTACATCTTCCACATGGCTGTGAGGGCTGGGTGTCGAAGCCACCCAGTCGAGGTTGGGTTCTCGGGGGCAGAGGTTTCATCACCCCTAACATGCAGTCCATTCTGCAGATGTGGGGTAGAGGTCTGTGGGAGTTGACTCGTGGGGCTGCGTCTCCTTCCGCGGACCTCGGCATTTAGAGTTTTTTGGATATCCATAAACTCGGGCACCAACCTGCTTAGCCGGTAAGCGAGTAAGAACGCATGCCTCAACCCGTAGGTTATAACGAGTACTTGGCATTTGTCAAGGAAATTGACTGTGTGTACAGTCTCCTCTCAGGAGAATCGTTCCAGCTTTTGTCTGGGGGAGATATCACAAGGCACGATTGCCTAAGGACTCCCAAAAACGTCTTCAGTTCTTGGAATGAGATAGTGAATATTCTTTTGCTGTGAGGGTTTCGAGAAAAATTTTAAACTGGTGTTGATCAATTTCGAGAGTATTGAAGGGATTGATCACTCAATGAATCGAAAATCAATGCAAGCAAGACCAGCTGAAGATATAGAAAACATGCAAAATAGTGTTATCTGTTGCAGGTGACAAATCTTGAAAAATACATCACGTTTCACTGTATTCACTTTTCACTGCTTTCACCTTTTTTTCACCTGCATTTCACTTCGTCACCATTTTGACAAAATCTTATTGATTGAAACGCTACGCAAGTAGTTGTTGGGCAGAATATCGAATAGATTAGATTACATTCACTTGCTGAGATCAAAATTAAGTTCTAAATGTTTATATTCTGAAGTCATGCACTACGAACATAAAGCCAATCATAGAACATTACAGCATTTGCAATTGATAAATATTTTTAGTCAATAATATATTTTGTCAATTATCACCGAATTTGAGAACATCGTTTCACTTTTATACTTGAATTAAAAATTATATGTACATATCTAAAATGTGCTGCTTGAATTGAATTTTTCAAAATTATTTTCAGCAACAATTCTACTCACCTCAAGGACACGGACACGCTTTGAACACTGGTAACATGACGGTAGGTACCTGTTGGCTCGTTTATTAAGTGATACCTAATCTGAATTTATCTTTGTCAACTAACTTGACTCATTGTTGCATGTGTCGGGTGTATTTTATGTGGAAACTAAGTCAAAAAGCCCCTGCCAAGTTGGATGTGACACATAGCTTCCTAGCATATATACGAGTATATAGTGGATTCATCATCATTGATCATTGATATGCTTAAAATAATCTTAAAAGATTCCAGAGCGAGTCTCTATGGTTGGGGTAAATAGTAAATCAAAATGTAGCGTAGAATGTCCAAATCGTTCAATTAGGCAACGAGAAATACCAACTTACCTCGATTAGATAGGCGGAACTACAATCAATGAGTCAGTGAATTTTTGACTTTTTCCTGAAAACTGATTATTTTTTATTTAAAATCATGTTTCACATTTTTTAGAGAAGATTTTCGTTGATTATTTTTTGAAGGGATGTCAATAATAATTTTCATTATATTCAAAATGAAATGTTGAGATATATCTAAAATATATGTTATTGTTTTCAGGGAAATTATTATGATCAACAAGGACAAGGATACGGCATGAACACTTCGGCTCAAAATGTAAGTATATTAAACAGAATCCTCAGCTTGTGTTATGCGGTGGCTTGTAGAGGATGCGTAAACTGAATTTATGTTGGGACGCCTATACTCGTAAATGCATTCGAGGGTGCTTTGGGGAACACACCAGGGTCTCACACATTATGCTCTATCTAATCCGTATGTGTGGACACCTGATATTTGTGAGAGAAGTTTAACGGGAGATATAATAAATGAAGATAGCGAGTTGATAAAACCGTTCAAAAAAACTCGTAACCGTTCAAAAACATTCTACGAAATCTCATAACTATGTTGTAGATTTGTACCAACCAAATATTTCCCCAGTCGATCGCCTTTGAATGTCATTGCCTTCTAACAGATGCACTTTTTGCGAAAATGCATAGCACATAAATAGAATGTAGCACTTATGCGGGATTACAAAAATAAACAAACAAGCAAAGATAACTTTACTCTGAGACAACTGGATTTTGTTGCGATTCCTGAACCTGGACTGATATCAATTTTGTGGATGGTAAACGTGAGTCTGAAAAATCTCATCAAATGGTTTTGGCCCCAAGTATTGGCAAGGTGCTAATTTGTAAAATTATTTTATCAGCTTTATCAACATCAGACAATCATTTTTTATAGTCAACACTCGGCTGGCATTTTTCTTTTTTTTTTTTTTTTTTTTTTTTTGTTAATCAAAGTGGCTTTAAATTATTTGGTCTTCCCACAATTAGTCAGATGAACCACTCAAATAGTAGTAGAGTGAGCTCTGGGGGTTCTCATAGCTAACCGAGCTAAAAGCTGAATTTTAAACAGAGCCTCTCTTGGACAATTTCAACGTACAAAAACACCTAGATCTTCTCACCAGATTCTTTGATTAATAACTTTAGTAATCGATCGTTGACAGAAGAATTTGGCCTGACAACTATCTGAATTGCGGAATATACTTAACTAGCAGGAAAGCCTGTTGTTTAAAATACAACGGACGCTGGAATGAGGACACCCTAATAGAAAATGCCGTTTGAATTTTCATCTACGTAGGTAGAATAAGGAATGAATTAGGGCCACAGCCTAATCAGCGATCATGGTGGTATCTTATCATTGTAAATATTCAGTCCCAAAGAGGTTTCATTTCAAATTATTCAGATTTATTTTTATTATATATATATATATATATATATATATATAGTATATATATGGATATATATATATATATATATATATATATATACAGATATATATTTATTATTCAGATAGAAGTTAGCTCGAGAGTTTACTTATGGATCTGTACCTTGTCGATCTTAACCTGCCTGAAAAAAAAAAATAAATAATAATAATAATAAGTAAAAACAAAAATTAAATTAAATTAAATGGTTTTGGCTAATGGAATAATTCAGTCTTTTTATACATTTACTATTATAATTAGCCCCGCCTCTGCCCATTAAGAAACACAAATGCCATTGATGGAAAAGGACGGAATTGCTAAATAAAAGTGAACGAAATAAGTATTTATTTGTTACACAAAAAGAAGAAATAAGTAAATCAAAATAAATGGTGAGAATAATAAGCATTATTGATTGTGCTGACATTCCAGATCAATGGCGTTAAATGAGAAGTTTATTTCGATTTCATTTGGCTTTCAACTTGAGCCTCGGGTAAACATTCCACATTTCAGCTTATTAGGTTGAATTGCAAAGAACTTAGCTCCAGATCTCACTCAGCTGACATGGTGGCTCTAACCTTCATGATTCATTCCTGAACGTCCCAAAGGGCCTCCATTTCAAATTTCAGCTTCATAGGTTGAAACGAACTAAACCATTCGCGACGAAGTTGTGGAAACCCATTTCAAAACGGAAGTTAGTGAAAAAAACGTTGTCTATTTCCACGAAAAATAAAGAGTTGTAATGTTAAATCGATTAGACGAAAAGGAATGGATAAGTACATACCTTATGGAAAATTTTTTGATAAAATCGGGAAAATTCTATCATCGAGAGGTTACAAAGTAGGTTTTAAAACTAAAAAATAGTCTTAAAGCATTACTAGTATCCGTTAAGGACAAAATCAATTTTCAGGATAAAAGTGGGGTTTATAAACTAAAATGTTCTTGGGGCTACGAATATTGCGGCCAAACTGGTAGGAAATTCAGGGAAAGAATAGACGAGCATCAGGAGGATTTCAGGGAAAATAAGGGTAAGTCTACATTGGCAAAACATCTTGAGGAATCCAATCTCAGTTACGATTTTGATTTGACAGATAGACGGTTTGTAGAATTTCTTCATTATTGTCCAAAGTGTTGAATGTACTTGAAAAATTCGAAATGATCAAAAGTGACAGATCTGGTAAATGTTTAAATGAGGATATACCTCAATATATTTCACCACTGATAAGTTCATTTCTATAAAGCTTGGAATTATCCCTTCGCACTGTTGAAACTATATTGAGTTATTTCGCCCCTTTCACTTCATCTGATTAGCTGTAATCTCCCTTAACTTTGTTCGCACTTAATTCGTTGGACCTCCTGCCCCTTTCCTTTCACTTTACCAATGGGATTCAATCTCCCTTCACCTGTGACTATAAAAGCTGTGCGCTTTCTAATGTGTCTTCAGTTATTGTTTATTACTGATGATGGCCTAACCGTCGAAATCGACTTAACATTGTAAAACTTTATTTTTTGTGGAAATCGACGTTTTTTTTCCCCCCTAACTTTTGTTTTCATAGGTTAAATATCACATCAGGATCTCACTCAGCTTATCCAGGAAACTCTGGACTTCATGATCCGTTTCTAAAAGTCCCTAGCGTTCTCCATTTCAAATTTCTGTTTCTTAAGTAACTCAGGTGTCCTATGACACTATTTATCCAAAAACATTTTGTTTGTATGTTGATGGAGTCGGCCTTTGGAACTAGCAGGAGTAATCAATGCGGGCCCAAGGCTGGGAATTTTGGAGATCTCTGATCTTTAAATTCATGTTAAGGATAAGAAAAAGCCATGAGCCACACCCAACTTGGCACGTGGCTTTACTGAGAGTTTTTTGTGTGATGGTTTGTACAAATAAACTTGGCTATCTACAGAGCAGCCACGTAAATGTTATATCACCACAGCTGATAATGAGACATCAATGCACTTGATGCTAGTCTCTGCGAAACCGAGTATCGCTAAGGTCCTTTATGCAACCTGATTATTGATTTTAGAGGGATATTGAACTTCTTTTCATCATGAACATCAATTCAATTATTAATTTATTCTTATGTTTTCAGCAAAACTACTACAATGCCCCTGATTCGAACACGACATCAATGGTAAGTGTGAATAATTTCAAACAGAAGCAATAAGTTGAGGGTTTCTGGGAGGACTTGATCTGATTCTGGATCTTGATAAAAAGACGCGGGTGAACATATGAGTTCGGTACCTATACGTTGATAATTTTTCTATATACAGGGTGACACGTTAGGTTTGTGTTGAGCTATATACGGGTTTTCGCATAAAACTGGCATTTTTTCCAAAATTTACGCTTCTAAATATATTGATAAGCACCGTTGTAAAGCTTATCATGTATATACTACGAGGATTACTCCTAAAAGGCGCTCCATATACGAACGATGCCAAGGTACAAATGCATGATATCATCCAATTTGGGCCAAGCTAATAGTCGGATCCCCGTATCCTAGTACAGTGGCCCCATTCCCTCACTCTCTTTGAATGCGTGTGGGAGTGAGAATCTTCTTCAAGTCTCCCGACATTGAAACAGTTCCTGTAGAAGGAACGGTTACTCGGAACGTTCTCAAAAGAACACTGAATCATCAACTCTCCCACTCATTCCAGATCGTGCTTCCTTTAAAGTAAGAAATCTGTCTCTTGTGCGTATAGCAATTAATTATTAATCACACCCCATTGATTGATATCTACAACACAATTGCTAACTTCACCTAACCTCATCCCGTGTGGTATCTTCTCAACTATCATTGAATTATTTTCAATATATTATCTCGACATAATATTAGTCCCTCATTATTTCTTCCTAGGAGCGCCATTTGAAGAAATTGGTATTAAAAGATTTTAATTGCATAATTTCGTATCTCATTTAATTATCTCTTAACCTCAATTAATATAAAGATTTATATTGAAGATAAGAAATTTAAATTAATTTCTTATTTATATTGTAAATAAGAAATTTAATCACGACTCCAAGAAGCGTCTCATTCCCATGAATGCATTGTGCTAGGAGACGGCGATCCGAGCATTGGCTTGGTCCAAAATGGATTATATGCATCCATAACACACATCACAGATGGTTTGCCATCTTTTTCGAGGGATAATACACATTTTCAGTGTTCTATAAGGAAAATGTTGGATTGCAAAGGCTGGTCAGTCATTCATTCGACTTTTGTAGTCCTAGAGAGGCTCCTCGTAAAATTTAAATACCCCAGGGCGAACAGAAGAGAGGTTAGCTCACTAAGCTGGTGAGGAAAGAGCCCCTGGGTTTATTCGTCTTATGACGTCCCAGAGAGGCTTCCTACCAAATTTAAAATTCCTAGGGTGAACGGGATAGAACTGAACATCCACCCCTCCTCTACGACCCCCACCCTTGGTTTTAGGGGCTCCAAAGCCCCAAAAGTCACATTGCCAAGTAAAATGTAGCCTACAAATCAAATTTCATTAAAATTGACTCAGGAGAACTCGTAGAAGCGGGTGAGGAAAGAATCAGAAGAGACGAGGAAAAAAAATCCAGTCATGCAGCGGGATCATCGAATTTTCGCAGATTATCATTTTAAATTATGTTATCTTCCCAACCAATACACCCATTTTGCCACCAACTTTATGGCTAATAAACTCATACTAAATCTTATTGTACGATTCAAAACAGATTTTGGATGTTCAGCAAGTTTTCAGTTTTTTTAAATCAATTTTACCGCACATATTAATGAAATTTAAATATATTTTTGCGATAATGTTGTGAATAATCTTTCAACATGGAACATGTTTTTGCCATCATAACCCGGCCGAAAATGAGACATAATTACCGTTACGTGACATTTAGTGAGTACGTTCCTATTTTCTGTTGATTCGCTTACAACCAAATCGTTGCTACGGAACTTTATCTAAGGCATTTATCATCGTACGAAAATCGTTCGCCAATCGTTGGAAAGTTCTCAATGTTAACCACTGCTCAGTGCGTGGGCAGCAATCTGAGGTATGATCGTGGTTGTCTTAATAATTGTTTACATACACAGGCGACCCTTCTCAGTTAATTTTGTAAACAAGATTGCAACCGCTATTAGACTGGAAAGAAACTTGGTTGTTGAAATTTGGTAGGGAGACTCTCTGGGACATTTTGACATGGATATGTCTTTTGGCTGGGGGTCAAGGAATTTTTCGCGACTCTTTTTTTTCCCGACCGACACTTTTTTTCCCGACCGGCACATTTTCTATTTGCACATTTCTAACGATTTTCACGTACAACCAAGGCGTTACTAGGGAAGAGTAACTCCCATAGTTTTCATAGTTGGAAAATCGTTCGCCACTTTTTGGAATGCTCTCATTTTACCACGACATTTCATGACCTCTAAGCCATTGTAGTGTCAAGGAATGCTGATTTATTACTCCAAGTTAAAAACTAATATTGTTTTGTAACCATAATGGAATAATCTTGTGAAAAGAAGGCACTACATGGTTGGTATACAATTGAGTAGTAGGTACCAACTGGTAAGCAGTAGGTACTAGACATATCCATGATCTTTTGTTTTTCCCATCAAGGGAGAAATTAAATGCTTGATTTCGAAAACGCTGTCTCCTACAGAACAGCGACACTCCTCAGTTTTAACTTTACATTATTAGTTTACTGTGGTTAACTAGCAATATTAGTTTATAACTTAGCGTAATGAATCACCTTTCTTTGACACTACAGAGGCTTAGGGATCATGAGATGTTGTGAAAATGAGAGCATTCCAAAAAGTGGCGAACGATTTTCCTGCTATAAAAACTAAGGGGGTTACACTTCCCTAGTAACGCATTGGTTTTCTAGTTCATCGTGGATAAACTTTTTAGCCTCACTTATAGTATATTTACTATTGAAACTCGGGGCTTCGCGCTTCCATTTGACATGGATATGTCTTTTGGCTGGGGGTCAAGGAATTTTTTGCGACACTTTTTGACATGGATATGTCTTTTGGCTGGGGGTCAAGGAATTTTTCGCGACTCTTTTTTTTCCCGACCGACACTTTTTTTCCCGACCGGCACATTTTCTATTGATTTTCACGTACAACCAAGGCGTTACTAGGGAAGAGTAACTCCCATAGTTTTCATAGTAGGAAAATCGTTCGCCACTTTTTGGAATGCTCTCATTTTACCACGACATTTCATGACCTCTAAGCCATTGTAGTGTCAAGGAATGCTGATTTATTACTCCAAGTTAAAAACTAATATTGTTTTGTAACCATAATGGAATAATCTTGTGAAAAGAAGGCACTACATGGTTGGTATACAATTGAGTAGTAGGTACCAACTGGTAAGCAGTAGGTACTAGACATATCCATGATCTTTTGTTTTTCCCATCAAGGGAGAAATTAAAAGTGCTTGATTTACCTACATTTTACAAATTTTTTTGTTTACGTTGGCTTAGAAAAATCTATGAATTTATCAAACCACCTGAGAAAAATGTCCTGTTGCATCCAACCACTAGAATGAAATGGGAAACTTTCTTGGGAATTTTTGACATGGATATGTCTTTTGGCTGGGGTCAAGGAATTTTTCGCGACAGTTTTTCTCCCGACCGACACTTTTTTTCCCGACCGACACTGTTTTTCCCGACCGGCACATTTTCTATTGATTTTCACGTACAACCAAGGCGTTACTAGGGAAGAGTAACTCCCATAGTTTTCATAGTAGGAAAATCGTTCGCCACTTTTTGGAATGCTCTCGTTTTACCACGACATTTCATGACCTCTAAGCCATTGTAGTGTCAAGGAATGCTGATTTACTACTCTAAGTTAAAAACTAATATTGTTTTGTAACCATAATGGAATAATCTTGTGAAAAGAAGGCACTACATGGTTGGTATACAATTGAGTAGTAGGTACCAACTGGTAAGCAGTAGGTACTAGACATATCGCACCTTGGGAGTGATACTGGTATAAGTCCAAAAACATGAATTCTGGGAAATCGCATTTAAAGATTTTTTATGACTTTGTTGGCGTACTACAGACACACCATTCATATTTTCTCGGTTCTTTTTGGTCTGTGTCGTGCATATACCATCTACCTATACTGCCCTACTTCTAATTAGCTTCTCCACCTTTCTGTTTTTGATTAACATAATTATAATTATAAAAATCTAATGATGTACCACTAACACGATAAAACACAACAAACCTTGATTTTTTCCTTCGTACAATATTGGTACATCGCGAGTTAATCACCAGGTTGCCTCAGTACGACTACTAATCTTTTGGGCGAATAGTGGTGCATTGCAAAATATGTACCGGTACAACAGTGAAAAACACAAAGAAACTTGATATTCCTTGGTTCAATAGCGGTACTTCTTGAAATAGACCAGTATTGCTGTAAAAATAAAGGATAAATACCTGGTTTGTCACATCGATAGTGATTTATGTCGAGATGAACCGACATAGACCGACCTTTCCCCTACGCTAGATGAAGACTTTGACTAGAATCGTACTGGTTCATCCTGCTCTCTACCAGTCACTTTTTGTCCTATGATTAAACCGATACTAGCCGCATGTAGAGCTCGTCAAAATGTACACAGTAGTATATGTAACTCAAAACTGCCATTTTTGGACTTATACCAGTATCACTCCCAGGGTGCGATATCCATGATCTTTTGTTTTTCCCATCAAGGGAGAAATTAAATGCTTGATTTCGAAAACGCTGTCTCCTACAGAACAGCGACACTCCTCAGTTTTAACTTTACATTATTAGTTTACTGTGGTTAACTAGCAATATTAGTTTATAACTTAGCGTAATGAATCACCTTTCTTTGACACTACAGAGGCTTAGGGATCATGAGATGTTGTGAAAATGAGAGCATTCCAAAAAGTGGCGAACGATTTTCCTGCTATAAAAACTAAGGGGGTTACACTTCCCTAGTAACGCATTGGTTTTCTAGTTCATCGTTGATAAAATTCTTTTGGATAAATTCTGCTAAAAATATAAATTTAACGGTTTTTAGAGTTTTTAGTCACTTTTAGTGAGTTCTTGAGCGCATTTTCTGAAATTAAACCATTTTAATTTGTTCAAAAAGTAAAAATTACAAAAGTAGATAAGAATATTAGTCAAAATAATTATAGCGTGGAACATGCTTTAGTCTTGAGCTAACTGCCAGAAAAAGTTACGCTGAAGTGTCACGAAATTGTCTTATGATTCTCACGTACAACCTAGCTTGCTGGGGAAATGAAACTTCTGTAGTTTTCATCAGACAAAAATAGTTCTCTATTCGTTAGAAAGCTCTCGATTTATCACGCATTTCTTTCGTACTTGCGCTTCTATTCATGTGGTAGTTTTATATTTATTTATGTTATATATGGATATAGTAAACAATGCCGCTTGTTTTGTTGTCACTTGGTTGATTAGTTAATCTTGACTATAGTCATTGTAGACGCGCACCGTAACAGAAAATTACCTATCTATGTACTTATTTTTAACTTCGATTACTATAACATTTATGTCAAAGTTTTAAATTTATTTACATTTACGAATTAGCGGGAAGAAAGCATGTTCCATGTTTTAGCATTTTAGCCGAAGGGTCAAAGCGGAAAGCAACCGGGGGGCCCAGGGGGGCAGCCCCTTGCACGGCCGGAAGTGCCGAGTTTTTTATGGATGATGTTTCTGAGCGTAATGGATCTACCGTTACATATTTGGCATTAGGTGACTCAAGGGTCATGCCTCTTTTAAGATATACAAAGAAAATTAAGTTTGAGTAGACAGAGTGAGTTCGGGATGTTGGTCCGAAGTTCTACTTTGTTACTTATCTCGGCGCGTCTGGTTACAGTGGTTTTTTTAAAGCTTGGCAATGCAAGGCGAGACTAGCGTCACAACAATGATGCCGATTATAAGAATTTCGCAGTCGTTTCAACTCCCGAAAAACAAATTTGAAAACCATGTAAACTAGAAAAACTGAAAAGCGCTCTAAGTCTACAACTATTTCTCAAACTTCAGTGGGTAATAATTATGGTAGAGCTTAATCGCTATAATCATAGACCAAGTTATAGAATAAACATTTAGCAAACTTTCACCAGAAATAAATTTTAGCCACAGGTTTTAGAAATCAAACTAGCGGGAAGAAACATCTTGGTATCGTCCGGTCAATATAAATACTTCTGTTAATCCTAACGGATGATCGGTCATTTCTTCATTTATGAGAAAAAACTAGACGAATGTAATCATTAGGTAAATAAAGAATTATACAGTCTGACTGGTTCAGTTTTCGATTTAGTTGACATAGAAACGTGATATTTTCTGTATTCTCAACTAATTTTCACGAAGGTGGGGGGGGGGGGGGGGGGGGGGGGAGAATAGATAATGAAACTAGTTAATCACTACACATCTTCAGAGAACCTGCAAAATGACCATAATTTAGATTTACTACAACAAACCAGAAAGTGGGACTCATGCATCACATAACAATTTGTCCATTTCGTTCGCCCGCAAAGTTAGCTACGAATAAAAGTTCCTGTCCCACAATTAGCACCCAATGTATCCCTCCTATTCACATAAATAATTATATCTTGTATATCTAAACATATTGATTCTGTCCAAGTTCAGCAACATAAATAACTTCCTCTTTTATGACCCATAAAATTTGTCACATAACAATTTTAGCATGCACATGCTTTAGTCATGGGTCCCCGCTCCGAAAACGACAGGAAGATATGACACGAAAGAAGCGCGGAGTTTTCTATTGATTTCCTCGTACAACCATTCCGTTGCTAGGGAAGTGTAACTCTCTTAGTTATCGTTCCACGATAATCGTTTGCCAATTTTTGGAATGCTCTCATTTTATCACTACATTTCATGATCTCTAAGTCTCTGTAGGGTCAAGGAAAGCTGATTTACATGTTACTAATAATGCTTCGTAAACATAATAGCAATTTATGTCTTTTTTCCCCCTAAAATGAATAATATTATGTAATAATATAAAGTGATGTAATAATAGTATGGCTGAAGTATGTGCATGTTTTCAATCATTTAAGCCGGCGGCTTTAAGTAACTAGTCACTGGGAGTCAAGGTGGCCGGAGCCCCCCTTGCGAGGCCCGAAGGGCCGAATTTTACAGTGGAATTTTGCCTTCCTAGCTCTACTTCATAGAATATTTTGCAATATTTATAAATTGAATTTATATTTGGTTTACTATTTTTAATATCTTAATGTAACATTTGAACGCCCGATTACACGACAAAGTTCAGACCCCCCCCCCGATCAGCTGGGTGAACAATCCGGCTGGAGAATATACCATGTACCATAATATTTGTTTTCACGCCTTCAACTACCTAACCATTGCACTTGAAAAGTTTAAAGCGCTTTTATTCTCTTGGGAATCAGAGGAATTATTTTGAGTTGGATTCCGTATGTGCTTCAAGCTAGTGTTTTAAAGTTTGCGCTGAGCCTATGAGAAACCAGGTACAACAAACTAAGCATTTGTGCTATATATTTTGACAATATTTGCTGATCCTGTACCTACTCAACAAAAATACTGACCTTATTTTGATTTACAATTAAGTACCTAGAAATTAAAATTGAAATATTGTTTTCTCTCCTAAGGATATCATTCTGTTTTCAGGCTAACTATTATGGCAATGTTGGATATGATCAAGGCGGGAACTCGAATACTGTTGCGGTATGAATGAATTCCCTAATATCATATTTATATCAGACTAGACATATTTGTTAAATTTTCTTAAAATGTCTTTAATCCTTTTGTTTTCTTTTAACAAAACCGCGTGCACCTCTAGCTTTAAAACAGCTTACGGTGATCAGTATCTCTACTCTATTGTGGAGATATTGATGAATATTCAACCTCTCTGATAGATGCTTGATTATATCATGATGCGGTAAATTTAAATTTCAATTTGTTGGTTGGTGATGATTATTTATATTATTGGTCTAAAATCTGCTTTCCTCTGTTTCTATGATTGCAGACTACGGACGACAATGACGTAACAAGAAGGGAACAGGTAACTACCATTGTATTTTCGTGTTTTTAAAATGGAGCATATTTTAACCATTAACTGATGGTCAGATAGTATTGTTATAGTATAATGTTATGCTTTGTGATGTCACGAAGTTGAGCGTGCACACTAGCAAAGTCGATCGGCCTTCACAATATCATATCTTGTCAACACTACATGCACAGCGTGGACGCCAGTCGCTTTATTATGCTATGAGCTAAAATAGTGGGCTTAAATACCCCCCCCCCCTCCACTGTACATGTTTCTGGAATATATGGACTAGCTCTCGATTCAAGTTCCAGTACAACCGTCCACCAGTTCATCCAACTTGGGCCATCCATTGGATCAGGATTGATTTGGTGATCGGCCTCGAAGAGAGGTCTAGGAATTGCCCTGTTTGCTTAGGTTAAGATTATTACAGATGCGTATTCCGGCAAATTTTTGTTCTGAAGGATCCGTCCGTATAAACTATGCGTAAATGACAGCGGTTCTTTTGGCAGGGACGGACTCGTCAGAACTTGTGGGAACTTCAGAACCATGGAGGAAAAACGTTTCTTCTAGCACTATGGTCAGAATGCGTGAACGTTTGAGCGAACATACTTGTTATTATCGAACGCATTCATGCGTATATTGGCTGATGAGAAGACAGTGCATAGTTTCAATCGTCTCTCAATTTCCCAGAGACGTAGCAGTCGTCTCTATCAAATTTTAACCTCCGAAGGTGAACATGAGAGAATTTAGCTCGATTAGCAAACTGCCCATCATGAAGGCACAGCCTATCATTTTAATAGTCTCTAAATTTCCCATCAAATTTCAAATTCATTTGGTGAACAGAAGAGAATTCAGCTCAATCAACTGATCAGAAAAGAACCCATCATTTCACTGGTCTCTTAAAATCCCAGGCCTCTATGTCATATATCAACTTCCTGTGATGAATATGAGCGAATTCAGCTTTCTCAAATGATCAGAAAAGCGATCATCGACCTATTCGTCTCTTGATGTGCCAAAGAGACTCCCTACTTACCTAACCACAAACCAAGGTGTTTTTAGGTGTTTGTTTTCACAGACATTTGTTTGGCTGGGCCTCCTTTTTTGTTACAGAATAAATAATTGTTTCTATTGTTTTGAATGTTTCCAACGCATTTTAGGAAATTCTACGGAAAATCAAAAGTTACATGTAGTGAATTTATTTATATTCGTATTATGGTAAAATTTCACGAGGATTAATAACAGTGTAAATTCAGGGTGGTATTAGACTATAATCTACGTTTGTCAATTTCGTCTGAAGGCCTAAGGATTCCTAAATTTGTTGAAAATTATGTTACGGATATTTTAGAGTTTGCCAGTTGGTTGCTGTAGATTTCTCAGCAAATATAATTGAAATTTGAGTAAACCTTTCAGCATAAATTTGTGTATAATTTTTTAATGATCAAGTTCATTGTGAGTGAACTTTTTTGCCAAAATCCTGTTGAAAAATATAAATTTTATTATTTTCTGATTTTTATGATTTTCAGCCATTTTGTTTTTCAAGGTTGCTATTCCATTTTTTTTCTTCAATTTTAATTTAATTATCAATTTGAATTTCGAATGTAGTCAAATAATGTAAAAAGTACTGCTTTTCCTCAAATATGTTCCACTGTTTTCAGGAAAATTACGAGTATTTTCAGGACCCTCGTCGAATGAACGTCTACAGTGCATCGGAAATGGTAAGCGTAAGCTTAATCTCACTTTTGCTACTTCTTCTTAAAGCGTTGCATCCTCATCTGCAATGGAGAAAAATCAATTTTTAATAATCTAAAACGAAGAACAATTTTTTTTCCGCTATCACATGAAAGCATCGAATTGTAGATATTTTTTGTACTGCTAACAAATAAGGCTGACTTTCGCCAAAAATTTAAACGAGTTTAAACTACAGGAAGTTGGAAATTAACGGAGATTTCCGTTTCCTGTCATTCGTCCTGCAGGTTTAAACGCCTGCAATACAGCAATTTAACCTCGCTAATCTCCGTTAGCTGTGATGTCAATATGGACGTGTAGCTCCCCCCCCCCCCTCCCCCCGTCTCCTGATATGAGCGGAAAATGTAAGACAAATTTAACTAATGTGAGTTTATTCTTAAGCTTTTTTGGCATGTTCATCTTCACAATAAAAATAGTATAGCTAGTTTTGAAGAATTTTTAACTATATTATGGTTCAGAAATAGTTCAAAATTATTTAAAGAAAGTTGTTTTATTTTTATTGTGAAGACTAGCATGTCACAAAATCTAAAAAATAATTGTTTACTATCTTCATCGATTAAGCAAATATTTATAGGAATTGTTCTAATGCATAATCTGCCAGATTTTATTGAAGTTAGGGACAACAGTGAACGGTAAGCGGTTTGTTTGGTAGGATTCAATGTCGTCTCGGGGCTCTGCCCGCGGCAAAAAGTAGATAGCTAGAGGCAATCTGCGCATGCGTAGATAAACCGCAGCCAGTCGTGGCTAGACCTAAACCTCGTTAAGTCAATATAACAGGTCAATTTCATTTTTAAATATGTATCCACTGTACTGTGATGTTAATTTTCTCAAGTCGAAAAAAATTGATGTCCTCCAGAACCAAAATGTCCACGTTTTTTTGCGTTTCCAAACTTTCTGATCAGTTTTGGTTCCGTGTCTGTCTGTCTGTGGTAAATCCTTGCTTGTCACGCCCAAAACAATACCAAGTTCCAGTCCGATTCTGATGGAATTTTTAGGAATTGAGTTAGCTCCCAGACGATCCCCTATAATTTTCATAGCCGTCGAATCAACAATAGTCTGTGCGCATGCGCAAACGTAAATTTCTCAAAACGTCGATTTCTTATCATCTGTTGGTCTGATTTCGTTCAAACTCGGTAGGTGGTAGGTGATTGGGTTCATATATATTCTGGAAAATTCTATATTAATTGTATCGCTATGGGTAGAGTAATAACCATTTTGCAATGCGCCAAACTAATAGCGATTGACACAAACAAAACTCCGAGTCTAATGGAAAGATTTTGATGACATTTTCAGGGATTGTGCGGAATAGCTTCTTGACGGTCCCCTATAACTTTCATTGCTGTCACACAAATAGTAGTATGTTGCTGTCATAAATAGTAACGTTAATTTATTACCTATAACGTCGATTTTTTTTGTAGTAGTCCGATTTCGTTCAAACTCGGGGAGTAGATAGGTATAGTTTAGGGGAAATTCCCTATGAATTATATCACGATTGGTGGATTGATAGGCATTTGCATTAATAGGCGCAAAACTAAAATTGATCGTCACAGATAAAACTCCGAGACTAATGAACCGAGTTTTATGAAATTTTCAAGGACTGTGCGTTTTACCTCCAAGACGTTCCCTTTCAAATTTCATTGCCGTTGGAGTAACAGTAGTCTGTGCGCATGCGCAAAAGTTAATTGCTTATAACGTGGGCTTATCAATAATTTCGACTTGTACTTTGTTCATTTCTACACGTCCATGTTACAATGTGTGAGGAAGCTATTCTGCCCACCCAGCATGGAAGACGTTTTGAGCTGTCAATCACTATGTTTACACCCATTTTTAAACGATTTTCAAATAATCAAGTTGCAAATTACCCTCTGAAATCGGTCTCAAAAACTTACGTGAAACATTGAGTAGTTATAACTACTTTATTTCCCGAATTACATAACATGGCATTGATCCCCCCCCCCCCTCCCCTCCCTCCCCCCTCCCCTCCCCTCTCCCTCCCCTCCCCCTTCCCCCCTCCCCCCCCCTCCCCCTTCCAAATATTATTTATATAAGCCACTGGTTAGAAACATTAATTCCCACAATTCGGCATTGGCATTGTGACAAGGAGGTGATGGAAAGGGTTAGTTACTCCTCCAGAGGGCTGAGGCGATTAGCCTGCAACTCCTAAAGAATGTCCTAAAAGCTAAAAAGCTCCAGTTATAACCTTGGAGGCGGCAGTTACAAGAAACGAGATGGGGAACTGCCCACGTCCATCACAACATTTGACTCGTCAGACAAGGAATAGAGTACGACGTTTGAAATTAAATATAAAATAAGTTATAATTTGGAGAACTTGTGAAATACCCAAGTACGTACTTTCTTTTTTTGTGGTTGGTTCGAGTTGAAATTAGGTACTTCTCCAAAATGGTGGCGAATATTCAAGTTCCTGCTCATCATAATTAAATCCCAGGCATTTTATGACTAGCATAACTAGGAATCAATCTCGTTCTAATAGAAGAATTGATTCTAATGAAGTAGAAATTAAAAGCCTCATCATCATATACACATCACCCTGGCACCGTTCACCACCCAAGCATATAAGATGAGTTAAACTTTTTGTAAATTAGATGATGATGATGATGAAAGTACATTATATCAGGAAGGTGAATAGTATGCCCTTACTGATTGTCTACAGTTTTTAGTAGGAAAGATGCAATAATGTTACGATTTGGTTATTAATATGGAAGTGGGACAAAACATAAACTGAGGAGTGTAGGTTGCAGTGACGACTTTACTGTCCAAGTTAATTGTTAACTTTTAATTGTACAATTTTTCTGAACTCCGTTTGGCTAACTCCGTTACTTCAAATTGGATTTAAACGGTTTTGTGTTGGTGAAAGGTGCCAAGGTTTAATCCTCGAGGTTAATTTTAACGAACTACACCCATGCAAGTCAACAATTTTGTCCAACAACTTGTTTATTCTATTTCATGATTTCAGGTGGGAAATGAAAACGATCAGAGGAGCCGAGAAACGGTAAACACCACTGTTTTTTCAAAGTATCTGCATATCTAAATAAGTAGGTTTTATGACCGCGAATAAAACTATTCCATTTAATTGAAATATTATAACTAGTAAATATTTGTTTGAAATAAAAATATCCCTTCAAATGGGAGTTTGATTGTATTTATCTACTTTTCTGACATGTATTTTCATGAAAATCATGTTTTGGATCACCCTGGTGACATAAATTGATGCTAACCTAGGAAGCGATAAGTTTAAATGTAGAAAGGAAAATAAAATCTGTCCCGAATCGAAAATGAAAATAATCTATTTTGTGCACTAAAACTTGCTCAAATTTCATATAGCTATTCAAATTTCTATTAAAATAATGAAATTTGCTAAAATCCATTCTGTTTATAGGATATTCGTGAATTTAAGTGGATTGGAGTTAATTTTTGGATTAGGAATATTAGTGCCTAGGCCACAAATTACATGAGCTGTTGAAAACCATTGAGTTGAAAACTGATTAAATACAGCTTCAACACAAATATTTGCTTTTATAGACTTGCTGCAAGATTAGAATCATTTCTTTCGTCAGTGGACAATCATGTAAGGTTGATAGGTGGGTAATATAGTTCGTTACAATGATGCTTGTTTACAAAATGTTGATTGTTTTCAGATCTTTATTGATGGAGAAGATGAGAAAACGGCTTACACGGCACAAGGAATCGTAAGTATGATCTCATATTACTAATTGATATTGGTTGATTGCTAATTAACTTTCGTATAGGTACAATTGACCTGGGAAACTAATTTTAACCACCTCCTTCTGGCGTTCTCAGGTTTCTGGTTCACCTTTCAAAATACATAGATTTCCGAAACACAAACGCTCCAAATTATTTTATAGAGGTTTATTATTTCTATAACACATAGCCTTTGAATGCAGATCTCTGATCTATAATCACTACACGCAGTTATTAGTTGAAATTTATAATAATTATTATAATATTATTAAACGTATTTATTAGACATAGGTTCCCACCAACAGAAAATTAACGAGATAAAATAAAATACCTATTTAGCTTTACTACCTAGTCCATCTTGTGACGACAAGTGTAATAATAACTCGATATCGGGCAGTGAGAATAGCGTTGGATTAATTTTAGCTGACACAAACGTCGGAGTTTATAAGTCAAATCAAATCAAATAGTTTGTTTTATTTGCCGAAAACACCTATTGGATAGACAATTGTCGGGATAAAAAATAAAGGTAATCGAAGGGAAAAAAGGGAATTCAATTGGAAATATCTTCTCATAGAAACATAAAGAGTAAACTAACAACAAATGAGCAGAACCCGGACAGGGGAGACAGGACTTGGGGTCTTTTCAGGCAAAGATGTAAGTCGTTGGTCCTCCCGACTAGATCGGGTTCACATAGTTGAATGTATTGAGCAGAACTCGAGTAGGTATAAACAAAATTTACACAGCAACAAATATATAAATACTATAAATAAAGGACAAGTTATTTGTACATGTAACAGATCAACAATGAATGCGCTTAGGGCCGGTTTATCAATTACCTACATCAACAGCAGGATGGCTATATGAGTATAGCGCTATAGTCTACATAAAGAATGTGAGTCGTATATCAATGCCGAACTATCTACTGGATAAAATTATCCCTCTGATAAATTCTTGTCTGGCAGATAGCGCCGTTAGCATCCTCATTGGTCTCCGTAGGCGACCAAATAAGGGCGATTTACACATAGAGCTACCACAGGGTAGGGTAGGATCTACATTTTCTTCTGGATCGACTATAGAAAAAAAACCCGGGTCTGACGTTATTCCTACATCAGAGTCCATCAAATTATCCAACTCGGCAAATAAGAAACCATCACATTTTTGCCGCTTGCTATTTGCCTATTTGCTTCATTTCTAGAGAGAGAAATGCATATACGAATGCGATATTGCAACCCGAATTATTATGAATGAATTATTGTGATCAGCAAGTTGTGGAATTAATTTCATCTTCGATCTGTGTGAGAATGTAAAGAACGGCATCTTTGTCCAAACCGAAACCTCAATAAAAATACTCACTCGTCCCATTTTAGTAGGTGATCTACACGGGGCCTTACTATATACGGTATTTTTTCCACCGTTGACAAATCCCCAAATTTATCGGTTAGAAGGTATAAGAATGAAGGCAATCAAACTTGAGATTCAAATAAGAGTTAATGACCCTCCTGGTTGAGCAGCGGCTTAGAACTTAAAAAAAAAAGTTTTGTAAATAAATAAACTCGTTTGAGGTTAAAAAGCTCTAGGTATCTCATTAACCTCCAGTAATAATTGTTATCCAGCCGTCCAGAGACCAGATAAATTAAAACGCCAGATAGAGTTTAACTAGGGATGGAAAAACATCCCTTATTGTGTTATCTGGAGGATAACGCTATCCCTTAGATAAATCTCCCTTATCAATTGGATAAATGTGATTGATAAACCGGCCCTTAGTATTAAAAAAAATCCTCAAAACTCAAGTGAGCAAGGCCTCGTAAAACTTCAGTAAAAAATTGTTAAAACCCTTTCTATCGTAATCACGAACTTTTACAGGGAGTGCATTGAATAATTAACCCTCGGATGAGCGCGGTCTAAAAAAAAAAAAAAAAAAACAAAAAAAAAAAAAAAAAAAAAAAAAAAAAAAAAAAAAAAAAAAAAAAAAAAAAAAAACAATGGGTATTAGGTGGGGAAATGGGTTAAGGGAAATAGTATAATGTCAACCATTGTTCAAATCAATAGTTTTATTGGACTAGTAAACAAGCTGATAGGTAGAGAAACCACTATAACATTAAAGAAAAATTCAAGAAATCAAATTATGTGGTTGAAAAATTAGGTAGGTAACTAATAATTTGAGCTAGGCATAATTGTTACGTACTTCCTTATTTAGTAAACAATTTTTTGGCAACATTCTTCACAGATAATTTTAAATCTTAACCTATGTTTACAGCAAACGTTTTATGAAAAAAAAAAAAAAAAAAAAAAGACAAGTCTATCGATAGGAACTATACTCGTAAATTCAAAGGAACTAAATAATACACTAGAAAAAAAAAAAAAAAAAAAACGAAAATTTTAAGTAAGGCACATAATTTGTGGTAACAAATGTATGTTTGGCAAAATTTTTAGGTACCAATTTTCTTATTGAGCTAAATTTACTTTTTGGTGACAACCTTTACAAATAGGTTTCAAGTTCTCTGAACACAGAAATTTTTCACGTAGTATGCAATTGTGAGTCGTCAATCTACTTTTTTTTTTGAAGTTTTACTGGGGTCCCCATCTCTTTCGTTTTTTTTCCTGATGTGGGTTGTGGAAAAGCTCTCTTACGCAGTTGCATCAGCTGTTCCTGAGAGTGTTCTTCATCATTGCCATTGACATTTTCAATCTCGTCCGTAGTACATGTAGCATATTGCTGGCCACATGCAATGCCGTTAATCTCTTGAACAACATTGTTTCCTGAACCGCTGTTATGTTGTGGATCATCGTTGTTTGGGCTGATGTTTTACGCAGATTATCATTGTGTGGATTGCTATTTTCTCGTGAGCCAACTTCCTGATGAGTCACTCTGTTCACTTTCAGAATTACTTCTTCGTTCACCGACTGGTCCGTCTTCAGCCTCTTCCACTCCTCAATCATCTTCGGAATCTGGTGGTGGTTCATCATCATCAAAAAAAGCTGATTGAATAGCATTATTGTCATCTTCATCGTACATATCATACATCCGGCGGCTGGAGGCCATTGTACCTGAAATTAAAACAACCAACAAAATAGCAAAAACTTGGATAGGCGCGGTATCAAATTGATAAAAGTTACAAATAAAGCTATGTAATGTCAAAAGAATTGATATGTTATCATCAGATAATTAATGTCACATCAATAATTGTTATTTTAAGAAGGAAGAAACACATTATGAAAAGTATTCTGAAAATTACCTGGATGGGCGCGGTGTATCAATTTGATTAAAAGCAGCCATAACCTCTGTAGCTCACTCCTTTGACGCGTGAAGGTCAACTGATTCTGAAGACGGATTGGAGTTAGGAAGGTGGTGGGAAGGGGGCCCCCCTCCGCATGCGATATCGTGCGTTGCAACCCTTCAAAGCCATGTTTTGTATCAATTTGATACCGCGCCTATCCGAGGGTTAACTCCCCACCACCTAGAACCGTTTCGAGTTCCATTTAACCTATTGAAGGGAACATGAAGGTCGTGCACAAATTCCGAGTAGGATATCGATGTGAATTCAAAACGAAATAAGACCTGTGATCATGAACAAAATTCAAACATTCGAGAATATATACTGCAGGGATGGTGAGGAAATTGAAATTTATGAAGGGGAGCCTGCAGACGGGTATATCGCTCAACCCTGCTAATACTCTGACTGCACGCCTTTGGCATCTGAAAGCAAGTGATGCTGTTGGCGAATGGCCCCAGCAGAAGATTAAATACACCGCCCGGATTTGAAAGGTTTCATAAAAGGCATTCAAAACAGCACGTTGTGGCGACCTATCTTTGAGTCTACGAACCCGGAAGGACATTTTATTCAGCAAAAAGCCAACGATTCACAATGCGGTCAGCTTTGTTCAGTTGGTCAGTTGTTGCAGTTCAGTTTGGGATCAACTAGGACGCCTGAAAATCTGACCTTTTGCGGATTGAAATCGAGGTCGGCGAGACTTCTGAGTCCAAGAATCATGGGCTGGGTCTTGGAGCCATTAACCACAAGCCCATTTCTATTGATCCATCTTGATGCCAAATTAATAGAATAAGTGGCAGTGGTTTTTATTTCGAATAAAGAAGTCACTAGACAGATGTGTGTGTGTCATCAGCAAATTTCGTGTCACAAGGCAATTTTAACTATTTTATTCTATCATGATCACTCAGCCACTGGGTACATGGAGCGGATCACAGAATGCAGCATGCAGCTCGTCAGGGAAATGTTTGGCTCTTCTCGCGTGGTTGGTTACACGCTTCAAGATCCGGACTTTCAACATGTTAACCTTATGTGACTTGCCATGTCTGGATGCCGATAATTATCATATTAGAATATATTTTTGAAGGCCACCGATTTCCTCGTGGAGATTCCGGTAGAATCTGGGGGCTTATAATTTCTGATTCTGGGATTATAGTGTACGAGAGAAAGGCGATTGTCCAATTTTATTCCGAGGGAGTTTCCTTAGGATGAACAGGAGAGAATTTACCTCACTCAACTTATTAGGAATGAGGAAAAATATCCCCGTTTCGGGGATAATTATGTACTTAACCCCCATGACCGATCAAGGGGAAGTATTGCAATAACCCTGAAAATCAATTTATGAAACACACCAAGGATCCCCCTCCACATAGCTCTGCGTGCAAGATTTTTCCAACGTCAACGCTCCGATGCCTAGAACGATGCATAAATTCACGAAAAGTTCAACTAACTGCCTCTGAATTCCAACAATTATTAGCCCTGTATAAATACAATTTCTATACCTGAAAAAAAAAAGAAAAACAATTATGAAACACATGCTAAGATGTGTATGTACAATTGGATATGGAAATTTATAGTAAACATATCTTCTTTATATATATAATTCCGAACGGTCTTTGAAATTGTGAAGAACTCCGCGGTCCGATTTTAGTGTTAGACTGCTCATTCGAATCAGCACGGCCCCAAGTTTGTTGCAAAAGTGTCGCCGTTCGTCTCTATACCCGCCTTGATCGTGTTCTAGGCGGTCCTTATCAACGAGAGTTGTTTATTAGGCTGTGGCGGTAACAACAGTTGCCATCAATAAGAAACGTAGTGTAGTTACTAACTTCTAGGAGAGTTATTTCTGAACGAAGAAATTGAAACTGAAGAACTTAGCGGACTTTATATATGATTCCGAACGTCTCTTTAGTATATAATTCCGAATCAGCACGGCCCCAAGTTTGTTGCAAAAATGTCGGTAAATAAGGAACGTAGTTATGGGGTCTTTTCTGATCAGCTGAGTGAGGTAAATCCATTCCTGTTCACTGTAGGAAGTTGAACTGGTGATATTTATTATATTACATTACTTACATTTTGATCGGTATTTCCTCTTTTTTAATCATTTAATAACATCGCCTTAGCTTTGCACCAGGTCACATGACGCCGCAAATAGGTAGGACTTATATCGTTACTATAATGTGCTGAGTTCCTGTTAGGTACTACTGTTATACGGACTAGATTAGGGCTTTCCAAGCCCTAACAGGCCTCTAGTACACATATATTTGTGCGTGTATGTGAGGTGATTCTCCGGTTGCTATGGCATTAATTTTAATTTAATTTAACGATTCCCGTTGACATGGCATTAATTTTATAATGCCTTGTATAACAACCGTTAATTCATTCTTACATCAAGTTTTGTGTTGAATAAAACCTTAATCTTCAAAAGGTTTTAGCATGGAAAATGCTTTAGCCATCACCTAACTGGGCAAAAACATGACGAAACCGTGGAACGAAAGTAGCGCGGGATTTTTTACTTTCCCAACAAAGTGGAAAGTAATGTCCATTTTTACTTTCCCAACATCCCAACAGAGTGGAAAGTAATGTCCACTTTTAATTTCCCGACAGAGTGAAAAGTAATGTCCATTTTACTTTCCCAACATCCCAACAGAATGGAAATTAATGTCCACTTTTACTTTCCTAACATCCCAAAAGAGTGGAAAGTAATGTCCACTTTTACTTTCCCAACATCCCAACAGAGTGGAAAGTAATGTCCACTTTTACTTTCCTAACATCCTAAAAGAGTGGAAAGCAATGTCCACTTTTGCTTTCCCAACATCCCAACAGAGTGGAAAGTAATTTCCACTTTTACTTTCCCAACATCCCAAAAAAGTGGAAAGTAATATCCATTTTTACTTTCCCAACATCCCGACAGGATGGAAAGTAATGTCCACTTTTACTTTCCCAAAATCCCAACAAAATGGAAAGCAATGTTCATTTTTACTTTCCCAACATCCCTACAGAATGGAAGAAAGCATGTTCCATGTTTTAGAATTTTAGCCAAAGGCTCAAGGCGGAAAGTTACGGGGAGTCCATGGTGGCAAAGCCCCCCTGGCGGGGTCAAGGGGCGTAGCCCCTTGTGAGGCCCGAAGGGCCGAGTTCATTACAATTTATTCAACACAAACAATTCACCCATGGCAAGACACCTAACCGGAACGATCCGATGGGGACCCTGCTTTACATGCGGCAGACCAGGAGTGGAAAACCCACTCTCATGTTTTAGAATTTTAGATAGAATTTTTGTCAAAGTACGAACGCGTAGTAGGAACGAACGGATGAACGTTTAGCGATCAGGGTGGAGTCATTAAAAAATAACTAACCAAAACTAATAAACAAAAACACTATAATTATTAAGACATTTCTCGAGATGGCGATATTTGTTAGTACCTACTTTAATTCTACCCTTTATGATTGTTCGAAAATGATACCGAGATTACTGCATATCCCAAACCAATGAACGGGATTTGAGCTAAATTTCTTAAATTCAGGTCCAGTAATTACAGAGAAAAGATAGATTTTTTAAAATTGTATTATTATCATTATTATTTCGGAATCTACGTACCTTGCGACGTAAAGCAACCAATTCTGAGGGGGGGGGGGGGGGGGGGTTAATATTTTCCCCCTTAATCGATTAGAAAGGTTCATTATTGAAAGCTGAAGAATAAAAATGTATTAAAAGAAAAAATAAATTAAATCTATTCGAACACTCTATGCTTGCCTCACGTGACGATTCGGCTCTCCAACGTTGACAAAAATTAAATTAAAATAAATGTTGTTTGATGGACTCCTTAGAATTTGAAGTTGCTATCATTAAACGTTGAAGGTTGAAAAAAAAAAGTTCCAGTTATGCAGCATGATCGTATGAGCGAGTTTTCATAATCTATCCGTATTATGATATGTCAAATTGTATCTTGACATTTGAACTATTTCCGTAGAAAGAAATTGTTAAAAACCAATTTTATGGCAGAAAACTCATTCTAAAGAAAATTTCGCGAATCGATTGAGATTTTGGAATTTTAGATGTTTTTGCAGTTTGTATAGATTTTTTAGCAAATATTAAAGACATTTAAATACGTTTTTGACATTTTATGTCTTTGCTATGGCACATAAACTAAAAAAACGTCACGGAAAATTGCTCACGAAAATATTTTGATGATTTCCACTTACAACCGAGTCGTTGCTAGGGAAATGGTACTTCGTCGTTTTTCATCCCACAAAATTCGTTGACCATTCGTTCGAAAGCTCTCGATTTATCCAACCATATTATGTTAACTACTGCGAAGTGCGTGGCCAACAAGCTGAGTTATGAGCAAGGTTATTTGAATAATTGTGTACTTACACTCAGGGGATCATTCTCAATAATTGATGTTGTGAACATGATTGCCACCGCTTGTTAATTTCTGATGATTTCATTGAGCTGGTGTTTCGATGATTTGATTCATAGCAGGTGATCCAAATATTGCACGATGCCCAGGGTCCGGATCAAATGAGTGGCTCTTAAAGCTAATTTCTATATTTTACACTCTAGGAAGCTGTAATTTCGTACGTAGTCTCTTTAGCACATTTACGTGACGATGCCCAGGGTCCGGATCAGCTGAGTGGCTCTTAGAGCTTGCATACGAGTCTGCAACACATACTTTCTTCAACTAAAGACATAAAATGTCCCAATGTGTTGCAGATTCGTATGCAAGCGTTTGAATTTTGAAAAAATCACTATTCAGCACGATTTTGAGCAAAAAAACATGTCCTAATTAATGGTTGACACGCCAGTTTTGACTGAAATTCTACTAAAAAATATAAATTTAACCATTTTTGGCAATTTTTAACCATTTTTAGTGATTTTTTGAGTACATTTTTCGAAATTTGGCCAATTTAATGCGCACAAAAATTTTTGGCCAACAAACTCATCCTTTCCTTTGGATTGCCTGATTATTTGGCGTAAGAAGGGTATTTTCATCGGAATCCTAAGGAGAGTTATCGTCTGAAATGACCCATACATGTAAATGTACAAATGAATAAGCGCAAATTTAAGGAATCGTTTCAGAATGCCTCAAAACGAATTTCAATTAAGAAATGTTTCAAAAATTTTTATTTTAAAATTTGTCGAGCCATTGCACTAGCTACATTTTCTGCGAAAATTCGCTAATAAGGAAAGACAACATTTATAATTGTTCAAGAACACTATTAGCACTATACTGCTTGCCGACTACCCTGTACGAGGGCTTAATGGATTATAATATCGGAAGGAAGAAAATGTTAATTACAAGACATTGGTGAAGCGATTTTGGTAGGAACTCTACACCCTTTCATTGCTTTTGACCTTCCAACCTTTCTACTTTACCGAGAAAGAATCATGATTCCAACAAAGCGAATTGTTACTCCTGAAAGAGTACAGGTCTGTTGAGATTGGAAATCACACAGACTGGAACAGTATTCCTCTAAATCCATACAAATAACCAGTTTTATAAATCTTTCCAATGTTTTTCACTGGTTTCAACCTGTAGATTTCGGTTTTAGTTTTGTAACATCGGCTCATTCCATAACACCTCCAAGCTAATCCTGTCTCGTTTCATTTACAGAAGAGTCGCTTGGTTATCAACCCAAATGTGAATATTGAAACCCATATAACTCACGTAAGTATTGACAAAACAAGTAACTTTGAAATCAACTTCTTCATCAACTGATTCTTTTCTATTAAGAACACAATGGCTATACCATTGGAATTATCAAATAATGGAAAAGTTTCCTCGAAATTTAATCAAAGACATTTATGTATCTCTGCTTTCTCCCGTTACAGGAGTACATTCAGAAGTGCCTCATGAGGGTGAGAAAAATAAAATATATAAGTAAACGGATCCAATCTATTCTAAGCCTCGAACATACTTCATCCAGAATATCGATAGCTGACGATTTTAATGTCATTCTATTTTCAGGGAGAAAATCCAAATCTGAGAGTAATGGAGAGGCTGGTATGGAATTTTCTTGCATTTCCATTCACGTATGAATATGTATATTAGCTGTAAAAGAAAAATCACATATGTTTCTCAAATCAAACAGAATACAGAAATGCGGTTTAACAGTTATTCGTCTTTCTGATTTTCAGAGAGGCGATCTCAATATCAACGCTGGAGGTCGGACCGTCAACATTACCGGGGTAAGCGCATTTTATTCTCCGCTAAGTCATTTTCAGAAATTTGTGGGGTGAGAACCCAGAATGTATGTGTTTTAATGAACTAATTGATAATATGGTTATTGATATCAAAAGCCTGTATTACATTTACAAAAGACCGGTGCGGATGTTCTGTCCAGCAGAACGTCCTTTGCCAACAGCGTTCTGCGTCATTTCACGTGGAGCACAATCGACTCTGTTAAGTAATTTGTAAGTTCTTCATCTGTTGACATTGGCTGAAAAATGCAACGTTGTCATGAATGCGTGAGTGAATTGAGATTCTACACCGAAATTCATATTAAAAATATATGGTTGTTTTTCATGGAGGTGGGAGGGAGTTTTTTGATGCGCTGACGCTCTGTAATGCTGAAGTCAAATGTTCCAGTCATGTAACATGACTGTATGAACAAAGTTTCGTAAATAATCGTATTAAACCGTCATAATTAAATCCTTCAGCAAAGATTAATGAAGTAACGGTAATGAGTAACGAAGATTTCAGCGAATTTCCGTTGAAAATAAAATAATTGCAATGGCTCCAAAATCTTTTAAAACCAAAATTTTCGTAATTGAAATCCGTTTTGAAACATTCTGAGTGTACCTCTGTGTGTGTGTGTGTGTGTGTGTGTGTGTGTGTGTGTGTGTGTGTGTGTGTGTGTGTGTGTGTGTGGCACGCATTTGCTGAGCAGCTAGCCAGGTGTGGTTTGGTGGTAAACCCAGCTAAGTGTGGGTCGGTCTCCTTGGTCCCGTCGGGTCGCCAGCATAAAGTGAAGGTAGTGGATGAGGAGTGTTTTGTCTTAGGACAAACTTCCATCCCTGCCCGATCCGTGCTGGAGGTCTGGCGGTACCTTGGAGTCGACTTCATGGGTGTTGCTACCATTGCCGCAAGCCGTGTGGACCTTGGTGGAGCACTAGCTCGTGTCACCAAGGCTCCACTGAAGCCACAGCAGAAGCTGCGCCTCCTTCGCACTTACTTACTGCCAAAGCTAACCTATGGGCTAGTCTTTGGCAGGCTTACTGCGGGGAGGCTGCTTGAGTTAGACCGCGAAGTTCGCTCTGCTGTGCGCTCTTGGCTAGGCTTTCCACCTGGTGTCCCAAGTGCCTATATCCATGCACCGGTCAAGGCCGGTGGGCTTGGCATTGTCTCTCTCTCAGCCGCTATCCCATCTTTACGCCGCCAGCGCCTGCTTGCCCTAAGGGGCTCTAGCTGGGAGGTCGCCCGCACTGCTGCTGACCTTGATTTTGTCAGGCAACAGTTGCTGTGGTGCGATCGAGCAACTCCAACTGCTCCAAAACCCAGCTCATCTGCTGAGTTCGCTGCTGCTCTGCATGATTCAGTGGATGGTAAGGAACTCCGACAGTGCTCTGAATCCCCCATTTCCTCTCAGTGGGTTGAATGGGCTTCAGAGGGCATTGGAGCCCGCGACTACCAACATTTTCATGCCGTCCGCGTGGCTACATTAGCCACAGCGGTGAGGTGTTCTAGAGGTAGTCGTGGGACAGTAGACACCCTCTGCCGTGCCTGTCGGGGTAAAAACGAGAACCTGTATCATGTGGTGCAGCAGTGTCCACGGACTCATGGTGGCCGCATTCTGCGTCATGATGCGGTTGCCAAGCAGATAGCAGGTGCTTTGTCATCCAGCGGCTGGGATGTGGAGAGAGAGAGACTGTACCATATGCCGAGTGACCGGGGCAAGAAGCCAGATATCGTTGCCATCAAGCCCGATGGGTCTGCCATAATCCTGGATGTCCAAGTTGTATCTGGCAGCATGGACATGGAGCAGACCTGGAGGGCTAAAATAAGTAAATATGATAGGAACGACCTGCGGCAAGCGATATCTGAGCTAAAAGGAGTGGTGCCTAATAACATCAAGGTCATGGCCACGACCGTGTCATGGCGCGGGGTGTGGTGCGGGAAAAGTGCCACGGAGCTTCTCGAGTTGGGCATCTCGGCAGGAGTGCTCCGTGGTATCACCACCCGCGTCCTTCGGGGCTCTTACCTTAATTGGTGGTCATTCTATAGGGGCACTTCCTTTCATCCCTCTCTCCCTCCTCCATCTTCCTCAACTTCCCTAATCCCTAGAGCCGGCGTCGGGTAAACCTGGGCGTCCTCCCCACTTTTTAATTTAGTTTTTTCGTTTTTTTTTTTCCTTAATGGCGTGCCCCCTCCGTCTTTGAGGGGAGGTTTCTAAAAAAAAATGTGTGTGTGTGTGTGTGTGTGTGTGTGTGTGTGTGTGTGTGCGCGTGCGTGCGTGCGTGTGTGTGTGTGGTAGGATTGAGATAAAAATTCCGTCCTTCCGTCAAAAAATAAAGCCTTCCAAACGAAAGGATGAGTTCGTTAACCAGCATTTTTTGAGCAAAAAATGTGCTCAAATAAGCTTAACGCACTAAAATCGTTTTGATATCGTTGAATATTCATCGAAAGTTCATTACACGTGAACCCACCCCGTCCACATTTGATAAGAAAATGTCGACGCATGTCCTGTTTTTCCGTAACTACGAAGTTGTTTGCTCGGGTACCATCGGTAGCGAAAGCCGAGTTCTTGACGAAGGAGTAAATCCCTAGGGTTATAATATAGCCTAAAACCATCCCTGAATCTTGCTGATAATTTCGGGGAAACCCGCATTAACATCAGCTGAGCCGTTTAGACAACAAAATGGGAGCAATAAAACAACTTTCTCATGTATAATGGAAAGATGTAGAATGTAGATGTAGATACTACCTAGTCTCTGAAGTTCAGATCATAATGAGAACAAGCTCTACGTATATTCGATTTCAACGACCTCGTACTGGACTTGTACTGTGAACAACGCGTCATTAGCTGACGTATTTTATCTGAATATTATAACTTATTAGTCTTAGACACGATATAACAGATAATTCAGCTTTAGGTCATGAGATGATGAAACATCTAACAGTTGGAGAGGTCGAGTAGGGCACGGGATCGAATCAAAACCCCCTTAGGTTAGAATTTAGAACTAACGACACTAACGAAACTGTTTATTTACGATCAACTAAGGACGGAGAGTCGAGCCCTGGCACGGTAGGCGATAGCCAATTATCCGAGCGGCCTCACCCACCCCTTAGCGAGGCGGCCTAATGTAAGCTCTAAAGTGATATAATCCACTGACTCGAGTGCAGGGGTGGGTGATCGTGCGAGGTCCAAGATTTAGCTATCTCGCCCAAGGAAAATTCAACTTGGTGTCTTAATAGAGTCACAATTCTCCTTTGTCTCCATTGAAGAAAAACTCTTTCTTGTTTAGACCTCTTTCACTTAGTAGCTTCTGTGGTGGTAGACATATCTAAATGAGTATATAGGGGTTGTGGGGAAAGATATTTAGGCTTCTTAGTGTATGAGGATTTAATTACGTACAACCAGTTTCGCCTGGGGTGGTATCACCAGGTACTATACAGGGTATCCCCAAAAACGTCCCCCCCTAAAAACTAAAATCGTTAATTTGATGGGACAAAAAAATTTTTCTTTTTCAATTGAATGTTTTTTGTAAGGAACTCAAAAATGGCAAAATAAATTGCTTATTGCGTACGTGCGCAAACGTATGCAATCAACATCAACTTCGTTATTTTGATGGGAACCCCCTTTTTTTGTGTAAATCTGAAATCTCCTTCTGAAACAGTTCATAATCTACTTAGAAGGAAATGCGCTCAACATGTGGCTCACTACGTAAATACTGATCTTCATATTTTTTTCTTTTTCAGTATCCCATCAAACGTACAGACAAGGTTTTAATTCTATAATAGGGTACACATGACAAATGTAAAGATGTGGGATGCTGGGGGGGGGGGGTTCTTCAAGCCTCTTGAGGATCAACGGACATAATATGAGGGGGGGGGTCCTTGCAGAAAAATTACAAAAATTCACTCCGAAGAATAAAATGTGCCAACAATGACAAATCCTTTGAAACATACTCATACGTATAGGCACCCAACCACAAAACTGGAATTTTTCTATATCATTCCTGAAGGTCGCCATTCTCCACACAGACATTGGACAGACCGACAGACCACACATGACTCTCTGATAGGTGGAGATTTGAATTCAGTTTGGATCCAGCCCCCCTTGTAGGAGGTGCACCAGAAATCGCGTTCTCGGCCGATTACATAACTTTCACTTTTCTGCCCTTTGTCGTGTTGGAAAAATAAAAACGGTGGGGGAGGGAGGGGGTGGTTCACTGGTTCCTTTCAAACCTCTTCAGGACCCAAGGGAATATTTAAGTGGGGGAAGGGGGATGCCCTGCAGAAAAATTATCAAAACTCACTCAGAAGAATAAAATGTTGCTAAGCATTGAAAAATCCGAAAAATGCTACATAATTTAAAACTCTGAATCTCGAAACCAATCTTGTCAACAGAGATGTCTCAAAACGTGGCAAATTTAGTCCAATTTAAAAACGTATCAGGTAGATGTTACCAAAAACTAATCCATTAGGGTTTAAACCGCCAAAAACTGAAATAAAGTAAACAATTTCGCTGTTTTTGCGATTTTTGACAGGGTTGTTTTTGAAGCTCGAGGTCTCAAACTTGGATTATTCATTGGGCCAACATCAGAAACAAGTTAGCAAAAAATCAGAACTACTAGATTTGACGCACGGTACGATTTATAAGGTTACTGGACTATTACAGGAGACACCAAGCAATTACTGCCCAAAGGGAACGATTTTTCAATGCTGTGTATGTTCCTTATTTATTAATTGAATATAATTATCTCAAAAAGTTGGTAATTAATCGTTCCTGATAATGCCACCCCAGGCATGACTGGTAGTTCGTAATTAAATTCTCATATTTCTGGAAGAATATCTTCCCCTCATCACCTATATACTCTTTCGCTCAGGATTTTCACACAGATTTAGACCTCTTCCATATAGATCTTTGGGACCTTTTCCACATAGATCTATTCCTTTTAACTTAGGTTCAGGACTTTTCCACATACATTTATACCTTTTAACTTAGGTTCAGGCCTGTTTCACATACATTTAGGTACACCTTTTCACTTAGGTTTACATCTTAAGGTTAATACACTTATACTATACCGTAAATTCAAAAGAGTTAAATTCTGAGAGAAACACCAACCAAAATTTGAAATATACGGCACTTGTCTCCCAATTCGGTATATTATTTCGCTTGGAATTTTAAAGAAATTTAGTCTTTGAAACAGTCATACCAATTGAAAAACTTATTAAGGCATGTGCAAAAAATTATCTATTTGGTCAATTTGTGACGAAAAATACTAAATCGGCACTAGACCACTCTTCATTCATACACCTGAAGTGGTTTGTCTAGATAATGGTAATTTGTAATGGCTATTCAATTTGAAACGCAATTTAAAATAGTATGATCCCTACAATACTGAATTCAATAAGATTTTATTATTAGTATTGTTGGTGAACTGATTTATTATTAGTATTGTTGATTATATATTACGAAAAAATACTTAATTTCTTAGAAAAGTATCAGGTGTAGGGGGTGGAGCTGGAAAGTGATAATTTTGTAATTTTCCGTCCTAAATGCAATAAAAATGGGCAGCATTTCCGATTTTTGCTTGCCTATTAGATTCAGAATTAGGTGTTCTACGACTTAAAGCTGATACGTTTTTCACTTGGGTTAACCGTCGAGAGAGCTCGGAGAGCTCAAAAAGTCACAAAACTTTTTTTTTCCTGAAAAAATCGCTGTTTTAATATATCATTTTTCGCAAAATTAAACTGTACATAATTTATATAATGTACGTTTTCTTGCTAACTATGTAGCTTGGTATTGATAAAAAAGTCCAGTCATGCAGCATGACCCCATGAGCGAATTTTTGAAAAAATCTTCGATTATTTCGATTTTTGACTGATAGTTCAACTTTGAGAATTTTGATAACTTGATACTTATTCTTATAGGAAATTTCACGCTGATTCCGAATATACCACATGTTGGTAGGCTTTAAAAATTATTTCGCACAACAAAACGCAAAAAACAGGCTATTTTGAAATTTTTGACTACATTTTTGAAAATTTCAACCCGAAGATGTATTCCGATCATGCTGGTCAACGAACTTGAACTTTCGTTTTGTGCCCTTAACATTTTAAATTTTGTTTGAAGTTTCTAGCACAATTCTACGGACAGTTATCGTCTGGAATGACACATACATATAGACAAAAAAATGCGTTAAATTTCATAATATGATTCAGAATAGCCTGAAACGGATTTCTCCATAAAATTTTTTCAAAAAATCACATTCCACAAATTTTGAGGCGAGAGCAATAGCTTAATTTTCTTCAAAAATTCGCTAAAAAAAATCAATAAGAATGAGAAAAACGCGACAATGTTATTATTCTCAGCTGAACTCGCCAAGTATTCGATATACGCAAACTTGGCTTTTCACTACTAACTCATCTCGTCGTTCCTGACTACATAAGTACCAAACCATCGTGGTACCCCGACCCTTATTTTGATGATAATTATTCTCACTATTTTACGATGTAGCGCGAAGTATTTGGTATCTTCATAGAACCACTGTCAGTAAAAAATGTACTGCGGAGGAGAAGTGATATATACATTTCACATCATTCTCATATGAAAAACGCTCATTAACGACTATTCGTATTTTATTATAGTTATTGTAGTGTATTCCAGCCATCTAATGCAACGACGAGTTAACCAGTTTCGTTTGTAATACCTAATACAATGCAATTGAAATTGAATTGAACATAAAACATTTTTACGAAAAATATTAGGATTATGGTATAATCAATGAAGCCATTCTTCGGATTCCTCGCAACAGATTCTTTAGAGCAGTAAACAATTGAGAAATTTGGAATTCAGCGCAAAGCCTCACACCAAATACAAAGGGAATTTGTTGACAACGATTCTGCCCTTATCATTCACAACGTATTTATGATTTATGTCAAGTTGAATTATCCATTCCCGATTCACAATTCATGCCCATTTGAACAATTCTTCCCTATTTGAACAATTTTGAATGTCTATTGCAGTTCGAAGTCGAACGGAGAGGACAATTCTACCCACCCGACAATGCAAATGCCGTTCAACAATCTCAGGTATTCTTATATTATGTTGTGAATATTATTTTCTGCAGTTCATAGAATGGTAAAAATTCTAAGTATCGTAATATCATAAGAATATAAAATACTAATTTTGATTGTGTTCTTGATTTTCAGGCTCGCTACCTTCTGCCGCCCCCATATCCGTGAGTTTAAAAAAATGCAATATAGATACCTACCTACAAGAAACAGCAGGTGAGGTGATGATTGGAATGCCATTAGTGACTGAATAATCTAATGGGGAATTTTCATGGTTATTCTTTGATTGTTCAATCAAAAGATCAGAGTGAGAGCTCTCCAAAAAGGTGCTGTATGATGGGTATCTGATCTGTAATACGGCTTTAGAAATCCATTTGCACGATGACGTGACGCGTAATCTTCCTACCCTGCGCAGAATCCGTATCTGAGGTCAAACGTGTGAAATTCCGACACATGAAAGTTTCCCAATATACCCTTGTAAAATCTATATACACAGTCCCTTCGGAGGTGTACTGAACAGGGGTTTCCATGACCTCCACACATGGTACCTACGTAGCCTGGAGTTGTAGAATGTAAACTGCACATTGGCCAACGCAGAAATATTAAATGTAGGATGGTACCTACTTATTCAGCGTAATGCTAGTACGTAATGGTAGTACGCAGTATTATTGCGTCAGGGGGGGGGTTGGCCGCCCACTTTATAGACCTACTACCAACATGGAAATGTTGAAGACACGCTTGCAGTACTCAACGAGCGACATTTAATTGTGACTCAGGTACAATCTCTTGATCTGGAGAGATTGTTAAGTCCAACAAACACTAATTGTTCTTCTATGATACTTCAAGTACATACTAGAATTTTAGAAGAAGTTGAAAATGAAAGGAATTTCACAGCTAGAGAATTTTTGAGGTTTTTATAATTTTATTAATTATCAGTCTGCGTGACTGCCATCTCACAACAGTTGCAATACAAAGTTACGGCCTCATGTAAATGCGGATTTTCAAGTTTTTCTCCAACAATTCCTAAATTATGAACATTCTGCACACATTTTTACACAAACCCATGTTTGAGATAAAATAAATAAATAAACTGTATTACCTCTCCTGCGCTGATTACTGGTCTAAATACACAGAAGTTCAGCCTATTTCTACGTACCAAAGTTGCTTTGCGATTCACAGACGCAATGATGATTTTCATATTTTTCAACTTTAAACACTTCTGGGGGGCGAACAGTATGTTGTAGGTATACTGCTTTGGGGGGTATCATTCGATTTATCAAAATTTGTTACGCAGACAACTTATACACCGGGGATATGCCGTTAATTGTTTGTTCTCGATCATATTCGATATGGCGGTGGTATCGTTGACGACGGAGGAACCCCTCAAAAATACATTGGAATGAACTTATTAGTTTTAAACGTGTTGAACCGATTGGGACGACTTTCTGAGCAAAACAAACCGGTGCAATGACGATATTTTCGTCAAAAATCATCAAAGAAATCGGATAAGGAATCTCAAAAATACGCGTTTCTTATAGTTTTCGATGTTTCTTGGGATGATGTATCGAATGGGCAATATGGGAAATTATTGGCCAAGTATCAATTTTTGGGGTTGAACATTTTGCAAATTAACTTGTGTGTTGTTAACTTGTTGTTTGGCTCCAACAACATCTAATGTAAGAGTAATTTTTACATTTCTCAAACGTTGTGAAGGAACTGGATCGGCATACCCCCTAGTTCATGCTCCATAATTTTGGTGCTTATGAAATTGTTGATAGGATGATCTGGTTCACGAACTATTTGAAAAAACTGGAAAATTTACAATTATAGCTATTTTTTAGGCTGCCATTTCGTATTACACTGTCTTGATTTGGCAGTGTTGATTTTATACTCAGGCTAGCTGGTTCACCCGTGCGTTGCACAGGTTGACTTGAACATACGCAAGCCCACCCCATCACATTTTGGGACGCCCCTATGGAATTGATTAAAAAAGTCCTTACGTAAAGTACTTACTTATAAATTACCTATTAGGACCAAACTACTGAGATAAACCCCACTCCCTCTCCAAAAACTCCCCTCCCCCCCTATTTCATATAAAAAATATTCTTGACCTTGATAGGTATTCGACAACTCAGATCCCCAGTTGGTTCAGTGACGTTCGGAACCCTTTAACTCCCCCACCCCCACCCCCGCCATTGTGGGTCAGATTTGAAAAATTTGAAAAAAGTAGGTAGTCTTTGACTTGAATTAGAGTAATCCAAACATACTCGACAATCAAATTCCCAGTTTTGTTCAGTGATGACAAAGATATTCCATCCCCCCCCCCCCCATCCCCGAAAACACCTCCTATGGGGCGGATTTGAAAATTTTCAAGTAGCCTGTGATTAAGGTTAGAATAATCCAAACATATTCGACCATAAAATACCCCTCCCCCTCCCCTAAAACACCCCCTCTGGCTCAAATTTAAAAAACTTCAAATAGCCGATAATTTAAGTTGGACTGATTCAAACATTTCCCGCCACTCATGTCAATTGTCCAATGACTCCTGTAACCGTTAAAAGCGGACAAACATACGGACAGGTGGACAGAGAAAAATTAAGAAAATGGTTTCATTCGTCTGAAAATAGCATGAAACGGCAAAAAAACAAAATTTCATGATTCTAATCAATATACAGACAGACATACTTACGATTTTATAAATATACATAGACCTAAATTCATAATATCAATGCATTCGATTGGACAAAGTTGTCTTGTTAGTGATCCGATTGTGATTTCTTTCTGTATGAAACTATTAGGGATTCTTCATTGTATGTTATAGTATTAACCCAAACAGGCTGGCCATAGAGGAGGCGGTGAAAGAAATCGAAACTGCAAAAAAGGAGTTAAAGGCCACCAAGCTGCGAAGAAAAGAAGTTGAAACTTTGATGCTGACCAAAGAGTGAGTGTGCTAAATTAATACCAAATTTATAGTATGAATGCAATCAAATTGGACAATTATTACATGGTGATAAAGACAAATCTGTCTAAGAGTAATTTGATTTTTTTCTTGTTTTTTTACCCGTCAATGTTTAGATTAGGAAAACAATGATTTTAATCAACTAATCTAAAAAGCTTATTAAAGTATTTGAGGTGGATGGGAAGTCAAACAATTAACGTTACCAACACCGAAAATTCAACCGGTACTGTTACGGTAACGTTTAATGTAGAGATGAGTCGATACCAAAATTTATCGATTCCCGATACCGAAACCGATACCTAAAAAATCGATTCCCGATTCCCGATACAAATACCATCGGCGTATAATACCTAACTTACCTGCAGGTGAAAAACAAAAATTCCTCTTGAACTAGTAATATATTCTAATTTTTTTGTACAACATATAACTTATACCTACTTACAAAAAATTGATCCCAATATATTTGCAAATGAGGTAATTTTTAAATAAAAACAAAACATGGATAATAAAACCTTTATTCTCCATCTGTTCTACTTAAGTTTTTTGTTTAAAAAGACCTCCAGCACCAATAGCTTACCGATCCGTCGTAGATGAAGTTATTATTCTAATTAGCTAATATATTTTCCAGCTCTATGTATTGTCATTAGCAGTTCTTGTTCCAATGAAGCTTTAATGCTTTAGTTACTTATTAAAATTAAATAAATTTTAAATATTAAATATTATTACAAATTCTAAATTTCAGATTCATATTTTCATTCAAGGCTTTAGTTAATTTGATTTGTACAAATAAAAAGTTTGGTATTTTTTTGTTATCTATTAAGTATCAATTAATAGGCAACTTTTATTGCCTAGGATTGATTTCTTTCTGAATAAAACAAGTTAAGCAGACTGACTTGGTTTTTTAGTTTTTCGTCAGTAACTGTAAGGTATTTCCAAATAAGACTGGCTCTTGGCTTTTATACTTGGAAAACATAGCTTTGTCTAATGCTTCCGTTGTCACAAACAAAATAACACAAGCCTACTTGTAAACAAAGTTATAATTGTAAGTTGTGTTTCGGACAATTCATGTTTCGCAACTGCTAACTTCACACAACGGTTGCACGGTACAACCATCTTCGTTGTTAGATGGTTGCAATAGTACCGTAGTGTAATAAAACGCCCATCAACGGGCGGTATCGGTATCGGCTTTAGGCGATCGATTCTCGATACCGATACCAATGCCTAAGAATCGGTGGTATCGAGAATCTTTATCGGGAATCGACTCATCCCTAGTTTAATGATATCCCTAAAAAGACGCCAAATGCGTGATATCATCCAATAGCAGGATGGATCAAGCCAATAGTTGGATCTCGTTTCCTAGTACAGCGCATACAATCTCTCACTCTTTTTGACTGCGCCTGGGAGTGAGACGCTTCTCTAAGTTTCAAGACTTCAAGATGATATGCATTTTATGGCTTGGAATCTTCGGTTCGCGGAGTGTCTTCTGGGGGATGGATACCACTAATTTTTAGTAGTCTATGAGGAGGAAAAGGATGTATATGGTGAATGAGATTGCTCATATTTCATACATACCCTCTCTCATTAGGGTGGTTCAAAAAAAAAAAAAAAAAAAATTCTGGGATTTCTTGTCCCCATTTTTTGCTTCCTCGGTATGTCAGGATGACCCTCCTAAATTTTCAGCAAAAAATATTAATCCTAACCACTTTACCTGGGTCGATTTTGACCAGTTATAGACCGCTATCGTAAACCAACCTCTAAATTGGTGCCGAGGTGAAGATTTGAAGGACGGATTTCAATTTTTTTTTGGTGAATTTAAGGGTTTTTGCATGCGATGAACACGGTGAACTTATTTATTTTACGCTCCGTTCACTAGTTATCCGGTAAACTGGCAGAGGGCGCTGCTTGGAGATAAGTAAAAATCGAAAATTTCACCGAAAATGCTGTCGCCTGGTTAAGAATTGTACTAGAAACATGCTATTATGGTTGGATAATATGCTTTGGCACGTTTTGAACATGATCCCGTTTTTTACTATACTTTTCCGCCGATGATTGCTTCGTTTATCGGCCATAAACCTCAAATTAATTGTAGGGTAATAGACAAATTCACCCTAATTTCACCGGTAATTATGTCGCGTTGATAATTTAAGGTCCCAAAATACCTTTTGCCGATAAAATTTGGTATTTTCCAGGATACTTGGAACAAAGCCGTTGGTAATTTCGCTAGGACTTGAACCGGCATTGTACTTATTCGCCAAATATAGCGGCATATAGCGGCATATAGGTATTTGAAATTTTGAAGACTGTTTAAATTTTTTTTTTTTTTTTATATTTTAATATTTTGTTGTGGTTAATTTTTTTTATTTCGTATATTTTTATTATATTTTATTGTCGCTAAAATGTTATGTTTCATGTTTCAGCTTATGAATCATGAATTGTTTCAGCTTATTGACCAAATTACAGATTGTCTATCGAGCAAGTGAAACTAAAATTATATTACATTATTTTCAATTACATTACATAATTTTTTATTTAACGATCCAATAACAGTTCAGACAATTCAGAACTACGAATTTGACCCCGGAAAACCGATGGAAGCTAAGGAATTTTACAGAAAAATTTGAAAATTTTAGCTATTTTCTCCATTTTGCCGCTATATTTGGCGAATAACCCATAAATTCACCCAAAAAAATTGAAATTCGTCCTTCAAATCATCACCTCGGCACCAATTTAGAGGTTGGTTTCCGATAGCGGTCGATAACTGGCCGAAATCGACCCAGGTAGTAAAACGGTTAGGATTAATATTTTTTTCTAAAAATTTAGGAGGGTCATCCTGACTTACCGAGGAAGCACAAAAAAAAAACAATGGGGACAAGAAATCCCAGAACTTTTTTTTTTTTTAACCACCCTACTCTCTCATACAGCGTAGTTTTAGCTTCTCTACTTTATTACTTATCTCGGAGCGTCTCTTCATTGCAGTATGGGCGGCAAGTCGAATTTTTTACGGTTTGGCAATGCGAGACTAGCGTATCACTAGATATTATATTCTACATATTATTAGCACTATTAAAAGTGATTAGCATGATCGCAGTATTGATTTTTTCCTTTACGAAAAATATATCCTTTGTAACTAAGGTGTGAAATTTAACTGAAGATTTTGCTCAATTCATCTTAAATGTTAAGAAATGGGAGTCACAGATTGAAACGGATCTCAAATTATATAAGAACAATAGACAATCTGAATCGAATTGAGGCAACACAACACTCGATAGAAAATGTTTAATTATTATTACAATCAAGTTAAGCAACGATAAGGAAAAATTAATGTTAAGAAATGGGAGTCACAGATTGAAACGGATCTCAAATTATATAAGAACAATAGACAATCTGAATCGAATTGAGGCAACACAACACTCGATAGAAAATGTTTAATTATTATTACAATCAAGTTAAGCAACGATAAGGAAAAATTAGGAAAATCTGCAATTTCAAGTGAACGTTCTTCCCCAGAGTCGATAAACTGTTGGTTCAAGTTCAACGGTTCTAGGACCAATCTTTAATATTACATGTGAATGTGTTTTATGGTGTTTCACTTTACATATTTGTGATTAGTTTTACTGGCAATCAAATAAAAAATAACATTCATAAGTAATACATATTAGTGTAACCTGTGTATAATTTTTAAGTGACTGCGTACCATTCATTTTCAGAGCCCGCAAGCGTACGATGAAAGCGCGCAGTCAAAGAATGTCGTGGTAAGTAAAACTAATAAGTGTTCGTCTTCTTTTCGAATAGAACTATAGGCCTCGTGCATATCGATTCTAGCGCCGGCGCTGGCGGCTGGCATTGGAAGTACCTGGGTACAAGGGAAATTATGGGAAGGGGTAGTAATTTCTGAACTCTTCCTATTTCCAATGTACGACCGCCTGTCCAGCATAAGGTACAAAAAACGAACATAATCTTAAAAACTGAATAGTTCTCAAATAAAGGGTTTAAAAAATCTCTCTAAGAAGAAATTTCGATTAGAAACTAGCTGTAGAACCAACCCCTTGATTTTTGCCCATATTTTCTATAGACACTCATAAGGGACAATTAGAGACAGGTTAAGGGTTGTTAAATGAGATACAAGAATTACTTGGAAATTTTATTAGACATTTCTTTACATGGCGCTCCAAGAAAGAGATAAAAAGAGAGGATTCTCTGTTGTCAGGATATCTATATCTATACTATTTTTTAGGAATGAAACTCAGTTTGTCTGTCTGCCCATGCTAAACGGCACGGTTATGCACGTCTACGAGTGGGGGATCTTCTTGGATTTCTCCGAGAGGGGGGAATAAGTGATTTTAACAATTTCTACTCCCACCCGAACTATGTGCCGGAAGGCGGGAGGGAGCAAGTTATAATGCGTTTTTTTTTTCGCCGAGCGCTCGATCTTCTATCCGCTGCCACCTTAAAATTTGATCAGAGCACTTCGTATGTCAGCAACAAAGTTACGTTCCTGGACCCGTAGAACACGATGGTGCTTTGGAAATTGCCAAAAGATGCTGTCTTCCCTGAGAAATCAGCAAGAATTCGTGGAAAATGACGAAAAAAATGCATTCCAAGGTTTTTTTTCCTCCTTAGACCCAGTAAATTTTGACGGTTTTTGCTAGGGTTGGTACTAAATCGTCAGTTGGAGTTCCAATTGGGTCCCATTTGAGTTTTGGGGCATGGAATTGTGTTTTCCGATTGTGGTAAATGAAAATGTTGACGAAAACGTTGGTTTCCGAGCCAGCACTCTTCCTATTTCTTCAAAATGTAGGTAGGTATACTCTGAACTTTGTATTCCAACCTCTTGAAGGAAGGGCCCTCTCGCGTTTGAAAGGCACTTCAACAGAATAAAAGACGGGGAAAATGATAGCCTTTCTACGCAGATAAAATAATGGCCTATCTTCATTAAAGCTAATAAACTTTCCGTGGATCCACCAAGTTTTATAAGGTTTAAGTTGCTAGGAAGAAATTTCTAACAGTTATTAGTAGAAGAACAAAAATTTAACATCTGACTCTTCTATTAGTACTGAAATGTCTTTAAAACTAAACTTTTCGTGGTTCCACATAATCTATATTGTATAGCCCTTCCACGCAGATAAGTGACCTATTTATTATTAAACTTTATTTATTAAACCTAATAAACTTTTCGGGGTCCCACATAGAAAGAGCAGCAAATTTACACAGCAATTTATTATTTCGTGTTGTCCCATTTATAAGATTTATATTATTTATTTTTGTCATTTCCTTGGGATTGTCTATAGAAAGGAATCGTAAGCAATTTTCAAATTTTCCACCCCCACCCAAACCATGGGCTGTAGGTCTCGATGGTATAGGGACTATATCCAGTCGCATCTATACATCCCACACCGGGCGAGCGATAAAATCCAACCCTAGCGAGCGAAGCGAGCAGCATCCCCTACACACGTCGGATTTCAATGGGGTTTTTCCTACGAACTCGGGATGGACTATATATATCCCATCGCATCTATATATCCCACAGAGAGCTAGCGAAGCGAGCAACATCCCCTACACTTTTCAAATCACCCTTAGTGACCCACCGTTTCCAATCATTCTACAAGTCCAACTCAACAGTAAAGACAATCGTACCTGTACAGCCATAACGAGCGTGCTAAGCGAGCGAATACAATTCAATAATTATAAGTAGATGATATCACAAAAAGGCGAGGAGAAAGGATAGCAATTATTTGGATATATATATATACCAATATGGTATATATACATAAATCAATATGGTATGAATAATAGTTAATTGATATACGCACAGTGAGAGAGACCTTTGAGGAGGTACGATCTGGAATAGGAGTGGGGGCTAACGGACTCGGCGTTCTTTTGGGAACGTTCCGAGTAACTGTTCCTTTGCAACGTTTTCTACTGGACAGCACGAATTATTGCGAGACTTTGGAAAAAAGGCCTTTCATTTACGAAAATTCGCTCATACGATCATGCTGCATGACTGGAACTCTCAATGTAAGTTCTGGATCACCAATATGTTGATGAGAGTCTATTATACCATTTTCAGCAACGAACGCCAAGCTTACCTTCGTTTCCAGTACGGCGGTCCACAAACAAGAAATACCAAGAACTATATGAGGTGAGAACTACTATATTACTTCTCAACCATTTGCGCTCAATAGTCTACAAAATTAAGATTCCAACTCTCGAGATACCTACTTTTTCTTTTACTTTTATTCCCTTTAATTTCCGTTTAAACGCCATAAAATAGAAAACACGAGAAAGAAAATCTTAAAAATTGAATGACTCGAAAATAAAGCGTTTAAACAAAAAATCTAAGGAGAACTATTGATCAGGAGTGTGCTTTAGAATTGACACCTGAAATGTTTACGATTAGGTTTGGAACACCCTATAAAATTGAAATTAATATAGCTGACCACATGATTTTTCTGGATACGTAACAGGTCCTCCGATGATGGACTAGAAGAGTGCATAGCGGACCTTGAGCGTGTATGTGCTGAGGAGAATAATGCGCTTCAAAAAGTTAAAGCAGCCAATGAAAACCTCCAACGGAGAATCGTTGAAGCCTCTAATCAGTGAGTATTTAGAAAACTGTTCATAGAATAAGCCTCTGTTACATTAGTGTACCTATTGTATAAATCAAAACAACGGTTGGTTTTCTGATGATTTCTGCTTACACCCGAGTCGTTGCTAGGGAAATGGTACCTACTTCGTCGTTTTTCATCCCAAAACTGGGCTATGGCTCTTTTAATATGTATTGATACGCCTGTTACCAAAAGAAACGGCACTTATGGTTTGACGACCCAAGTACCACTGCTCTCCGCATTATTTAAACTCAAAGTGTTTTTGAGACACTACGACAAGGAGTCATCAAAATTTCTCCCTTGATGGGAAAAACAAAAGATCATGGATATGTCTAGTACCTACTGCTTACCAGTAGGTACCTACTACTCAATTTATTGTATACCAAAAATGTAGTGCCTTCTTTTCACAAGATTATTCCATTATGGTTACAAAACAATATTAGTTTATAACTTAGAGTAATAAATCACCATTCCTTGACGCTACAATGGCTTAGAGGTCATGAGATGTTGTGATACAATTAGAGCATTCCAAAAAGTGGCGAACGATTTTCCTACTATGAAAACTATGGGAGTTCCTCTTCCCTAGTAACTCATTGGTTTTACGTGAAAAATCAATAGATATTCTACCTAGCCTTCACTTTTCGAGTTAATAATAATCTAAAATGCCGGAGTGTTGGATTTTGTGTGGAGAAAATTTAAAACTTAGCGTAATAAATCAGCTTTCCTTGTCCCAACAATGGCTTAGGAGATGTTATGATAAAATTAGAGCATTCCAAAAAGTGGCGAACGATTTTCCTGCCATGAAAACTAAGGGAGTTACATTTCGCTAGTAACGCATTGGTTGTACGTAAAAATCAATAGAAAAGTGCCGGTCGGGAAAAAAAAGTGTCGCGAAAAATTCCTTGACCCCCAGCCAAAAGACATATCCATGTCAAAATGGAGTAAAATACCGCCAAGCCACAACAGGATACAGAATAAACTCGATTTCGGGAAATCAGAATTCCATTGGAATATCAGCTGTCATAGTTTTCAAGGCCATTTTTGATATGTTTTACTGGTTACGATTCACTCCCGTGTTGATGTCTTTTTTTCTTGTCGATGCTTTAGCCCTTAGGGAAAGCAAACGAATAAACGCATAGCGACCGGAGTGGTTTCGTTCGATTCTTTGGCCGGATACTTATAAATGAAACTCAAAACATCATTATTGTTACATAGAAAGATTTCAAGATCTCGATTTCTTAATATTTTAGCCCACCGATTGTTGAATATTTCTCCGACCGATAAATGATTTTAAGCCCAATTTTTTAAAGTTTGGTCCAATACGTTTTGAAACAGTCATGCAGCATGACCCCATGAGCGAATTTTTTAAGAAATCTTCGACATTTCAGTCGCTATTGATCGTGTTGAGAAATTTTAGTTTATGATTTTGATATACAAACATGGAATCAAATTATCAACACATGCACAGAGTAAACTCATCAGTTGTGATTACATTTTTTTTTTTTTTTTTTTTTTTTTTTTTTTTTTTAAGCACCTACTACCTACGTTTTAAACAGCATGATTCTAGGATTGGTTATACAGGGATACTTCCATAAGAGTAGTTCAATCTGAATTTGGACAATGTTTCATGCAAATATTACCGATTTTTACAACTAGCGAACGGCATTATTTCGATTTTTGACTGATTTTTCAACTTTGAAATTTTTGAGAACTTGATACATATTCTTATAGGAAATTTTACGCTGATTCCGAATATACCACATGTTAGTATGCTGAAAAAATTATTTCGCACAACAAATAGCAAAAAACAGGCTATTTTGAAATTTTTGACTACGAGTACATTCTTGAAAATTTCAACCCTAAGATATAATCCGATCATGCTGGCCACCGAACTGGAACTTTCGTTTTGTGTCCTTAACAATTTAAAATTTTTTTGAAGTTTCTAGCACAATTCTACGGACAGTTATCGTCTGGAATGACACACACATATGTACATACATATATACATACATACATACATAAAAAAATGCGTTAAACTTCAGAATATGATTCAGAATAGCCTGAAACGGATTTCTGCATAAAATTTTTTCAAAAATTCACATTCTACAAATTTTGAGGCGAGTGCAATAGCTTAATTTTCTTCAAAAATTCGCTAAAAAGCTTTGGATGGCGTACAGCGGACGGACGGATTTTTTTAAATTCGATTTTGGGATTCTACCCATCTTGAAACGTAAACCAACAAATTTTGAGGGGGGGTTAAAAAAAAAATTTTTCTTGGTCGATTACAAGGGTTCATTATTGAAAATAATAAAACAAAAAACAGTTTTCAACATTAAAATAAAATTTTCTCGCTCAAATAGCAAGGTAAAAGTAAAATTGACTACACCGTTGGAAAAAATATTGAATGAAGCAGTTTTCCTGGAATTTTTTGAAAACATTGTTAAGTTTTGGTAAGCTGCTGCTGTGGACTACAGATGGAAATTGTCCTGAGTCAAAGTGCACCATGCTTACAGGAAATTCGACATTGATTCCGAAAATGCGGTCAAAACTTAAAATCAAATAAAATTAAGTGGGAAAATTTAAGTTCAAAAGAAAAAAAAAACACGGTTTTCCTATTAAAAAAAATTAAATATCATATCTCGAGATAAAAATACGCGGTTGGCGGCATTTTACTTCATTTTTGGATGTTTTACGCAAGAATTTTTTCGCATCTACGACAGTTTACCTAGTATATTCCAATTTAATTTTTCGAGATCACATTATTCGATTGTAATGAATTATAAGAATTTTTACCTTTCTTTATGCACAAAAAAGTAGATAGGTATATTATACCTAATAATGCAATGTAGATCCGTATGTCAAACATCTGAAATGTATGCCGTTATCAATTGCTGATCTCATAGCTATCGCAAAAAAAAAAAAAAAATATATATATATATATATATATATATATATATATATATATATATATATATATATATATATATATATATATATATAGTTGAAAATATGTGTTAGAATGTGAAAATGTACCCAATAAAACATGGTCCATATATGGGACTGATTCAATAAAATCCTTGTCACGCTCTACAAATGGTATAAATTATTTTAATGATATGTACTACATAATTATATTTAATATAACTACATAGAAACCAAAACAAACAAAAAAATTCGCCCCCCTGGACCCCCCCGGATGTTATTACTTTGAGCCTGACTGCTAAAATGTAAAAATCATGGAATCATGTTTTAGCTCCTCGCTCTCACTTTATTATAGAAATGATCACGACCATTGAGCTCTTGTGAGATGATGATCTCCTAATAGAAACTCGCGAGTAAACATTCACTTTATTATAGAAATGATCACGACGATTGAGCTCTTGTGAGATGATGATCCCCTAATAGAAACTCGCGAGTAAACATTCACTTTATTATAGAAAGAGGCTAAAGAGGCTACATACGAAATTACAGCTTCCTATAGTGTAAAGTATAGAAATTACCTATTAAAATGATTTAACCACCGCTTCACAAATCAAACCGTTCTCGCAATATTCGGATCACCTGCTATGAATCACATAATCGAAACTCCAGCTCAATGAAATCATCAGAAATTAACAAGCGGTTGCAATCATGTTCACAATATCAATAATTGAGAATGATCACCTGTGTGTAAACAATTATTCATATAACCATGCTCATAACTCAGCTTGTTGGCCACGCACTTTGCAGTAGTTAATACAGTATGGTTGGATAAATCGAGAGCTTTCGAACGAATGGTCAACGAATTTTGTGGGATGAAAAACGACGAAGTATCATATCCCTAGCAACGACTCGGTTGTAAGCGGAAATCATCACAATTATTGGCGCTACTTTCATCTCACTTTATAGTATCACTTTTCGGCCGGGGATCCATCGCTAAAAAATGATTCCATGTTAAAAAAAAGTTGTAGAAAGGTATTTCTCATGTTGTATACATTCATGAGTTCCGTGGCTAACTGTATATACTTGCTCGTTGCACTTATGAATATAATTTAAAAGTAGTTGCAATATCTAGAACAGAGCATTTCTCTCGCTGTTAGTTAAGATAGATTATGTTTTCTTACAGCTCAGGTATTAGGTTTTTTTTTCGAAACGGCATTCCTGATGTATCACTAAATTCAAGTAGTTTTTGTACAGATTTTCAAAATGTGGGATAAACACTAATTTTAACATCATTTTGTTTTTCAGGTCACAGCGGCATCAGATTCCCCAAGCATCTGGTAGGAGAAGGTATGCACACCAAGTTAGACACTCAAAATGCTTTAACTCATTGCCTTAAATATTACTGGAAAATAATTTTTATCGCAACTTCCCACATTTGGTGTAAACTGGGTGAATGAAACACCCGTATCACAAAAATTATTAACTGACCTTCTACATAATTGGGTCCACTTTGAATTGATGCAGCTGATTAATTGTACTACTGAGTATTTCTTATTAAATATATTCATTATATTGGTGACATTTTATGTTCACATTGGCGTTAATTTGTTGGTGGGGCGGTTTTTTACTGACTAAACCCCAAAATTTGTGAAAAAATTTGTTTTCAAAAACATTATCACTCCCAACTCCATACGTAAGTAGTTTAGTGATAGGAATATTATGATTAAAAAAAAAAAGAGAAAAATTCCAGTCATGAAGCATGATTGACAGAGCGAATTTCCGTATATCATCGTAGGTACTACATTATGCTGAACTGATATGAAAATTCAGGACTTTGAGTAAAAAGAAATAGTTAGCTACCAATGTGATGGCAAGAAATCCCTTCTAACTAAGACTCTGCGATTCAAAAAGATTTTGGATTTTTAGCTTTTGTTGACCGTTCTTAGAGATTTTTGTGCAAATATTGAGAAATTTAAGTACATTTTTCAGCATGAATTGATTAATGTTCTAGTTCACCGTAACTTCTTTTGACTAGGTAAATTCTGTTTAAAAATATAAATTTAAACATTTTTAGCTGATTTTAGCAATTATTAGTGATTTTTGTAGAACGTTTTTGAAATTGGACCAATTTAATGCACTCAAAGAATATTGGCCAACAAACTCATCCTTTCGATTGAAAAGATTGATTTTTTGACGCAGGAACGGAATTTTTATCTCAATCCTAAGGCTGAGATAAAAACACTGTCCGCGATGCGATGCGATGCGAAGCGAAGCGAATGGAGGCGCGAACTTCCAAGCGATGCGATGCGATGATGTATTCACACTGCTAGCGATTACAGGCGAGCGAGTAGACCAGTCGAGTATTTGGTGTCCCGGAAAGATGTTCCCATTTAACTCTGTTAATTCCTTTTTAGAGTCTAGTACGTTGAAAATTAAAAGAAAGCGTAAAAGAAAGTGGGTTCATGAAGTGAATCAGCCAAGATGTGCGTTAGGTGAATATCACCATTTGTACCCTCAACTGCGAGAGGATGAAGAGCGGTTTTGGAGGTATTTCAGGATGAGCTCAAACACTTTTGACTATATTTTATCCCAGATTTCAAATGCAGTGCAGAAGCACTGGTCCCACAGTGCTGGACGTTGTTGAACACCGTTTATCAACTTCTCGATGTCCATCGTGAATTTAATGTGAAATAAGTAATTCAAAAACAAGATAATTTACAATGCACAACAAACTGGAGGGCGCGAAATCTATTACTCGCACGAATCGCTCGCTTCAAATCGCAACGTTCCTTGCGATTGCGAGAGGCCACTCGCACGAAATCGCTCGCAACCGCCCTCTACCGCTCGCAGTGTGAACACCCGTCGCCTCCTCCCATTTAAAAACCTTACTCGCGCGGCGTTTTGTCTTTTTCGCGCGTAATCGCATCGCTTCGCTTCGCTCAAATCGCGGGCAGTGTGAAAGCCGCCTTAAGGAGAGTCATCGTTTGGAATGACACATAGGTCTATATATATATATATATATATATATATATATATATATATATATATATATATATATATATATATATATATATATATATATATATATATACCTGTGAAAAAGCGTTAAACTCTAGGATTCGTCTCAGAATGTCTCCAAACGGATTTCAATGAAGACAATTTTCGAAAATTTCGATATAAAATTTTTGGAGCCATTGCGATAGCTTCATTTTCTTCGAAAATTCGCTGATGAAAAACTTGTACATCAGTTATTGTTTTCTGTGGATTACGTTGAAAGCTTATTAATATCGAGCAGTATAAGTGGAAGCTTTCTTGTTTTTTATCTCTAACTTTAAAAGAAATTGTTTTTATAGAAAAAGTTTATCAACATTTACAAAAATGATCCGTTCTGTTCTGAGCTTCTGTGCTGAAGTTAGATTTTAATTTTATTTTTATAGTTTGGTTTTTAGAATTAAACTTCCTGAAGAAGCTTTTTCAAAAAATTCACAGTTTCGAATAACATAAATTATGCATGTTCCCAATATCGTGGAGGTTTGTGGCCCATACTAATAACGCATCATTGACCTCCTTATCCTCGCGGAAACCTAATTGATTGAGGTTGAAACCTAATTGTTTTCTTCAAGGTATGCGTATGACAGGTTTTTTTTTAAATCTATTTTTCTGGTATTTCGAATAATGTATCCGAAATGGAGATCGGCCCATAAATCCCGAGCTCACCCACCACTCTACCTTCAAAAATTTAGGATTTTGACAAGGAAAAATTGGGACTCTTCCGCTTCAAAGAAAGTTGCTGTAGAAAGGCTGTTTATAAATGTGAAGGAGAAGTACATCTACAATTCATCTGATTACTCAGCTAATCAGAATTGCATTACAATACTCCCCGTTGTAGGTTAACTAGGTAATAAGTCTTTCTGCGTACTATACAATAAAATATTGGGAAAGTAATTTGGAAAGTAATCAATGGTAAAAATGGAAAGAAGTAACCAACTATGGTGAAAACAGTATACTCTGTCAAATTGAATAAATTTTTGATATAAATAAAGATTTTACAGCCTTTTCAAAGTCGAACAAACTTTCTGAACACTCTAATTTCTATTGCACTACTTTGTTACTGCTGTGTTTTGTCGCGATTTCCTGTCTGTTTTCAGGCGGAGGGTCACGGCTAAACATGTTCGATGGTAAAATAAATTTGTTCGCTCAGCTTGAATATTCACATTATTACTATGTCTAATATAATCTAACTTACAGTTCATCATGTTCCTGCAACTAATTTACCAATCGTTAATGCTTTAGTGATAAGTACCCTACTAATAATCTAAATTTATAAAAATGAATGTAGGTATGTGTTTGTGTGTGAGAGTGTGTCAGTGCTATACCACACGCCGAGTGACCGGGGCAAGAAGCCAGATATCGTTGCCTTCCAGCCCGATGGGTCTGCCATAATCCTGGATGTCCAGGTTGTCAGTGGCAGCGTGGACATGGAGCAGACCTGGCGGGCTAAGGAAAGTAAATATGATAGTAGTAACGATCTGCGCCAAGCGATATCTGAGCTAAAAGGAGTGGCACCTAATAACATCAAGGTCATTGCCGCGACCGTGTTATGGCGCGGGGTGTGGTGCGGGAAAAGCGAAACGGAGTTACTCGAGTTGGGCATCTCGGCAGGAGTACTCCGTGGTATCACCACCCGCGTCCTGAGGGGTTCTTACTTGAACTGGTGGTCATTTTATAGGGGCACTTCCTTTCATCCCATTCTTCCTCCTCGTCCTGCAACTTCCCTTATCCCTAGAGCCGGCGTCGGGTAAACCTGGGCGTCCTCCCCACTTTTTTATTTTATTTGTTTACTTTTCAATTTAATGGCGTGACCCCTCCGTCTTTGAGGAGAGGTTTCTTAAAAAAAAAAAAAAAAAAAAAAAAAGTGTGTGTGTGTGTGTGCACAAAAATATTCACCTACCAATTTTATGCCAACAAAACTCGTTTAAATTAATTTTCTGCAAATCAAAGATGTTTCAAAATTTATGTTTTTTAAATCGAGTTTTTATAGATTTTCAGCAAAGAATAATGAAGTAACGGTAACGAGTAACGAAGATTTCATCGAATTTCAGTAGAAAATGAAACAATTGCAATGGCTTCACAAAATTTTAAAATAAAAATTTTCGAAATTTTTCATAATTGAAATCCGTTCTGAAACATTCTGAGACGAATCCTAGAATTTAACGCTTTTTCATATGTATATGGCGCGCGTGTGTGTGTGTGTGTGTGTGTGTGTGTGTTCCTCGTCCTGCAACTTCCTTTATCCCTAGAGCCGGCGTCGGGTAAACCTGGGCGTCCTCCCCACTATTTTATTTTATTTTTTTATTTTTCTATTTAATGGTGTGCCCCCTCCGCCTTTGAGGGGAGTTTTGTAGAAAGAAAAAAAAAAGTGTGTGTGTGTGTGTCTAAAACCCAGCTCATCCGACAGTGCTCTGAATCCCCCATTTCTTCCCTGTGGGTGGAATGGGCTTCAGAGGGGATTGAGGTCCGCGACTACCGCCATTTTTATGCCGTCCGGGAGGTCAAAAATTATAATTTGTCATTATTTAAAATCGTGCATCCATATTACTCTAAAAAAAACCGAAAACGGCGAAAATTTGCTAGATAGTTGCTGGATAGGTTACAAGCAATAAATTGTAGATACGTAACTCCAGCCATTGAGATTATGCTACCCATTTCCATTTTTAAACGAAGTTCATGTGAGTTACTCTTACGGTTATATATCAGCAACTTTTAGGTCTCGTATATATCCTAAAATATCTTCCCGATTATATTTGAAGGAACTCTGGGATCCTGGACCGATCGCTGAAAACGGTATTTTTTTGCATGGCTTCAGCCTATAAAACTCTCAGTTTATGTTATGTTCAAAATTTTATGTACTTTGTCATAAAGTATCTCGAATGAAAATATATATATATATATATTGTTCCAGCGTTGCTCAAAGTCAGAATTACCAAATTCAACCGTCGATGCCACCACCACCGTCATATCCAGGAACCAGCAGAGCACCGTCGACACCGTACTACTATCAGAATCCAAGTTCTTCAGCATGGGACCAAACATCCAACGTGGGACTGAATTCACCAGATTATTATCAAACGTCTGGACCAATTCGTTCAGATTTCCGCACCCAACATCCTCGCCGAACGGCGGCAGTTCCGCCTTATTCGCAAAACCCATATCCAGCTCAAACCACGAATGAACAGGTGAGAAGGCCATCACGGAGAGGAATGCCAAGGAAGTCTGCTGCAGGGGCAGGAACCAGTGGAACTCCACAGCACCATAATCTTCCAATGGGGAATAGATATGGATCTGCTTCCGCTCAACCAGCTTCACGAGGGCAGCACAGTCAGGTATATCAAAACCCGACGCAAAATATGTATCAGACGCCACCAGAGTACCCTGTTCGCCAGACTAGATCAAAAAGCCGCTTGTACGGTGATGAATACTTCACCAATAGACTATCATGGGGAGGACTAGAAAACACCATGAATCTGTCAGCGCCTAATCCAATGGCCACCCCTCAAATCCCTAGTCAGATGGCGCCCAGAGGCTCAGGACCTGCTTACCAGACTTCACACCTGAATGACACTACTACACCTCAAATGTCAGGACCATCAGTGGCGCAGCCCTGGGTTAACACGCAAGGTTTACAATCATTCAGCAAACAACCCTCCAACAAGTAAGTTTGTAACACGGTATAGAAACATAGCCATTCAAAATGCATATGCATGGGTTCAACACCATTTACAATAATACCATATTTCAACCCGAAAAATTTTCAATTCATAAAATCATAAATTATTTTATAAGCGCGCTTTAGAACATTGTATGATGTAGTGTCCTATAAGCAGGTATTTCAATCCCAGATCATGTCCGAAGTAAAGAGAGTTGCAAAATTCAAAATACAAAAGCTATCAACCTACACATAGAATTTGACCAAACTTCAGACAATATATCAGTTGCAGCACATATCATGAGCGTTACGAATTAGGAAATCCAAATTTTAGCGACCGTAAAATCGATCACCTTCTTTTTTGAAAAGATCAGTGGAGTGAGTACCGACACATTTCTATACATATGAGGAGGTTATTCTAATAAATCACGATCTTTCGTTTTAGATGGTCAGCAAATCTTGGATTTCATAATTTTTCAATTTAGCTCGATGTATTTGGTATCTCCCTGAAACCATTACCAGTAAAATAAAAGTCATAATGATTGTGGGGGGGAAGGGGGGTACTGATACATATTGTGATATTTTCAATCTATTTATATGAATCTTTCATTCCGTAATTGGTTCGTAAAAGCAGTTCATACTTTATTATGGTTCTGATAGAGAAAGTGGGAGGGATTGTTTGTTCCATATTCAAGTCAGGTTACGATGGAGAGGGTGCATCCAATAAAACATGATCTATACACTATTCTTACCAAAATCATACACAACACATACATAGGGACGTCTCTGTTTTGCATGCATTACTTACCAAGCTGTTTGGCTTTTGTATTTTTTGCATTTGCGGTTTTGTTCATTTAATAGATATACATGGGGCTTAATAATAATTATTGACCAATGATCTGTGTAGAAGGGCTATCTAATACAGAAATAATAAACCTTTGTGTAATAATTTGCAGCGTTTTAATCTGTGTATTAAATGAAAAACTCCAAATCCTCATAACACGATAAACGGCTTTCAATTTCAGGACTGACACGAGGACGACCGACGTGGACGATCTTATCCCTACTCTTCCTCCATTATCGTGAGTAAAATGTTTCAATTAGTAGAAAAATATTAAAATAACAGTTAACAGAATTCACTTTTATATTTTCTCAATTTTTTAGGTACTATTGGAAATAATAATATGTATATTAGTCAATACGATTTCCTATTTATATCTCCCGTAGTAAGTAAGTACAATCTGAAACATATATTTTTTTTCTTGCAGGTACCCGGAATTTGAAAGGTAAGTAAACAAACATAGACTATATATATTAATCAGAAGAGTACATGAAAAACAATTACTCAGCGTTATTACCTATTTTTCTTTGCTTCTAAAAACTTATTATTCTATGAATTAGCTGCCTGAACGAAATGAACCAGACGAAAGAAGATCCCAAAGGATCTCAGGGGTAAGAAATTAACATTTTAACATGAATAATTTTTTTATCCTATGCTTTTGGTCAAGTTTCTCACCGAGTGCTTTGGTAAACATAAACTGTTGAATTCGAAGTCGAACTAATTCATACTTACAACGTCTTTGTACTCGTATGTGTTTACAAACGACTAGCTGTGTTACTGTTGGACAAAATGTAGTTACGACTAATAACTACAACTAATTATAAATTATATATTAATTTCAGAGTAAATAATCCAGTTATTCGATTAGTTACCACTCATATGAATAATTCATGTGAAATCTCATTTTGAATAGCAGATATTATTTAGAATATGTATTTGCCATACGATTTATAGAATTAACAATCTCATTGCATTCAGTGATGTCAAATTTAAAAACCAGTTAACAAATAAAATGCGGTACTTTATGAAAATTTTCTCATACGGCCATGCTGCATGACTAAAACTTTTTAATGCACTGGAAATTTTTCAGAATTTTGAGAACACCTGGAGGGTCGACAAATGAACCCCAACCAGGGACGTCTTACCCAGGTCCCAGAGCTTCAGGATTCCTGTAAGTTTACATAAACCAGATAGATATTTCCGAAAACGATGCACATTCCTAATACGATATAGAAGGTAAGACCCTTGCACCGGGTCAAGGCTTTCCTTTCACACTCAAAATGTTTGCTTTCATAATTTTTTAGAAAATGAGAAATATAACTTTTTACAGCATTATCTATCTTTATATGGCGGTTTTTAGAGACGTTGGACTTGCATCTCACTCGTTCCAAAGATGCTTCATTATTTTCTGAATTTAATGAATAACGCAAATATGAATATGAAATAGGATAACTAACAGTCACAACCGGGACGATTTATACACGTACCTAATTAAACACGTGTCGATATAGTCCCGAAATTCGCTTTATCACGTGCAAAACCAAAAGTTGACAATTCAAGCTGGAAAGCGTTCTAAAAAGATCAGGCTGTACACGGAAATGAAATATTCCAATATCTATACAGTAGGACAGCGATTTAAAACACAGCACTTGCAAAGCAATGTAGACTGATCCGAGTAATTCACGAAATGTAAATTTATTACTTTTCACTTGTTCCAGAAGGGTCTCCTTTTCCAATGACAGCAAGTGTTTTTCCAATGTTTTCAAGTTTGGTGTGGCACGTAGCCTCCTCGTATCCATAACAGGAATTTATAGATAGATAGATTCATAGAATTTATAGATTCCAAGTTTGGTGTGGCAAATAGCTTCCACGTAGCCATAACAGGAATTATAGATAGATAGATTCATAGAATTTATAGATTTCAAGTTTGGTGTGGCACATAGCTTCCTCGTATCCATAACAGGAATTTATAGATAGATAGATTCATAGAATTTATAGATTCCAAGTTTGGTGTGGCAAATAGCTTCCACGTAGCCATAACAGGAATTATAGATAGATAGATTCATAGAATTTATAGATTTCAAGTTTGGTGTGGCACGTAGCCTCCTCGTATCCATAACAGGAATTTATAGATAGATAGATTCATAGAATTTATAGATTTCAAGTTTGGTGTGGCACATAGCTTCCTCGTATCCATAACAGGAATTTATAGATAGATAGATTCATAGAATTTATAGATTCCAAGTTTGGTGTGGCAAATAGCTTCCACGTAGCCATAACAGGAATTATAGATAGATAGATTCATAGAATTTATAGATTCCAAGTTTGGTGTGGCGCATTGCTTCCTCGTATCCATAACCGGAATTTATAGATAGACAAAATGTTTTGAAGGATCTTGAAAAATTCCATAGTGGGTAATAGTGAAGCGTAAAAATCTGTCAATTAGGAACTGAGACAACAATACGTGTTGTAATTTACGTTTGCACATGGGCAGAGTGAAGTATTGATTTGAGAACAATGAAATTCTTAGTGGACTATCTACAGCCTAACCCTCACATTTCCTGATAATGTCATAAAAATCGGATGGATGCTGTGGAAATTAACCTTGTTATAATGATATTCAGTTCAGGATATTCCGAACTATTAACGTAACGATGCTTAGTAAGAAAGGCACAACCCAGGGAGACCCCTTGGGTTTGTTAATGTACGCAAATACTTGAAATTATCAAGGACCTCAAAAACGAAATATGGCGTCAAAACTGGTACGCAGATGACGCTTCCTGCGTGGGATCATTAGACGATGTGAGGGCACGGTTTGATCTCCTCTGCACACAAAGCTCGAAATGGGGATATCATTCACAACCATCCAAGTGCTACCTAATCATTAAACACGGTTTTGAACTGCAAGATAGCAAAGCGTTTAAGGCCTTGACGTGAATTTGGTTCATTCACAGAGATTGCTTGGTGAGGTGATAGGTCCAACAAGCAAGGAAAAGAGGTTCGTGAAGAAAAATGTCAAACAACGTGCGGAAAACTTTTGAAAAAACTTTCTCTGGCTGCAAAATCAAGCCCCCAAGCAGCCTACACGGTGTTCAAAAAAATCAATGCGATTCGATTGGACATTCCTCCAGAGACTTATAGAGGAAGGTAGTTCATATAAAAGGAGTTCATACCAGCAATGTCCAGTGGAATCCAAACAATTTATTATCTATAAATACTCACACCGAGGGTGAAATAGCATAACGTAGATCGTGGGTCACAACTCAGAAGACCGTGGCCGAGATCGTGGTCGTGGTCGTTCATACAAATTGAACACTGTGTCTACTCGATATACAAGACACTGGTTACCTACATTTTAATCTACTAACTTACATTTTGTTTTAAAATATTTATGTGTGGGTATTTGTGTTTTTTGCATGTTTTTTGTGTTTGTGTGTTTTTTGTGAGTGTGTGTGTAACATTTTCATGTTTGATATTTGAAGTATTTATTTATATTTATTTGTGTGTGTGTTTATTCTTTAATTTCACTATAAAATTGTATAGCTATAGGTATAGTTATAATCTATTTTTAAACATTTTAATCATTTACCGCCATTAAGATCATTCCAGGATTTTTTTTACTATAAAATTTTGATTGTCGGATTCATAGAAAAATTTATTGTAATCACACAGATATCATATGAATAGTAAATCTTCAGCTAAAAAACATACCAGTGCCTATTTGCTGAAGGTTAAATCCAGTATGTGCATAGAATAATTTATAATCGCGAAAGCGTTAATTTAGTTTGAAAAAAAGAAGCTGCATATAACTGCCTTTTCAATTTTCAAAGTTCTAAAAATAATTTTTTTCGCCAGACATGCCAGGAGTAAGAGCCATGAAAAACTTTAAAGGAATTAACACATAGCTTAGTTATAATAAACAAGCAAGAGAATTTAAGTTAACTATTCAGCATTGTTTTGTTTCGGCGATGTTTCAGGAGTATGGGAACATCTGGAGAGGCGATGAATGCTCCCCAACCGGGAACATCTTACCTAGGTCCAAGAGCTGCAGGATTTCCGTAAGTTTACGTGAATCAATAAAAATCCATACTTATGTAAATGGAAACGGCCATATTTGTGCAAAAACCTCTTACATGGCCATATCAGTCGAACTTTATGTGGATTCCCGTGAATTTTTGGGCGGTGAATCGATTTCCATCAGTCCTAAACCCCCATTTCTCAAGATTATCCCGTACATGACGAGAAGTGTGCTCAAAAATTACTAAAACGGCCAAGAAAATTAAAATTACCAAAATTTGTAGAGAATCATTCAAGAAAAGCTTTTTTTTTTTTGGCATTAGAAAATCTTTACAGCCATGATACATTATTATATTATAAACAATCATTATACATTATTATTACGCAATTATTATATCACCAACAAGTTAACTTAATTATTATTATTTATGTTACTTATTTTTACTATTACTTAATTTTTACTCTTATTATACATTATGTCTTATTTCTTCGAAAAATTTGAAAATAATTAAATATAAGTACTTTTGTGTCAGATAACGCAATTAATGTTTGGTAATTGAATGGTAATTCTATTTTTCTTGTCGTTATAATTTCATTGAACATTTGCTTTCTTTGTCTCTCATAATGACACTCCATTACAATGTGTTGTTATGTATCAGTAGCTCCGCACTGATAGCAGGTGAATTCATGACTATGAGGTTTGGTCATATTTAGGTATACATTGCAAAGTCCTTTATTGCACCTCAACCTTTCGATTGTTTTATAAAACTTTTTTATGTCTCCTTCTAGATTTACACTTAACTTATGCCAAGAATTGACTGGTATTTCAGGAAATAGTGTTTTATAAAATGCTCCACTTGTGTAGGTGGTGTGATATTTTTGCCATAATTTTCTTGTTTCAGAGCGAAATTGTCTCCTAAGATCAGTGTACGGACTTTTAATGTAACATGTGATATCTTCTAGAGCAGCCGTTTTCGCCAACCTGTCAGCAATTTCATTACCACTTACTCCTATATGAGATTTCACCCACACAAGAGTAACCCTCCTCCAAGAAAAGCTTGAATGTCATTTATGAACGCTAGAAATTTTGGCGCATGAAAACGTGCACAAGTTTTTAATAATTGTCTACTAATCCCATAGAACAACTTTTAAAATATTGGCGCTCACAAATTTATTCAAATTTGAATATTTACAGTAAAAATTGAGTTGAAAAGTCATCCTCATTATATTTATGATTAATATCATTAATGGTATTTGAGTACGTTTTTCAGCATAATTTCGTACAACAATTTTCTATGTCCTAGTAAATCGTTGATAATTTTGTTTAGAGTAAAATTCAGTAGAAAGTGATAAATTTACAAATTGTTGGCTATTTTGTAAACCGCTTTTCCGCTCAGATTGTAGGTAGTGAACAATCCAGCATCTCACTTATAGTTGATATTTTCTTCCCGGTATCGGATTCCTTCTGCTCTTCAACTATATATGCTATGAAGCCTTCAGAGTATTCAGAAGTAGATGTGAACATCATGATATTGCAAGGAAGCTTCATCACCAAATTTGCTTTATTATTAATTTTAATGCAGCATTTTCATAAAGAAACTAAGTATTTACATACACTGTTTTCTTGGCGTTTATGAGATACATAAAAGTAGGATGATGGTCAAATCTGTGCTCACTGTTTCAGAGCTGGGGGCACATCTGAGGTTCAGGGGGCGAATTATGCTACTCCCTCCACCACTCAAGACACAGACTTCCCGTGAGTATAGAGCACGAATCAATAACTGAGATGCATGTTCACAATGAAATGCAAGTAAGCATTGAAAATGCATACTCACTATCATCATTAAAATATAAACTCTAACTTTTCAATGTTATAATGTATCGTTCATGATTTTCATAATTTTCCATAAAATGTCATTATTTTGAAAACTTCGTAAACACATACCTATGTGTAGGTATACTATTATTTTTCTAAGCACAGCACTCGGACATTCGGAAACCAGCAGGTTTTCATACCAAATATTCCTACTTAAATCAGCAGTAGCCAATAGAATTAATCACAAGAATTAATTTTTCGCTTGTTATATGAATGTATTCCGACTCTGTGTCGATGACCAACTATTGATGTGTCTGATTTTTTTTCCTACGCTAAATTTTGGAAACAACGAACTGATCGAGGTAACTGATTGAATCGCTATTCATCTAATAATCAGTGTGGAGATGTGACAGTAATAATCAACTCCAACTAACGTCACATGCAATATAATTTTCAGAACGTTCCGCGACGAAATTGAAGAGCAAATTTTGGAAGAAGCGAGGAAAGTTCAAACACGCCAAGACAACATCGACGACTTCAGTATCGATGATCTGTGAGTGTCCCATGATTGACCTTATTTACTTCTTAGATAACCATCATTTTTGTAATGGTTGGCTATGGAAGCCAATTCCAAGTAAAAAAAGCAGTGGGTAGAGTGTGAAATGTTTAAATGCGATTCCAAGTAACGGGCCCAGTGGTCGGACACATGAGGTGGCATTCTCGCTAAAATTCTCGTTATAAAATCAGCTTTTTATCGAATCTTTCAACGTTTTACTTTCTTATCTTCTCAGAGTTTGTGAGGATATGATAACATAAACGTGATTAATATTGGATAAGTTTGTGTAAGATTCGTTCCAGAATGCCTTAAAACGGCTTTCAATGAAGAAATTTTTCAAAAATTTTGGATACATCGCAATAGCTCAAATTTTTCAAAGGTCTGCTAAAACATGAGACAGTATAGAGAGATTTAATGAAAACAAACGAAATTTCAGTTGTTATTAATATCATTAACAGGAACGTTTTGCTATAACTTATAGCGAAATTAGTAACAACCACCATTTTGATAAAAACAAGTTTGACACGAAACTTGAATTAGCTATTGGAAACTGAAATTTCTAGGTTGTAGATGACTAGCGAATTAGCACTCTAGCAAATTATAGAGTCCATAATAGACCTGTAACATATTTGCGAACATGGCCGTAGAGTAGTCTTCGGAGCTTTGAAAATGGCATCCATGGGAATACCCGATTTCGCTGCTCACAGTCGAGAAGCTTTATGGGTAGTGCGAATTTAAAAGTCCAGTCATGCAGCATGACCCCATGAGCGAATTTTTGAAGAAATCTTCGACATTTCAGTCGCTATTGATCGCGTGACCCAGATAACGTGTGTATCAAGGTTAAGTAGTGTTCTGAAATAAGAAGTTAGTATGAAAAATGATAGCCCTAATCAATGTGGCTGATTAGGGCTATATGTTTCTACAAACGATAGCTGTCATTCTATAAACCCCTGGAAAATGTGAAGATTGTAGCCATGATTGCTATTATTTTTGTGGCAGATTTAGTAAGAAAGTTATGGTACATAAAAAACCAGGACTCGATATTTTCAAAGATCCACCCAGATACCTTCTAGAAGCTCAGTGTTGACATCAAGTTGTGCCTTAACTACCGATATAACAACTACTTCCTGAAAATATTCTAATTTGATTCTGGGCCTGCACCTTATATTATGGGGAAGACCGATTTTGGATACTGGACAGGTTCTTTGTCCAGTTGAGATTGAGCTGCAAGGGGTAACTCAAAATTTATCGCAAGAAAAGTGCCTACTTTCTTGACTGCACTGCCCTCTGTATGGTCTTACAGTAGGCGGGCATTGGAGACATTGGATGAATTTATGTTACTCTGCAGTTTTATATAAGCCTCATCTCTTATTCTTCCTGAGTAGATATATCTCAAATTTATTAGTGCGATCAATAGACCATCCCTTTTGAAGACATGGAAACACTAATGGTAGAACAACTTAGTTGGAATGGCAACGCTGAACAGCTTCTTGATCATTGAGATAGAGAGCTTTTTCTCTAAATGAGTAGGTAATGAGGTGCACTGCAAAATAAATAAATACACAAAAACCTCTTGCGCGTATTGTTTTTTTTCCTCAAATCGAAGTGCCTATTATGGATATTGTTGAATCGTGGAATAGTTAATTAAAACTCAACCTTAACATCATTTAGACGTAGAGGTGGCTTAGCACCGACACAATGACTGAGCACGTCATTGTAATTATTACTAATTACTGATATTCTATGTACATACATCTTTATTTAGCAGTATCTTTTGTAATTTAAACTTCATTTTAGAGGATATGTTCAATTCAATCGTGGGATAACAGTGAAAAAAAAAAAAAAAAAAAAAAAAAATTGAATGAATAAATAAAATAAATAAATAAATAACATATAATAGTCGTGCCCTCATCAAACTGGTACTGATCATGGGGGTTTTCGAGGGTGCTGAATCCGAATCCGAAGACCGTTTTTCACGAAGACGTCTAATTTTTGAGGTACGTCTAATTTATTGAAAAATCTCTTAAATTCCGGGATGATTTGTGTTCAATTAAAAAGGTGATAATCTTGTAGTAAATTTAACGCTGAACACGAGTGTACTACATATGATAGGTCTGAAATGCCTCCTTCACGTGTCGTTTGCCTAAAAACTGCTTAAAAAACGTGTTTTTCGCCGATTTTTGACGATTTTCTTACAGTTTTTTGATAGTTATTGTACAAATTACACCACTTGGCGACTTGAAAAAGTTGTGATATTACTTGGACTATTTCTGCGTCGAATGTCACCACCACCAGCTCTGGAGGTGTGATACTTAATTGATTTTCTGCAATTTTTCAGCTACCAAAAAACTTGTTTCGTCTGTTTTTTTTGTTTTTTTATTTTTATTTTTCGACAACTTATTTTTTTCTTGGTAAATTTAAAAAAAACTCGTTTTTTGGTAGTTGAAAAATTGCAAAAAGTCAAATAGGTATCACACCTCCTGAGCTACTGGTGGTCGCATTCGACGCAGAAATAGTCGAAGTATTATCACAATTTTTTTTAGGTCGCCAAGTGGTGCAATTTGTACAAAAACTATTAAAAAACTAGAAAAATCGGTAATTTGCAGTTTAATCGAAACACACGTAAAGGAGGCATTTCAGACCCATCATATGTACTACACTCGTGTTCAGCCAAGAGTGCCACCATTTAATCAACGATAAATTATTCTGGAATTTATGTTTTTTTTTTTTTTTTTTTTAAATGCCGGTGCTGTACTTCAAAAATTAGACGTCTACGTGAAAAAAGAGCTCGGATTCAGATTAATCACCGTCACAAACCCCCAGGACCAGAATCAATTTCGTAAGGGCACGACTTTGATTTTTTTTTTTTTTTTTTTTTTTTGCCAGTGTTATTTTTTATTCAGAAATCTCAGCATTCGGATGGTATAAGAGTAGTTAAAGTAAGACCTGGATTCGAACTATGTAGGCCCCATGAAAATAATGGACTTCCTCTAGATGCTGAAAACCCCTAAGGTGACACATGTTTATTAAACTCTGTAACAGAGTTACCTCCTGAGAGGTCCATCAAGCTCCCGTCAGAGCTCAAGAGATAGCGTTGTCGGCATCCCGTTGAGGAATCAATGGGAAAGACGCGCTGTTCTCGCTCATTCTAGACAGCTGGTTTGGCGTCGGATGATTTTCTGGAGACAGGAATATTAACCTTCCCCGAACATGGCTTATTAAAAGCTCATTAGTAGGGGTGGTATCTCTCTGACGGGATGCCTCTGTTACCTCCTCTACCTTTTTATGAGGATTTAGGCCCCCATTGCACCTCTGGGGGGGGCACCTAAATTCCTTATATGGTAGCAGAGCGTGGTTTGGATTATGCACGGCTGACGCCTAGTAGTCCAATCCACTATTTTTGGGGCGTTAATGTTTCAGAAGAAACATGGCCCGGGGTTCCAGAAGGAATTCCCATTATCACCCTTTGGTATATAAATAATTTCATTGGTCTTTGAATTATAATTTCTCTCTTATTCCCTTTTTATATTTTATATACCATTTTATATTTTCTTTCAACCATTTCATATTTTCTTTCAACCATTTTATATTTTCTTTCAATGATATTTTCTTTCAATGATATTTTCTTTCAATTTTATGCCACCTGAGTGCACAATTTAAGTCCCCTAAGTTGGGCAAATTCATTTTATACTATTTTCTTTCAATTATTTCGCCACCTGAGTATTGCTATATGTCAATTACCAGGTTAGTGCGCCATTCAAGTCCCCATAGTTGGGCAATTTAATTTCTAAGTCCCCAATGTTGGGCAAATTAATTTCTATAAATATTTTGATTTCCTAAGGTATAAGTCTCCATAGTTGAGCATCCGTTTTGTCCCGATTGTTCAATGAAGATACTTCTTATGAAGCTTCATTGACAATCCAGTTTTAATTTCTATTCCCCCATCCAAAACGCCAATGCAGCTATTTATGATTGAATGAGCATTAGTTCTCAGCTATTCACTATTCCACCCAACTACCATACTTGATCTTCAATCAAGTACTTATGTCTTTAAGGGGAGGAGTGTAACAGAGTTACCTCCTGAGAGGTCCATCAAGCTCCCGTCAGAGCTCAAGAGATAGCGTTGTCGGCATCCCGTTGAGGAATCAATGGGAAAGACGGGCTGTTCTCGATCATTTTAGACAGCTGGTTTGGCGTCGGATGATTTTCTGGTGACGGGAATATCAACCTTCCCCGAACATGGCTTATTAAAAGCTCATTAGTAGGGGTGGTATCTCTCTGACGGGATGCCTCTGTTACCTCCTCTACCTTTTTATGAGGATTTAGGCCCCCATTGCACCTCTGGGGGGGGCACCTAAATTCCTTATAACTCACAATTGCATAACAACCACTAGAATACATCACTGCAAAGATATCCTGAATATTCCAGTTCGACAACTAATTGTCCACCTAATGTTTTCAATTCACAAGTGAAGTGTGATGTCAAAACACGAACTGCAAATGAAACAATCTTAATATTCCGACCAACTGGTAACTATTAGCGAATTTTTGAAGAAAATTAAGCTATTGCTCTCGCCTCAAAATTTGTAGAATGTGAATTTTTGAAAACATTTTATGCAGAAATCCGTTTCAGGCTATTCTGAATCATATTCTGAAGTTTAACGCATTTTTTAATGTATGTAGGTATGTTAGTATGTATGTATGTATGTATATATGTATGCATGTGTCATTCCAGACGATAACTGTCCGTAGAATTGTGCTAGAAACTTCAAACAAATTTTAAAATGTTAAGGACACAAAACGAAAGTTCAAATTCGTTGGCCAGCATGATCGGATTACATCTTCGGGTTGATATTTTCAAAAATGTAGTCAACAATTTCAAAATAGCCTGTTTTTTGCTATTTGTTGTGCGAAATAATTTTTTCAGCATACTAACATGTGGTATATTCGGAATCAGCGTAAAATTCCCTATAAGAATATGTATCAAGTTTTTAAAAATTTCAAAGTTGAAAAATCAGTCAAAAATCGAAATAATGCCGTTTGCTAGTTGTGAAAATCGGTAATATTTGCATGAAACATTGTCCAAATTCAGATTGAACTAATGGAAGTATCCCTGTATAACCAATCCTAGAATCATGCTGTTTAAAACGTAAGTAGTAGGTGCTTGTTAAAAAAAAATGTAATCACAACTGATGAGTTTACTCTGTGAAATATTCCGTCCTCCAATTCTCTCGGTCGCTCTCTTTAATGTTTTACGCTCAACTGTTTTAGGACTTGATGTAGCTTTAATACTGACTGTGGCTTAGAAAATATCATCCATGAAATTATGAAGAAGTTCTATTTATGCACGTACTAGCACGCAGACCCAAGGCCTCGCTCCGCTCGAAATGTCGAAGATTTCTTCAAAAATTCGCTCATGGGGTCATGCTGCATGACTGGACTTTTTTTAATGAACCCCACTTAATATTACATACAGAAACGAGTTAAGTACTTGAAACAATACATTGAATTAAACAATTTTGTTTCAGGCTCGACTTATAAATACTGCTGCGTAGAAACTTCCATCCTTGTCCGGATAATACGTAAAACAATGAAGGTAGTACGATGATGATGTAAGCGTTATTTTTATGTGATTGAGCCAATTGTATTTGCATTTCTGACGGAATATTCTTTCTTGTTAATATAGGTAAGTGCAATTGAATTTCTAGTTCCGGTCAACGGATGATTTGTTACAATTTACATCACACCCTTATGTTCGAGATGCGGAACTACGGATTTTCTTCATAACTGAATTCTTCTACAACACTCGATTCTTAGCAATATTTGCTTCTTTTTTTGTACAAGCTTAAAAAACGTGGCCAAAACACGCCCCAATAAGTTATTATATTATATAGTTATAGTTACAATAAGGTAATAGGAGTTAAGTTATGGTTATATTGTCGAAATCGGGACTTTGCTCCATTTTCGAATCAAATGTACACAGATGGTACTTCATTTACCATTCCAAAGGATGTTAATATCCTAATGTGTTCGATTCCATTTTTGTTCATATGTTTATAAAAATGTAAAAGTATTTACATTTATTAAGTTCAAGAGTCTACCTCAACCAGTTACCAATATTTATTATTATTATTTATAATCAAATAATTATAATGAATAAATAGCTATTATTTATGAATGTTATTGTACTACTTGTTGTTATTCTATTGTATCTATTATTATTGTAATTATCATGTTTTTATTAGTATATTCATAATGATGTGTTATATTTATTTATATGTTCATAAGTATGTTTCATTCGTAATTACTAGAATACAAAATTTAGCACATTGCTGTCTTTTAAATACTATGTAAATACTTAGGGGGCAGGGGGGTTCGTGGCGTCATGTTTGAATGTCGCTTACTCAAATTTACTTTTTAACTTGAAATAATTATTAGAAAAATGCAATAAAAAGACATGTCCTTAATTTATTATATCTGTCCTTACTGTTATTGCGTATTATTTATTTATTATATTTTTACATTATTATAATTATTTATTATCAATTAATTTTAATGAATAAATATATATTATTTATTAATGTTATTGTACTGCTTGTAGTTATTCTATTGTATTTATTATTATTGAAATTATCATGTTTTTTTAGTATATTCATAATTATATGTTATATTTATTTATATATTCATAAGAATGTTACATTCGTAATTACTATAATACAAAATTTAGCATATTGCTGTCTTGTAAATACTATGAAATACTTATGGGGGGGGGGGGGGGTTGTGGCGCCATGTTTGTATTTCGTTTACTCAAATTCATTTTTTAACTTGAAATAATTAGTAGAAAAATGTAATAAAAGACATGTCCTTGATTCATAATATCTGTCCTTACTGTCATTGTATATTATTGTCATTATTATTTATTTGTTATATCTTCATATTATTATTTAATAATTTATAGATATTTTATTCGTAATTATTACTATAAAAATTCTTGCTCATTGGTGTCATATAAATTCTGTGTAAATATCTATAGAGAGGGGGGGGGGGGGGGTTGCGGATTTGTGATGTCTTGTCTTTATTTATTGTTATTTTCGTCTCTTTATCTATTCTTAATTTTATAAAAAAATTTATCTACTATGTTTTTATTGCCCAACTAATTTAATTTGGATATATAAAAATTAATAAATATCCAACGTTGAGTTTCTTGTTTATGGATCCTCCTCCTTTTATCACTCCCCATATTTATGTAAATCTCAATTACACAATATGTTTGTTTTGAAGAGTGTCATCACAATTGTGGATACCTTTACTTACCTTTAGTACCTACCTCGATTGGTTTGAATGCTGTTTCCATCGATTTAACGTTCCATGTGTCCCACCAAATGAAAAAGAAAGTTCCAGTCATGCAGCATGATCGTACAAGCAAATTTCCGTAAATTATCGTATTATATAATGTTGAATTGTTTAGAAATGTGAGCACTTTGAAATAGTTAATAACTAATTTTATGGCAACAAAATTCGATGTAAATACGAGTATGTTCTACGACTCGAAAACGATTTAGAAATTTTAGATTTTTTAGGGAGCTTTTATCGATTTTTCAGCAAATATTAATGCAATTTAAGTAAAGTTTTCATCATAAATTTTATAATGTTCTAGTTTGTTGTTGATAAACTTTTTTTAACTAAAATTTTGCGAAAACAAAAAATAATAAATTTATCGATTTTTAGCCGTTTCGAGTGATTTTTTTAGTGCATTTTTTGAAATTTGACCAATTTAACGTGCTCAAAAAATTTTGGCCAACGAACTCATCATTTAATTGGGAAAACTTGGTTTTTTGGAGCAAAAATGGATTTCAATGATGACATTTTTCAAAAATTTTTATTTTAAAAATTTTTGGGGCCAATGCAATAGCTTTATTTTCTACAAAAATTTGCTGTATGTTTAGACCCCATCAAGTAAGGTTATAGCGCACACCATTGCTTACAGACGAGTTTCGCCCCTCTTCTAAAACAAAAATATTTCAAAACGGTCTAAAAAGGTAAATTCTATGGGAAATTTTGTAAAACTTTTCAATGATTTATACATTCACGATACGTAAACCAGGAAGCTATGTGCCACACTCAACTTGGCAGAATTTTTTCCCCCCAACATTTTTTGGCTTCGAAATTAACATTCGGCCCTATGAAACAGTATTTACATAATTACAATGGATTACCTACCTGGTTAACTTCTGCACGACAATTTTCTAGGGCCTTTGAGTTCCCTGATGTTATTTTATCCCACCACGCTCTGACACTGGTACAGTAGCTCTACCTGTCGGCTATTTCCCAAAATAACCAGGTCCAAACAGTTCCACTGAAATCACTTATGTTAGCAAGAGCCACTCTTACGGGAGTGCCGGCGACCTGAAAGCCGATCACTATGGACGGCGAGTGGCTCTGGGACAAACGCATGCTATCTGTTTATCGAAGATGAAAGTACAAAACTACATTTTTTAATCGATACTGGGGTGATTTCTCAGTAATTCCTGTAGCGGGCAAGGATAAGAAAATGCGCTCACCTTATAAATATTGTATGCTGTAAATGGTTCAAAAATGAAATGTATGGAGTAAGACAAGACTGTTGACAGTAAATTTAGGCATGAAATTCAACTTTTTTTGGCCGTTTATAATTGCTTATATATCAAAACCGATTGTAGGGGCAGGTTTCCTCGACAAATTTGGGGTAACTATATATCTATTAGAAGCATTGCATCAGCTAATTGAAGCTTATTGTATATTACAAAACCCAACTTAGGAAATTTAGTCATCTTCCAGAATTCGACGTTTGGCATCGGTTAAATACGCTGTAGCAAAGAGAGAATTTGACTCCATGGTTCTCCATGGCTGTATGACCGAGTTCTAAGAATTCCTCAAATGATTAATTCCAATTATCAAATTCCCTGATAGGCGGGACTTCTGACTCATTCCCTCGAACCACCCCATTTGTAGCAGTTGAACTTCTACTTTCCAAAGTAGATAGATTACAACCAATGAAAAAAAGCTAGGGTATACGTAGATTTTTATGTATAATTAATCTCGACAGACATTTTATCAAAAATGCTGCAAGTCTCATGTTTTCTATTACTAAATTTAAAAAAGTAAATTCTTGCAAACAAGATTCGGAAATTCCGTGGTCCGCACGAGCTTCGATGCATTCCAAAATCTAGGATTTTTCTGAAGGAAACAAGGTACTACTGAACAACAATACAGAGCCTACGATAGGGAGTTATTAGTACCATTCACTAGTATTACATATTTTCGACACTTGGTAGAAGGACTACTGCTCATAAATTGTAAACCTTTGCTTTTGACCAAAAGTCAGATAGAGCCTCCACACGCCAGGCAAGACATTTAGATTATATCAGTCAATTTACTACTGATTTGCGCGTAGAGAATGCGTAGAGAATAGCGTTGCAGCCGACAATATGTCTAGATAGAATTAGAGGAAGTAGCACAACGACCAGTTGACAATGCGGTTAGCAAGCGTCTTGCTGGATTCAACATCAAACTCTCGACTAGAAATCTGGTTTAATAAACAAGAATTTGTTTGGTTAAACAAGGTACTCCACGTCGACATTCAATTTTCCACTAAGAAAACCAAGGGCCTACAACTGTACGTGGATCTCAGACGCCACCTAATGCAAATTGAAGAGAGCATTGGCGGACATATTGGGGTCAACTTCACGCGCCCTTTTTGAATTGTAAGGCTAGCTAGTTTGTGAATAAGTGTTAGTAGAAAACATATTTTGTATTATCTTGATGAAAACTAGTCTAAAATCATTAAAAACGTCAATTATTATGATGACAACACAGTTTGTAAATGAATTTTATGCAATATTTTCAACAGAGACAAACTGTGGGAGCTGCTTGTCTTTGGAATATCTAACCAAATATGACGATTTACAAACTTATTTAGGTCACAATTCTCGTCCGATTTTCGTGATACTTTTTTGTTCAACTATGAATTCGGTCTAGTTTTGGATCTTATATCAGGAATTTCAAATTTGATTATGAAAAAGGGTGAATGGAGGGGGTAACAGTAAAATATCATGATGTTTTAACTAAAATCGTCAGCTTTTGTGATTCTTTCTTGTTCAACTAAGAATTTTGTCTAGTTTTGGAAGGTATATTAGGAGTTTCAAATTTCATTATGGACGAGGAAGATTGGAGGAGGTAATAGTAATAAATCATGATGTTTTAACTATTCAAGTCAGATTTTCGAGATCATTTTTTAAATTCGATTATAAATTTGGTCTAGGTTATAAAAATATGTCAGGAGCCTCTAATTTCATACTGGAAGTTTTAATAAATGACAATACAATACAATATACAATATACTACAATAATACAATGTCAATACAAAATACTGAAATAAAATACAATTTATTGATGACAATAAATACAATGACAATATAATACCAACAGTATACTACAATAATACAATGTCAATACAAAATACTGAAATAAAATACAATTTATTGGTTCATAAATAAAACTGTTTTATTGCAATGTTGCCTTATGCATTCCTTATGCAATAAACTACTCTTTGTCTTTGCTATGTGGCTGAGTCTAAAAGATGCTTGTTGTTTAAAGGAAATCTGTGGAAAAAACGAAAAAAAATTTGATTAATTTGAAACTTTGTAGCTCATACACATCGATAAGTTAGTAAAGAGAAAATTATTATCAACTACTGAAATTATTATGCACTACTAGGTACTGTGCTGCCACATCAAGAGGCCTAAAACGGACCAAAATAATCTTAAGGAAATAGCGAAAATCTATACTTACTTGTGAAATGATAGAGTGCACTCTTTTGTTTTGAGCTTTGTGCAGTTGAATGCCGCACACACTTTCACCATTATCAAAGAAATTGCATAAGTATAAGAACTATAAAAATACGATCTTTCATAATAATACAATGTCCATGGCACATAAATAACGATGTTGCCCCCAATATGGCCGACTTCAGACCATTCAATTTGCAATACGACACTAGCGCTACGAGTGGGTCTAGTTTACTATTACAATGTCTTTGATAAAAACCGCTCGGTTGTTAGTGGAAATCATTAAAACTTTGGAGTACTGAAACCTAACCTAAATCAAAGAAACGCTTGCATACGAGTCTGCAACACATTGGGACATTTCATGTCTTTAGTTGCAGACAAGTATGTGTTGCAGACTCGTATGCAAGCTCTAAGGGCCACTCAGCTGATCCGGACCCAAGGCATCGTCACGTAAATGCCCTAAAGAGACTACATACGAAATTACAGCTTCCTAGAGTGTAAAGCATGGAAATTAGCTTTAAGAGCCACACATCTGATCCGGACCCTGGGCATCGTCAAGGAAATGTCCTAAAGAGGCTACATACGAAATTACAGCTTCCTAGAGTGTAAAGCATAGAAATTACCTATTAAAATGATTTAACCACCGCTTCACAAATCAAACCGTTCTCGCAATATTCGGATCACCTGCTACGAATCAAATCATCGTAACACCAGCTCAATGAAATCATCAGAAATTGACAAGCGGTTGCAATCATGTTCACAATATCAATGATTGAGAATGATCACCTGTGTGTAAACAATTATTCAAAAATTTTTTTCCTGGCAACGTTGTACGGTGAACTTGTTAAAAATTCGCTCCGTAAAAATTGTTGAAAATAAGTGGGAAAAAGAGTGAGCAAGTTGTTGATTTTTGGCAAGGAAGTGCAGCAAGTGAGTGCAGTTCGTTTTTGTGATAAGTAGTTGCTAGAATCCTTTTTCTCCACTTTCATTTGGACTTATGGTTTTGTTGAATCACCGAAGTTGGAAATTTCTAATTTTTATATTGTTTTGTTTGGCAGTACCATAAGCAACGATGTGCTCTTAGGCAACGAAGTTAGGTACCTCGGATAGTGCTTAGTGATGCAATCCCGGTTACTAGATGACTTGTCCCAAAACAACTCACTAAATGTGCCATGTCCTCATTGCACAAGAACATTTCGAAGGAGAGGGCTATCACGCCATATTCAGTCATCTCACCCAGATGCAAACTACATCCCAGATGCAACAAGTAGTACCTCTCAAGTGAATATCAGCTTATCTCAACGTGATATACAATATTCCCTGACAGAAGACGGTACAACACAAGTTGAGGGTCCTCCTGAAGCTTTGTCAAAGTTGAGCGAATTATACGGAGCCCCATACATAAATGGTACAGGTAATGAAGGAAATGGAATTTGGGAGGTCCACTGGAGGAAAATCGTACAACTCAGCGGAAAACATTATGACTTACCTAATGGGCCTAAAAGCACCCAATTTGTTGATGTTTTAGCAAGTGAAATAATGGCCTTAGTGGCAGGTGAACATCCTTCTGAACGATTGCTGGTTTTTGTACCAGTCATTTTGCAGCGTGATCATAATGTCAAACAGCCTAAGGACGTGAGAATACTGCTTGGAAGACGTCTACAGCTGTGGGCGGAAGGTCATTATGATGAACTAATAAACGAGGCTATCGCACATGACAAGAAACTGAAGAGTCAAAATTTACCAAGAAATCAGGATCAGGCAGTATTTGCCTTTCACCGACTGATGCTTCGAGGGAAAGTTAAAGAGGCTTTTCAGAGGTTGACTAATAAGAATGGTTGCTCAGTGCTCAACCCGCGAACCGCAGTAGATTCATCAGGCAGGACAGTGTTAGACGAATTAAAAGCAAAACACCCCGATCCAGTCATACCCAACCCGGAATTTTTAGAAATTCCTGAAAGAATGGAAATCCCCATAATGCTTAGAGCACATATCACAGCCGAAGTTGTAGAGAGAGTCTCAAGAAAGCTACACGGGAGCAGTGGTCCAAGCGGTTCAGATGCGGATCAGTGGGCCGACTTTCTCCTGCGTTATGGATGATCCAGCCTACGTCTGAGAGAAGCAGTGACAGCCCTTGCTAACAGATTGAACAATGAGGACATTCCATGGAATTCAATTAAGGCACTAATGGCGAGCAGACTGATAGCGCTTGATAAGAACCCAGGGGTCCGACCAATAGGTATAGGAGAGTGCTTACGGAGAGTACTGGGGAAATGCATGGCGGAGGTGACAAGTGATGAGGTAACGGAAAGCTGCAGGGAAAAACAGCTATGTGGAGGCCTAAGTGCAGGCATCGAAGGTGCAATACACTCAATGAACGCCCTTTTCGATGAGCGAGCCACTGCACATTCAAAATGGGGATTATTGCTTGTAGACGCAAAAAATGCATTTAATTCAGTGAATCGAATCGTGGCACTTTGGTATGCTCGGCTACACTGGCCTAGCTGTGCTCGATTCCTATATAATTCCTATAAAGGACATGCCGAATTGGTGATGAAAGGAGGAGGACACGAACTATATAGCAAAGAAGGGGTGACACAAGGCGAACCCTAGCATTGTTATTGTATGACATCTCAACTGTACATCTGATTGACCTTTTGCAAGATCAATGTTCATATGTAAAACAATGCTGGTAAGCAGATGATTCGGCGGCGCAAGGGAGTTTTGACGGGTTGAAGAGATCGTGGGAGAAATTCAGGAGTTCGGTCCTAATATTGGATACCATGTTCAAGGTCATAAATCCATTTTGGTAGTCCATCCTGAAGACTTGGAGGACGCAGACAGGGTCTTTCATGGAACAGGAATTCATATAGTGACCGGCCAACGCTACCTTGGAGGATATATTGGAGAGGGAAAGCAGGAGTACTTAGAAAGCAAAATCGAGAATTGGGTAAAGAATGTGAATGAATTAGCCACTGCGGGAAAAACTCAGCCTCAAGATGCGCATACCGCCTTCATAAAATCATTCCAGTTCCAATGGCAGTTCGTTCAGCGAGTGGTTGGAGGAGAAGAAAACACATACATGCCCTTGCGAAATTCAATTAGATCAGTCTTCATGCCATCGATTTTAGGAGGAAATGTGTCATCTGAAGAAAGCGATATCTTCTCTCTACCAGTCAACAAAGGAGGTTTGGCATGGACGGATCCAGTGCGTTCAGTCAGTCAGTGTTATATGACTTCCAAAGCAGGCACAATGGTTTTAGAGCAAGCTGTACGACAGGGACAACCGTTTGAAGTCAGTGAACACTTAGCGGCACTAAGGCAGGCGAAGGAAGAAGCAAGAAGACAGAAACACCAGATGGAAGACGAATTGCTGAAGACCACATTGGAAAAACTCCCAATTCAAAGGCAAAGAGCAATAGGACGAGCAGTCCTGAAGACAACGAAAGTAAAAACGTCCAGTTGGCTCTCCACCCTTCCTTTAAAAAAGCACAACTATGACTTGTCTGCTTGCGAATTTCGAGACGCCCGCTACAAGAGAAAGCCAGTTGAGATGCCAGTTGCATGTGATGGGTGTGGCAATCATGAATTTAATCTCGAACATGCCCTGAATTGTAAAACGGGGGGACTAATTACAAGAAGGCACAATGAGATTCGAGACCTTGTAGGCGAGCTCATGTCATCCGCTTGGGGCAATGTCATTAAAGAACCAGTAATTCTTGAACCATCTCCAACCACACCAGGCCTCAGAGGGGATCTCGCATGCCGTGGCGTGTGGGATCGACAGAGGGAAGCGTTGTTCGATGTCCGTGTCTCTGACACTGACGCTCCCTCATACGTCGATCGCACAGTTGCGGGGGTCCTCGCTCTGGCTGAGGAGGAAAAGAAACGAAAATATCTGGCAGCATGTGAGCAAAGACACGCATCATTTACTCCCCTAGTCTGCTCGGTCGACGGTCTCTTTGCCCCCCAGATGGTGGCCTTTACCAAAGTTCTTGCCGAAAAATGGTTCAGACCACAAGGAAAAATAAGAGGATGGCTGAGGGTGAGAATTGGGTTCGCGATAGTAAGAGCAGCATCCATGTGCATCAGAGGATCGCGAAAAAAATGGATCTCCGCCGAAGATTTGATAGGGTTTGGGGATGGCGCCGCCCTGTCCTTGGGTATGAATTAGGGAATACTTAATCACATCTAACGTTAGTCAAAGAAAAAAAAAAAGAAGAAAAAACCCTGGAAAATCCCACTCCCGGCTACATGAACAGTTCCCCCTTAAAACGAATAGCCAAAATATAATATGTATTTATTTCTTTTAATTAAAAAAAAAAAAATATTCAAATAACCATGCTCATAACTCAGCTTGTTGGCCACGCACTTCGCAGTAGTTAACATAATATATTTGGAGAAATCGATAGCTTTCGAACGAATGGTCAACGAATTTTGTGGGATAAAAACGGCGAAGTACAATTTTCCTAGCAACGACTCGGTTGTAAGCGGAAATCATCAAAAATTGAGCATATTTCGTTACGTAACGTAACGTGACGTAACGAAAATTTGGTTGTGTGCCATAACAAAGACATGAAATGTCAAAACCGACTTGATTGTCAATGAATAAGTGGGTTGTCCCGAAATGGTCTGTGATCTAAGCTTTTGACATATTTTCCATTATTTTAGACAGAATCGGTAGTTCATAATTGGCTGATGTTAAAACGTGGTGTTACTTCGTATATTTCTCAACCACCATTACCGACGTATGGCGGCCAACCCATCTTCATCCCTGCGATACAATAAACTCCGGCCGATTCGAGTTCTTTTGAAAAACGCGACACGCATAGGGGTTTGTTAGGGATGAAAACAAACGGCTGGGGTTTTGTAAGAGATGAAGAAAAGGGGAAAATGAAATAAAAGCGGGGAGAGAGGCGGCCGTAGAAAACGAGAAGCTTTTGTTCCTAATTAGGATGCAGACGACAATATGCACCTTGCATCACTCAAGGTAATCGGGCCCAGGTGCAGTTACATTTGACCATCTTGCCGTCCCCCGGGTGAGCCAACTGCAACAGCCACCACCTTTTTTTTCCGGGTTTCTCGCGCAGGTACCTTAAGGCTTGATATGAAAGAGTTAATTACTGTTCCCTTGAAAATTACAGCTTCGAACTGTTCTCTTCCTGCATGGGATCTCAAGTGCACGGTAAATCGATTGTGTATTGTTCAATAAGTGCCTCTTTGTACGACAGTCCGAGTACTACGTACAACGTGGTTTTACTAGAGATGAGTCGATACCAAAATTTATCGATTCCCGATACCGATACCTAAAAAATCGATTCCCGATTCTCGATACCGATACCATCGGCGCATAATACCTAACTTACCTGTAGGTGAAAAACAAAAATTCCTCTTGAACTAGTACCTAATATATTCAAATTTTTTTGTACAACATATAACTTATACTTACAAAAAATTGATCCCTATATATTTGCACATGAGGTAATTTTTAAAATGGCGACATAAGTACCAAGCTTTAATGCTTTAGTTACTTATTAAAATTAAATAAATTTTAAAGATTAATTCTACAAATTCTAAATTTCAGATTTATATTTTCATTCAAGGCTTTAGTTAATTTGATTTGTGAAAATACAAATTTTGATATTTTTTTGTTAGGTATCTATCAAGTATCAATAAATAGGCAACTTTTATTGCCTAGGATTGATTTCTTTCTGAATAAAACAAGTTAAGCAGACTGACTTGGTTTTTTAGTTTTTCGTCGGTAACTGTAAGGTATTTTCAAATAAGACTGGCTCTAGGCTTTTATACTTGGAAAATTTAGCTTTGTCTAATGCTTCTGTTGTCACAAACAAAATAACACAAGCCTACTTGTAAACAAAGTTATAATAATTATAACTTTGTTTACAATTATTGTAAGTTGTGTTTTGGACAATTCATGTTTCGCAAGTGCTAACTTCACACAACGGTTGCACGGTACAACCATCTTCGTTGTTAGATGGTTGCAATAGTACCGTAGTGTAATAAAACGCCCATCACCGGGCGGTATCGGTATCGGCTTTAGGCGATCGATTCTCGATACCGATACCAATGCCTAAGAATCGGTGGTATCGAGAATCGGTATCGGGAATCGACTCATCCCTAGGTTTTACTGATATGAGGTATACCCAGTTAAAAGATATATAAAGATTTCAAGCACAAATTGGTTCAATAAATTTAGATTCGATTACTATTACGGTAGGTGATAAATTATTCGGAAATTAAAATCAAAAGGTTAATAAAATAAATTAAGATGACGACAAAATTATATCAAACAAATGGTCAAGTATCTAGTAAAAACTAAAGTTTCTGCTGAAAATATTAGTATAATTTACTTTATTTTAAATTTAATGGTTTTAGCCACGCCTCAACCAGAAGGGTCATTAGAAGTATAGAATAAAGTGTCTAAACGGACACTGCAAGTGGCACGATTCTAAGAGGAGCCATGTTGCCCTCCGTCAGTAAATGAGTCCCATCATGGACTCCACTAGCGAATCAGAAGGGGACAAAATGAGGAGTAAAGTGATGACCACTGTTTAGCCCATATAGAGGATGGAAAAAAAATCAAAACGATTTTTTTGATTTTTTTGTTTTGTTTTTTGATTTTTGATTATTTTGTTTGACAAATTATGCCTTCAACGAAGTTTTAATGATGCGTGCACTATGTTTTCACGTGTACTTTGATCTCACCCACCAACCACATAGAACTTGAAGATTCCAACCCGTCACCTTGTCGAGAGTGTTGGAGGGAGAAGGAGTGAGAGGGAGAGAGCGGAGAGAGTGCAGGGGAAATAGAGAGGGAGAAAGTGTGCGCTATGCGGTTAGAGAGTGCGGGGGGGGGGGGGGGGGGCACCCGCGGAAACGCATCGAAAAAGGGAGATTCAATAAGTTTTGACGGGGAAGGGACAACTCCGCCGTAGGAGGCGGCTATGAAACCAGTCCCGGCCTTAGCCGTCTCAACCGGTTTGCTCTCGACCCGCGGCGGAGCGCCCCCTCCGTCCCCGGACCGCGGGGAGGAGGCTTCGAGAGGATGATCGCGGCACCGCAAAAACATATAACGGGTCAAGTATGCGATAGCCTTCCTCGCTTTAATTCGCTCCGGAGCCCCCCTTAGCCCCTCCGACTCCGTCACCCATCGGGTATCCGACTAATAATCCCAACCCCCCCCCCCACCTATCGAGCCCCCCTTAACCCTACGGCCTCATCCTTTCATGCTGCTTCGTGTGGCCATTCGTATCCTGCTCGTGTTTCCGAATCACGAAGTTCCCGGTCACCGGTGCTCATAACAGGATACGTTTGCGGGAATAGTTGAGACCCCAAGGGCCAGGAAAACGAACCGCTTTACTTGTGAACGCATGAGGATTCTGTCTCAGGAATTTTGAAACGTAGCTGCTACCTACCACATTCTTTTTACATATAAAGTTGTTCTTTCCGGTGCTTTTTTGTTAAGCATAAAGGGTGTAACGATATGTCACGTTCCCGAACTAAATAAATCTATATAAGTATATGTATCTGTGTATATAAATTTATATATAATGAAGACCCACAAAGATCAGCTGAGTGAGCTCAGGAGCTCGATTCTCGCCTAATGGGACTAGGAGACTGAAAATAGGCTGGAGCCTCTATACTTAGGTTGGCTGTGTACGATCGACAGAGTGAGGAAGTACACAGATCAGCTGAGTGAGGTCGGGAGCTCATTTCTCACCTAATAGACGCAGGAAGCACACACACACACAAATACACACACACACAAATACACACACACACACACACACACACACACACACACACACACACACACCACACCACACACACCACACCCCCCACACACCACACACACACACACACACACACACACACACACACACACACACACACACACACACACACACACACACACACACACACACACACACACACTTTTTTTTTTTTTTTTTTTTTTTTTTTTTTTTTTTTTTTTTTTTTTTTTTTCCCCTAAACCTCCCCTCAAAGACGGAGGGGGCACGCCATTAAATAGAAAAATAAATAAATAAAATAAAAAGGGGGAGGACGCCCAGGTTTACCCGACGCCGGCTCTAGGGATAAGGGAAGTTACAGGACGAGGAGGAAGAATGGGATGAAAGGAAATGCCCCCATAAAATGACCACCTGTTCAAGTAAGAACCCTTCAGGATGCGGGTGGTGATACCACGGAGTATTCCTGCCGAGATGCCCAACTCGAGTAACTCCGTGGCGCTTTTTCCGCACCACACCCCGCGTCATGACACAGTCGCGGCAATAACCTTGATGTTATTAGGCGCCACTTCTTTTAGCTCAGATATCGCTTTTCGCAAATCATTTCTGTTATATTTACTTTTCTTAGCCTGCCAGGCCTGCTCCATGTCCACGCTGCCACTGACAACCTGGACATCCAGGATTATGGCAGACCCATCGGGCTTGATCGCAACGATATCTGGCTTCTTGCCCCGGTCACTCGGCATGTGGTATAGTCTCTCCCTTTCGACATCCCAACCGCTAGATGACTAAGCACCTGCTATCTGCTTGGCAACCGCATCGTAACGTAAAATGCGGCCACCGTGAGTACGAGGACACTGCTGCACCACATGATAAAGATTCTCATAGGCACGGCAAAGGGTGTCTACTGTCCCTCGACTACTCCTCGAACACCTCACCGAGGTGGCTAACATAGCCACCCGAACGGCGTGAAAATGGCGATAGTCGCGGGCCCCAATGCCCTCTGAAGCCCATTCCACCCACTGGGTAGAAATGGGGGATTCAGAGCACTGTCGGAGTTCTTTACCATCTACTGACTCATGCAGGGCAGCAGCGAACTCAGCAGATGAGCTGGGTTTTGGAGCAGTTGGTGTTGCTCGATCGCACCACAACAACTGCTGCCGGACAAAGTCCAGGTCAGCAGCAGCGCGGGCGACCTCCCAGCTCGAGCCCCTAAGGGCAAGCAGGCTAGCTACGAAGATGCCTATGGCCCAGATTAGCTGAGTAGCTCCTAAAGCTAATTCCTGTGCTATCTACTGTATGAAGCTGGAATTTGGCATGTAGCCTCTGCGGGACTTCAACTTCATGATGTCTACGGCCCAGATCAGCATTTTGGACAGTAACAGTGGCGCAGTCGGTAGGACCAGAAATAATACGAAACAGCCAAAAGACTGTAGACATCACATTCACTGACGTAGCATCTTTCGCTTCCTCACTCACCTGAGTTAAAACAAACACCATGACAATGACTCTCTCGACTGCTGAACTTCTTCCAGCAAAAATCTGCTGAACTAGTGGCCTGCAGTTTCACTTCCTCATTCATCCTTTTTCGTTTCGTTCCTCATTCATCCTTCCTTTGATCCTCGATACGGCTGCTATTTGACTCCGGTGAAATGTTATGTCCAAGGAAAATAACTCACAGTCGAAGAGGTTTGATTACATTGGCCTCATAGCTCAACCCGTTCGAGTGTTGCAACTAAAGGGAAATTTCCCCTCAGAACTAAGGAACTCCTGTCGAGGTATCAACTATTTTTGGGCCGTACACACTTATGATTACGATTAAGATTACATTATTGTAATTACAGTTTTTCTGTAATTATATTCGTAATCAAAACTTTTTTTGGTATCACGACTGTAATCACAAGCTCCTAATATTTAGGCCGTAATAACCGATGTTACCTATATAAATAAGCCCGTTACCGCAGATTTTTCCCTGTAATTACAGAAATAATCATACTTTTTTTTATATTACTGCCGTAATCTAATTTTTTTGTGGGATTACCTCCGTAATCTTAGTTTTCCCTGTGATCAATGCCGCAATCTTAGTTTTTCCTGTGATTAAAATTATTGTTATGTCATTACAATAGTATTCACAGGAAAAACTAAGATTACGCCTGTAAAGGCCAAGTGTTACGCCTGTTGTGGTCAAGAAAATATCTCAACTTGCAGGTCTGAGGCGTGGTTAAATACTTTAAATAGTTTCACGATTTTTACATACGTTTTTCTCTGCTTAGACAGTATATTTCGTATAGAACGTCAGACGTACTATCGAAATTGTTAAAACAATTTAAAAGAACAATATTATGCTAATTTCGGCCTCCTTTCATCCAATACCGTTCTGGATTCAAGCAAAAATTAGGCATCAAGGAAATTCATCAGTTTTCGTGCCTCAGGACGTGATTTTATACGAAATCATGTAAAAACATTTACATTTGGATGCTGTTATTCCACATTAAAAATATATTTCTTAAAGGTTAACTAATAAATAACAGACATAGGGGACCTAATTCTGAATGATTCATCAAAACTTTTTTGAAGGTACCATCACTTTTGTGGAAAGGGGAGGCGAACATTATGAAAACTTCATTTTGCGTAGAATCACCCCCATGCCCATCGCTTCTCTCAAGAGTGCATATCCACGTTCCTAGCTACACCACCCGTTCCAACTCATTCTTTTATGTACCATTTGCTGCCTAAAATTACCAACTGCAAACGCCTGTGTATCGGATACCTCGTGAAACTAATGCCCTCCTCCAGACTGTGGATTTTAACTTTTTCTTCTATGGTCTTCCTCATCTCAAGAGGAGTCTAAACTCTGACCCCCATTCGCAGTGACGTGTGTTTTGTGTCAGTGTTAGCAACTTTGTGAATTAGTCATGAATTGCATTCGATGCATACAAATGATGCATTTATTTATATTTTTTCCATTCCGTATTTTTTCATTTCATTCCAAGTTTGAAGTTATTTATTTATTTTTTCTTCCTTACATACTTTGTCCTCCACTCCTTATGTGATTGGCGATACCGTGCTTATCTTCTTTATATATAATTCCGAACGGTCTTTGAAATTGTGAAGAACTTCGCGGTCCGATTTCAGTGTTAGACGGCTCATTCGAATCAGCACGGCCCCAAGTTTGTTGCAAAAGTGTCGCCGTTCGTCTCTATACCCGCCTTGATCGTGTTCTAGGCGGTCCTTATCAACGAGAGTTGTTTATTAGGCTGTGGCGGTAACAACAGTTGCCATCAATTCAAGGTCAGTAAGAAACGTAGTGTAGTTACTATCATCTAGGAGAGTTATTTATGAGACTTTATAAATATATAATTCCGAACGGTCTTTATATATAATTCCGAATCTGCACGGCCCCAAGTTTGTTGCAAAAGTGTCGGTAAGTAAGAATGGTAGTGATGGGGTCTTTTCTGATCAGCTGAGTGAGCTAAATTCTTTCCTGTTCACTGTAGGAAGTTGAAATTTGATAGGGAGACTCTCTGGGACATTAAGAGACGAGTGAAGTGATTGGGTATTTTCTGATCAGCTGAGTGGCGAGGACCACCTCAACTGATGGTATTTATTTTATTACATTACTTACATTATGATCGTTATTTCCTATTTTTTAATCATTTATTAACATCGCCTTAGCTTTGTACCAGGTCACATAACGCCGCAAATAGGTAGGACTTATATCGTTACTATAATGTGCTGGGTTCCTGTTAGGTACTACTGTTATACGGGCTAGATTAGAGCTTTCCAAGCCCTAACAGGCCTCTAGTTAATAAATAAATCGTAATTATGATTACAATTTCGCGCAACTATGGTAGGTATCTCATCGATTTATTTAAATTGGAGGGCCCCGAAATGAGCGAGACAATAGGATTATTCTTGAAGGCGTCAGTATGTGTTGAACGAAGGGATCAAGATGATGAGGTGCCTAGCTGTAAAAGAGACACCTTTCAACTGGTTCTGCCCGGAGACCATTAGCCCAAATGATATGTATGAGTTATGCGGTTGTCAGATTCGCCGTAAAGGGATCCCCCTGATCGGTTACGCGACTTATAACTATAACGGTCGGCATGCGAGATCGGAGAAGGCTGCGTCTCTAACGGACGGAATCAAGAAATGAAAAAGTAGAAAGCTGGGACATTAAAAGGTGTATGGGAGCCATCGGGGTCGGTAAATGGGAGTTCTGTTTGGAGGGAAAAGAAAGGCTCTGGACACCCGAGATGATTCGGGGTCAAACTTGAAAGGTAATGAGGAGGAAGTGGCGATGGGGGTGGGGTGGGGGGGAAGGTAAATTAGATGTGGGAGGAAAAGGGCCCTGGGTGAACGGTTGGAATCCTGTTATGTGTTGAGGGGCATCTCAGCTTGTCCCGTCTTCCCGGGCTGGAACCTCATCCTCCCGTCCTCGGCAGCCGCAGAGCTGGAGCAAGGCCTCCCCTGAAGGCCTCGAACGTTTCCATTCTTGAGTCATACGAGTGGTGCTTATTAGAGAGTTTTTGGTGACCACTAACGTACCCTTAACGTCGCCCTAAAGCCTAGTACGCACTGGGATTCATTGTTCGGACTCTTTGTTGCAGACGCTCGGATTCATGTCTCAGATTCTTTGCCCCGCGACATTGTCGCTCTGCAAATCGTGTACGCATCTAGTTTGAACCTGAGCCATGTCGAACGAGGTCGCGCTTTCGGGGATTGCAGTAGCACATTACATAGCTCTACGGAGTAAAAAAAAATGCTACATGATGTTTTATTATATCTGCATTAGATAGCCCATCTGCGCCAACCACTAAGAAGGGTGTAATGATGCTTCATGGGTAAATTCTAGAGCTCATTTCTGATCGAAAGTACTTGTTAGAGATTTATTTTAATGCTTTGTTTTTCTGAGTAATTTCATTTTTAAGATATGTTTTCTACCTTCAAACGACCATAACTCCACTTGAGATCACTGTAAAATCAAAAATATGACCACCGTTGGAGACAGCGTTAATTGGATAATCCAGCTATTTGATGTCAAATCGATTTTATAAGACGACTTAATAAGTTAGTAAAAAGATCCAGTCATGCAGCATGATCGTATGAGCGGATTTTCGTAAATTATCTTAGTATATATTGTTAAATTGTTTTGAAAATTTAGGATTTTAACTAGGAAGAAATGTTCACAACCGATTTTGTGGCAAATAAACTTGTCCTAAATAATTTTCGGAAATTCAAAAAATGTTTTAGCAAATTTTTCGAAAAAAATGAAGCTATTTTTGATTTTTAGTTGTTTTTTTTAGCTGTTTTTATCCATTTTTGACAAGTATTAATGAAATTTAAGTACCTACTTTTTTCAGCACAAATTTCTTGTTTTTCTAGTTTATTGTTACCTAATAAAGTTCTTTTGACTAAAATTCTGCTAAAAAAAAAATTAATAATTTTTACCCGTTTTTAGCTACAAGCATATCTACGATAACTACAAAGCGATAACAACGAAGATACACCGGTGAGAGGCCCACTTTGTTCGATATTCACGTACGCACTGACTCAATGTTGCGCGACATTGTTCGAAGAATCCCATTCCGTATGGGACTCAAAAAATACTAAAACGCAACACACGAGATGCAAGACTCAATGTCGCGGAGCGTCCCGGATGCAAAAAAATGAGTCCGAGACGCAGCTCCGCGACAAAGAGTCCGAACAATGAATCCCAGTGCGTACTAGGCTTAACGTACCCAAGAATACGTGACCTTGAGGGGACGTTAGCTACGTCCCACAGTGGGCTGAAGTGTTCAAAAACCCCCAAAAAAAATATTTTCAATCCATCTGGGTTTGTTATTTTTTCATAGCTAGATACCTAGTGATTAGTTGTACGTAGTAGATTTTCAAATATTCCAACGACTTAGGTTAATAGTGGCCTTTTTTTCAGGCAGTTTCGCACGACTGCGTAATGTGAGTAGGTACCTATGATTCCTGTACCTATGATCGTGATATGGTGTATTAAATATTTTAATAATTAAATTACTATTAAATTATTAAATTAAATTATTATTAAACGGTTAATGGGGGTTATGTATATTTTTTAAATATTAATAATACGAGAAATTTACAGTTTTCGTAATTTAAGATGAAAAATCACGTATTTTTATTAATGAGGAGGGCCGGAAAAAAAAGTGTTACCGGCATTTATTGAGACAGTGAAATATTAAGAAAGGTGAGGTATTAAAGTGCATTCTCCATCAGTTTCATCGCCGACTTCCGCCGACTCTTTTCAGAGTTCATCTAAGAGTAAACAAACAATTGTTAGCTTGCGAATAAGTAAACACTCTTTGGACTGATAATGTCTATGACCTTTTGTCACACTGGCATTCATCTTATCCTATTCGATGCTCAGTTATATATCCATGATAGATGGTAAGGTGACCCAAGTAGTTACTGATACCACATCAGCAAGTAACTGTGTCTTGTGTGGGGCAAAACCGTCTCAGATGAATGATTTGTCTAGGTTAGGCATTGTAATTCCGAACGAGGAATTCCTCCGATTTGGAATGTCTACATTGCATGACAGAATAAAGTTCATGGACTCGCCCTTTAAAAGAAAATTCTAAACAACGAGTTCAAGAAGAATTTATGGCCAAAACCGGACTAAAGGTCGATTTCGTTAAACAGGGTTCAGGCACATCGAATGATGGAAATACCTCTCGTTGGTTTTTTGCCAATCCTTCATTGACGGCTGAGATAACAAGAATAGACGAGCGTTTAATCGAAAGATTTGCAACAATTTTACAAGTACATTGTTGTCAATTACCCACGGATACCTTCAAGTTCGGTCACTACGCACATGGAACCGCTCAACTAGCTAATGATCTGTATCCCTGGTACTATATACCTGCCACTGTACATGAAATTCTCTTTCACGGAGCTGAAATCATAGATAATGCTGTTTTGCCCATTGGATTTCTCTCAGAAGACGCACAAGAGTGCCGAAATAAAGATTATAAGTATTTCAGAGTTTATAATTCAAGGAAGCGATCAAGAGAGGCAACGAATGAAGATGTCATGCACTCTATTATGTCTCATCAGATCCCCTAATTACAAGTATGAGGCCAATACCAAAGAAGAAACAGCTTCCGCTCAGTGATACTGCAATGGGATTGATGATGTAAAAACAAAAGTTTTTAAGGAAGATATTTTGTTCTTTATATTTAGAAAGTTGATTTCTTCGGGTGTCGGCTAATTTTTATTTTGAAAGAAGCATAATTTTTTTTTTTCATATTTTAATGTTATTTTACCACGCACCATTTGTTATACTATTGACAAAATACAGCAATATGAAAGGAAGTGTTCCCGTTTCAACTTTTCTCTCATTTACCCTTCTCAATTTCTAAAACAGCAATAACAATAATTAAATAAATAAACTAATATCAATTGATGAATACTGTATCAAGTTTTCGAAACCGGAAAAACGGAATGAGTGACTTACAAGAATACTTTGATTATTTCACTTTTTCTGTTCAGCACGGTCGCTGAAATTGCCTCAAAACGGAAATATCTTGAAAACGACTGTGCGCATTGTTCTGAAACTAGTCTTATTCGATTCAAAAAATGAAAAAACCATGGGAATGCATTTCAATTTTGACAGATTACCTTGAAATCAGGTTTTTGAACAAAATATGCCATTTCAGCCCACTGAGCGTCGTACGTTAGAATGGCTCATTTAACATCACCCGTTTGGGGATCTAAAGGCACACGACACCAGCTTAACCTTCGTGTAAATGTACTGGGCAACTCCGAATAACTCGAATACTGGTGAAGTAAATAGTTCACTGGTGATAGTTTTTCTTTCTCAAATGCCTCATTACCAACTAATTATGTTGATGTAGCGGGTAGGTTTTTGAACACCCCTCAAACGTGGTTATTTTACGTTTCAAGTCGCGTAGAAACCGAATATGCCATCTGAAGTCCGCCTCCGCTGTCTAGCTTTACTAACCTTCAACTAGATCGAAAAAAATCCGTTTTGAACACAGGCTCTATTTGGTCAATTAGAGCCTTGTTTCTATTATTATTTCACATATTTTAAATGAGAAAACTGAGTTTTAAGACACTACTTCTTCGCAGTATTGTTCGTAGTTTGCCTGATCTCTCAGCTATTTTCTCGTGAACATTGCGTGAAGTGCTGCCTCCACTGATGATCTTGTCAGGTAAAACAAAACCTCCCCACAACCAACAAAACCTTTTTCTATTTTCCTGGTTCATTGTCATAGAGATAAATACTTTTTCATACTAGTTGTTACCCAACGGAAAACCCAAAAACGTGAAGTTCGTAACGACTAATGACCTATAAGTGCAACTAAACCGCGGTGTTCCACACTTGAGGCTTACAATCTTTGCGGTAAATCCATGCCCTGTTTACGAATTTAAAACTAAAAATGAGAAATTGGCCCGTATTTGTATTGAAACTAACATGAAATTCGAATTCAGGATTGAAAATCGGCATTTCATATCGAAATGAAGAAATTGATTAGTCAACCAGTAGACAACAAGACAGCTGGGGGGAAAATATCGCGTTGCCCAACCAACGTTAACGTGACATCAAAATTAAGGCAACCGTTCTCCCGGTTCCATTTGGGTTAGCATCTTCGTTTGCTCCCTCAAGACTATGGTGACGAGTGACGTTAAGTTGAAGTCGCCGAAAACTCTCTATTGTTAGTGATGCCGGCACATTGATTTCATTTGCTGACGATTCGGTTCCAATATGCTCGGGAAGTGATGAAAGGGATTTAGAACAAAACACCCAAAAGTTCCAGCATGATCGTAAGAGCCAATTTTCGTAAACTATCGTAACATATTATGTTACATTGTTTTGAAAATTAAGGACTTTGAGAGAAAGAAATTGGTAACTACCAATTTTATGGCAAAAAACTCGTTCTTAATAATATTCTGCGATTCGAAACGAGATTTTGGAGTTTTAACATTATTGCAGTTTTTATCGATTTTGTAGCACATTTTAACGAAATTTAAGAACATTCTTCAGCATAATTTTGTACATAAATTGTTTAATGTTCTATTTTATAGTTCATAAACTTTATTTGAGCAATATTCTGCTAAATAATATAAATTTAACAATTTTAGCCGTTTTTTCTATTTTATGTGATTTTTTCAGGACTTTTTTTTAAATTTGACCGATTTAATGTACTAAAAAAAAGCTGGCCTACAAACTCGTCCTTTCGTTTGGGAAGGTTCATTTTTTGGCGCAAGAACGGAATTTTTATCTCAATCCTATGGAGGGTTGCTGGGGTAGGGTAACTGTCGGTGTTTTTATCTCTTCAGAGCTCCTTCATACCCCTACCCAAGTCATGGTCATACGTCCCCGTCGTGGGTGAACAGTGGGTGGCAGAATGACCCGCTGGCGATTAGAGGGAGACTCCTGTCAACGGGCCTCCTGTCCCTTCCATCCTCGTCTCTCCCGTTATGAATTCAACAGAAAACTAGCCTCATAACCGCCGCCGGCCCATTGGCACGCGGGGTTCCAGGGGAGACGTTCGGGGGCACCCCTGGCAGGGGCGTCGGTCTTCCTCCCCCTCATCTTCATCTTCTTCGTCCTACCCCTTCTCCACTTCCACAGCCCCAATTAATGTTTCCATTGTGAAAGAGTCTTTAGCTACCAGCGTGGCCTTGGGGCCCACGCCTGGCAGAAGCATCATGCAGAGGCCTACGCAGAAATTAGTATAGAGCAATACCAGCCCAGGTATGGTTCTGAGGATTTGCGGGGAAAGGCAGCAGAGGAGGCAGAGGCTGTGCGCAATGGGGTTGGTCGAATCAATGTTTATTTGCAACAACGTTTTCCCATGCACACGCTTTCTGCCATTCAATCTCGCCTGAGGCCCCACTACAAGCAGCTTGTCCAGGATGCAATCCTGGCAAATAGCAGTGGGGCCTCTCCCGTATCTTCGGCAGACGTGGGACAACAGCCAGCCATTCGCAATTCTCCCCCGTCACCTCCGGAGTAGAGGGAAAAAGTATGTTCTGGCACAGGGGCCAACACGGGGCAGGGTATACTAACCCGCACAACGACGTTGCACCGTGAATACGTTCCAAAGTTGTTGAGCGGGTTAGTATACCCTGTCCCGTGTTGCCCCCTGTACCAGAACATACTTTTTCCCTCTACTCTCCGGTCTTCTTTCAGACGTGAAGACTGAAGTATTGAGGCTCGGGGAGCAGGTAGGCAACATTGTTGGTTATGAGAGTGCCTGCCTGCAGGATCTGGCGAGGCGGGCTGTTGTGGGGCCAAAAGGCTGGGAGGACGAGGTCGCGGCCTATGTGCAGAGGATCTTCCTGCAGGTTGACCTCCAACTTTACAAAGAAAAACATTGAAAATTCAAGTGAAATTATTACAATTAAAAATTAAATTAGTTATTTGAAATATGATTTTTCATCATCTTTCGGAAGAATCCCCAGTTCCTGGAGAGACGTTAGAGGAAAATAAATATTGAAACATAATATCACCGCTTAACGCTGATACACTGTGATATGAATGTCTTTTTGCACTGAGTAGGGGTCCGCCATGTTCATTTCACGTTCCATTTCGCAATCGATTTATGCTGAAATTTTATACTGACTGCTTGGCCATAAAAACAAAGAAACCATGTCAAATATCTAAACGCTTTTTTGAGGACAAGATTGGTAACTTCATCCGTCTCTGAATGTGCCAGAGAGCTACCCTATCAAATTTCAACTTCCTTGGATGGAGAGAATTTTGCTCAATCAGCTGATCAGGAAAGATCACATCATGTCAATCGTATCTTAATGTCCCAAAGAGTATTCTTATCGAACTTCAGCATCCTAGGGTACACAGGAGAGTCTTTTGCTCACTCTGCTGACCAGGAATGAGCCCATTATTTATATTGTCTCTGAATGCCCCGAAGAGTCTCCCTATCGAATTTCAACTTCCCAGGGTACACAAGAGAGACTTTAGCTCACTCAGCTGACTAGGAAACACCTAATCATTTCAGTCGCCTCTTAATGTCCCGAAGAGTCTCCCTATCGAATTTTAACCCCAGCGAAAATACAAATTCATGTTGAAAGAATTGGTTTAACTAGAGCGAAATTGAAAGTTTAACTTGCAAGCGCAATTTTCTCTCTTGTAACTAGGAAAATGTAACACAGAAGTTTTTTCACTTACAAAAATCGTTATCCACTCATTGGAAAGCTCTGAATTTATGCCGAAACGTATGCTGACTGCTTGGCCATAAAAACGAAGAAACCATGTCAAACAGGAAACGCATTTTGCGGACAAGATTAGTGACGCTTTTGAGAGGACAGAATTTTGGAAACCCCAGTGAAAAGACATATTCGTGTCAAAATCCATATTAAGCTAAGAAAGGCCTTTGTGTAAAGTTTTATTGTAATTTATACTGTCCAAATAAAGAAAAGTTATGTTTGTTGGGTTCATAGAGGTCTTTATTAGTGGGCCTTGCTTGGTGCCTACCTCCCTTTGGGTCGGAGCTAGAAGTAGGTGCTCCACTCTTCGTCCCTTCCCGTGGGAACTAAGTCCCTTGTCAACCCAGGAGGAAGGGACCTCCCTCGATAACACATCTCATTGTCCGCTCTCATCGTTGTGTCTTCAACCACTTCTGTTCCTGAATGCCGTTCCCTGGTTTATAATACGTAATGGAAATGTTGGCTCCAGCACAGTATCACAGATGTCATTCAAGTGATACAGATTGGAAAACATCGTAATAAAATGTAAAACACTAAAATGGTTTGATTCATGACTAAGTCTCGGATTTTGCATGTTTTTTTCTGAAGCCCCAAACCTTCATAGAAGTTCGTTTTGAGTGTTTTCAGACCATTTGCAACCCAAAAAAACAAAATTTATTGTGTATGTTTTGCATTTTTTTGGGTTTTTCCCCAGATTTGTGCATGTTTTGCGCATGTTCCATGTTTTTTCCCAGTATTTTTAAAAAATTGACAAAAAATGGATTTTTTAGCAAATTTTTAGGTACAAACCAAATTTTTTTTAAAATAACTTAATAAAACTAGTGGTAGTTTGTTTTCTATAGAATTTTTCAAACCGAAATGGGGTGATTGGTCTCACTCAAGATTCAAATGCCAAAGAATGCAGGAAACCAGGCTGTCTGGAATGCGAATTGACAGTGAATGTTTCGGCTGAAGAGGTTGCAACTTACCGATTTCTACCCATTGTTTCCTGTGATATGGAAAGGTAATTTTCTACACTAAAGACATTTTTAAGTGAGAAAAGGCGTAGTTCCAAGGTTGGCAACCTAGAGAAGGTATTAGTTGTAAATCTTAATTTCAATCAGCAAGTTGATAGGAGTGAGCCAGAAGAATATAATGAAGAATATAACCTGTAAATATAATGCGAAAAATTTTTTTTAATCTTTCAGCACGTTATTAAACACAGCGGTCAGGAACTAGACAAAAGTTCGGCTACGATGCCGACGAAAACCCATGGTGAAAAACGATACTTTGAAGTACCAGAAAACCAAAAATTCAAACCCCAAAATCAAAGCGGTGCATCTCCAAAAACGGCGCATGAATTGAGAATGTATCGGTTACAACATTTTTTGACGTTCGATTATGACCCAAGCGCAACGATAGAGTGGTTCAAAACAAAAAAAAAGTTCTGGGATTTCTTGTCCCCATTGTTTTTTTGCTTCCTCGGTATGTCAGGATGACACTCCTAAATTTTTAGCAAAAAATATTAATCCTAATCACTTTACCTGGGTCGATTTTGGCCAGTTATCGACCGCTATCGTAAACCAACCTCTAAATTGGTGCCGAGGTGATGATTTGACGGACGGATTTCAATTTTTTTAGGTCAATTTATGGGTTTTCGCATGCGCTGAACGCGGTGAACTTATTTATTTTACGCTCCGTCCACTAGTTATCCGGTAAACTGGCAGAGGGCGCCAGTTTATTTTACTTGATTTTACTTGAAGATAAGTAAAAATCGAAAATTTCACCGAAAATGCTGTCGCCTGGTAAAGAATTGTACTAGAAACATGCTAAAATGGTCGGATAATATGCTTTGGCATATGGCTTTCTGAACATGATTCCGTTTTTTACTATACTTTTCCGCCGATGATTGCTTCGTTTATCGGCCATAAATCTCAAATTAATAGTAGGGTAATAGACAAATTCACCCTAATTTCACCGGAAATTATGTCGCGTTGATAATTTAAGGTTCTGAAATACCTTGTGCCGATAAAATTTGGTATTTTCCAGGATACTCGGTACAAAGCCGTTGGTAATTTGGCAAGGACTTGAACCGGCATTGTACTTATTTGCCAAATATAGCGGCAAAATGGAGAAAATAGCTAAAATTTTCCCATTTTTCTGTAAAATTCCTTAGTTCCATCGGTTTTCCGGGGTCAAATTCGTAGTTCTGAATTGTCTGAACTGTGATTGGATCGTTTGAGCGTAGGGTTGAATATTGTCAGCGGTATCGGTCATGTGTAAAAGCTTGTACAATGGTATCGGGTCGTTAAGCGAATAAGTACAATGCCGGTTCAAGTCCTTGCCAAATTACCAACGGCTTTGTACATCCTGGAAAATACCAAATTTTATCGGCACAAGGTATTTCAGAACCTTAAATTATCAACGCGACATAATTTCAGGTGAAATTAGGGTGAATTTGTCTATTACCCTACTATTAATTTGAGCTTTATGGCATATAAACGAAGCAATCATCGGCGGAAAAGTAAGTAAAAAACGGCATCATGTTCAGAACATGCCAAAGCATATTATCCGACCATTTTAGCATGTTTCTAGTACAATTCTTAACCAGGCGACAGCATTTTCGGTGAAATTTTCGATTTTTACTTATCTTCAAGTAAAATCAAGTAAAATAAACTGGCGCCCTCTGCCAGTTTACCGGATAACTAGTGGACGGAGCGTAAAATAAATAAGTTCACCGTGTTCAGCGCATGCAAAAACCCATAAATTGACCTAAAAAATTGAAATCCGTCCGTCAAATCATCAACTCGGCACCAATTTAGAGGTTGGTTTACGATAGCGGTCGATAACTGGCCAAAATCGACCCAGGTAAAGTGATTAGGATTAATATTTTTTGCTAAAAATTTAGGAGTGTCATCCTGACATACCGAGGAAGCAAAAAAACAATGGGGACAAGAAATCCCAGAACTTTTTTTTTGTTTTGAACCACTCTATCGTTGCGCTTGGGTCATAATCGAACGTCAAAAAATGTTGTAACCGATACATTCTCAATTCATGCGCCGTTTTTGGAGATGCACCGCTTTGATTTTGGGGTTTGAATTTTTGGTTTTCTGGTACTTCAAAGTATCGTTTTTCACCATGGGTTTTCGTCGGCATCGTAGCCGAACTTTTGTCTAGTTCCTGACCGCTGTGTAAATTTTGTATAGTTTGACAATAAAACCTAAAACTAGTATACTAATTTATGAAACACTGTTCTTTCCTTACAACCCATCCCTTTGCTTGATGAACAGCAATTGATTATGGCAAATTTATTTATATACGCATAATATAAAAAATTCAATTTTTTAAATTCATTTATTTATCAATAAATTTCATCAACTACTTTTTCAAGGTTTTTTTGTTCAAATACTCTTAACATTTTACGTACATATTCGTTAAAAGGGGGTTTCACAAGCATCCATGGCAAAAAAGTAAGTCTTCTTTGAATTATTTTGAAAATACATGTTTTTGCAAGTTTTGGCATTCTAAGTGCACGTTTGGCCTCAAATTTTTGCATGTTGATCCGAGCCCCATTCATGACTATCAAATCGTTTAAAAATATATATATTGATCAGTGCTCACGTAGTGTGCCACATGTTAAGCGCATTTTCTTTTCAGTAGATTCGCGTTTCACAAGGAATGGCGAAATAAAAATTTCGGAGGGACGTCCAATGTTTGAACGGAGCGGTATTATTATTATTACAACTATCAGCTGATTTGGGTGGTTCGGCTGTTCGGCAAGTGAAGATAGCATTCTACCTGTCTCACAGAGAGACAATTTTGAACGGGTATTTCTAATACATGAATGAGTAACTTTCGTGTGTTAGAATTTTTCCTTTTTATGACGTCGCTTAGGAGCTAGGTCATACCGGCAAGGCTTCGTATCTAAAAAGGACGACCTATTCGAATTGGTATACGGTTTGTGGACAATCCAAACATGAGACTGAAAAAAAAAAGAAAAAAAAGACTGCCAAGTTGGGTGGTACATAGCTTTCTCGTATACGTAACGTGAATGCATAAATCATTTATATGTTTTAAATTATCTTATCTACCCATAGCTGGTTTCTATGGTTGAGGGAAATGGTAAATTAAGATGGGTTATGAAACATAAGTGTAGTAGATATTATGCAAAAAATGAATGAAAAAAGACAGATATTTAACAGATAGAACATCGCTACAAGAATAACACTTTCGCGCATGCGCAGTATTTACTAATGACACAATCATGTTGAATGTGATACGAAATGCTCAAATCATCTTCTCCCAACTCTTCTCTAAATGTGAGCGATATCAGACGACCAGGCCGTGAGAAAATAATGCTTGATGGAATTTACTTATGCGCAAGCGTGAAGTATTTATTTGGAATTTATGAATCTATAAGGGCGTTATCTGCAATATAATTCTGCACATTCCTTGAAATTTTCATCAGAATTGAATGAAAACTGTGATTTTGAGTTTGTAACAATAGGATTTGCAGACACGATAGACACACAGACAGACAGGGTTTTAGATTTCATTAAGTAAGGGGGTGAATGGACGGGGTAATAAATCGTGATATCTTAACTATTCACTTCAGATTTTCGCGATTATTGTTATTATCATTTATTTATTTATTATTATAATTATTATTTTCTTTTAAATCAATTATGAATTTGGTCTTGTTTTTGGAACACGAGTCAGGAGTTTCAGATTTCATGATGGAAGGGGGTGAATGGAGCGAGTAATACTTTTACTATACTCTTCTTATTTCTATGACAGTTTTATCATTTGCTCGATCCAGAATTCAGTTCATGTATGCAACCTTGGAAGACTCAAATTTTCTGTCAGTGGGGTGGTGTAAATGGGGGGGGGGGGGGTTAATCCGAAAAATTGCGATTTGTCTCTTTTTTCTCCATTCAAAACCAAATTTAGTACAACCTATTCATAGAGAAGTATTAGTAATGCATGGATTACTTACCGAAATCAGATTCTGCACCCTTGAAAACCTGACTGCAAAATTTCAGCTTAAAAACCACCAGCGATGAAGAAGTTTACGTTAAGGTAGAAAAACCCCCCCCCCCCCCCCTCCCACCCTTCACACACAAACACACATACACATATCATCATCATCATCATCATCATTATCATAAGGGAATGAGATCGTTTCCCTAACGTCATTTATCTTTCTTTACTTGGGAGGATTTAGGTATCTCCCGATAATTGAAAACCCTTCATTTCACACCTTTTAGGAAAGCTGTCATCGAGATCATCCAGTTAAATAAATAAAGCATTTGACATTGTCTATTGAATCATAACCGTTTATTATTATTCGTTTGTTTCGTTCGGTTTTATTATTGTTTCTGTGCTGAGACTGAAAGTTTGTTATTCTGATTGTTATAGGCCCTGAAGATGGTATTATATAAACCGAAAGCTCGGCGATAAGAACTTTTATTCGTTTTTGACCTTTATCCTAATAATTTGACAACATACATATTGTGGGTCGATAATCTCTTTCTCTACTGTTTATCCGAATGTTAAAAACTGTTAAAAATTCAGTTCTGAAGATACACAATAATTAAAAGCAAATTATCAAAGCTGACTATCTGTCGAATAGTCAGAAAAAACTGTAACTTTGTAAGTTAAATAGTAAAGTTTTCACGATACCTTGAACTTACCCCATTTTTCACATCTCTTCCTTTTTTCTAACCTAAACTTTTTTCATTCCGCATTCAATTTTTTATCATCTCATTTTATTAATTTTTTATGACAAAATAATTAAAGGTAATTGCTGGATAATATTTAAGCAATAGGCACAAATAAAAAACGAAATATGAATGTACTTTTAAAAGTTGTTTTTAAAAACACGACGGCATTATTAGGTAGGTAGTATTATTATTTGTTACAAGTAATTGCATTTTTCACACGTCGTTTCGGTATGGCTGTGCACTTCACACACAAGACGGTTGCTCTCTGTGCACGACCGACTCGTCTTTTTATCGTTAGATCTTGGGCAAATGTAGCATCGCCCACGTACTTGTTCTGCAGGTCTCGAGGAAGCTGGCTCTTCAGGGTATCCAAGCATTCCTACAACAGGACAGTTACGAGAAAAATATATTTATGGATTTACTTACCTATAGATATGAATAATTTTCAATGAATAACTATTTATACACTAGGTAGATGGAATAATGTTGAGTAGGTACGTACCTCTCATGATTAGGTACGTACCATCAACTAGACATATTTACCCAATTGAGAATCATCACCTGAGTCACTTAGTAGGAGTGGTCGAGAAAAATAAATACCTACTGACTACCAGATTATAAAAATACTAATTTTCTATGAGAAAATTAAGTGAATTATGATATTATCTGACTAACCTTGTGAGAAAATCCAAAATACACATTGGGGTCAATGGCTACCCCAAAAAGACGAAATTAGGAACGCAGAAGACACACTGGGGTCAAAAGTGTCCCACAAGATATTCACAACCCTCTGGCTCGAAGTCACAACGTATACTGCCAGATGTAATCACTTCCTTGCCTAGCCAAATTTACAAAATATCCCTTTTGGCTAAAAAAAATTGTAAAGCCCAAAAATCATACAAAATATATTCGGTGGGGTCAATTTTGACCCCAGAGTGCCCTCAAAGGGTTAAGCACTGCTCTCTTCGTGTTATCGATTACAGCGCTAGGCCAACCCTAGCAGTCAACGCTCAGCTAAAACCTCATCTTCTCGGAATGAAAACAATCAACCGCGATCCACACCAGCAGCTGAAAACCCATTCGGTGGGATCTCATTTAGTAATGAAGACCCGAAGGGAGCGAGTTATCAAGCCCCTTAGGAGTGCGCTGAATGTGTAGAGATCGACGGCCAGTTCCCACGGGAAGGTCCCGGAGGTTTAAGAACCTACTTGAATTTGATACGAGACGAAGCAGGATTCGAACGCTCACGTAATGATTGGGATACGTGAGACAAGAAAACTCTGCAAGTTATTACGCAAAGGTTTATGACTTCTGCATCAGATAGCAATTAATTTATAATTTTAAGCCCCGTAAACAGTATATCATAAAACCTTGGCGCTTCAAGTCACTTTTAAATCAACTTTCCTCAACTTCTGACCACCACAAGAGGAACCTTTCACAAGAATGGATTCCCGTCCGTCAGACAACGACCATGGTTCCACCATGGAGGGGTCTACCCACGGAACATGGTTCTGACGATAACCCGTCTTTGATGCGGCCATGGGCTTTGCAAGCCCATGCCTTTACGGAAAAAGAACGAGCCAAGAATCTTCCGTTTGTAAAGTCTGTGATTCGGACGAAGATGTGGAACACTTGGTGATGCTGTGCAGCAAGTCTGTGACTCAAAGGAACTCTATGCTTGATGATTTAACTAAGTTGATAGAAATGCCAACAAACTTCTCATGCATTGTATATTCCAACAGCCCTGAAGTGTATAAAATATTGTATACATTCATGAACAATTGTAACATTATGATTAAATAAATAGCTATGGCGGAAGCTAAAAAAAAAAAAAAAAAAAAACTTCTGACCACATTAATTTGTGAACGTGCAAGGGAAAAGGGAGGTTAACTTGCCAAGAATTATTTTCCCAGGAGAACGAAAAAACAAAAATTGGGTCAAAATTTTTTTTTTTTTTTTTTTTTTTTTTCCTTTTTTTTTTGGGTCCCAAACTTATCTCTCTTTCCCCGATAATCATCAAAACTTGAATTTTCTACATTTTCGATTGTATTTATAAATGCGAAAAACTGCAGTTATGCAAGTCTGCTGAAAATCTGCTGAAACCTACTGAAAATTAGCAATTTTCGGGCCCGCTTCAATCAAACTTTGAAAAATCATGAATTTTGTTTGGAAAATGATAGAAAAAATCCATGAAAATGAAATTGTTCAGCATAATGTGAAAAAAAAAATCGAAAAAATCAAAATTTAAAAAAAATTAACATTAAATTTTATGTTGATAATAGATGATTTTTATATTTACTTAACATTTTTCAAACTCATTTATCAAAATACCAAGGTTAATTCTTTTATACTTTGGGATCTTTAAAAAAAGTTTAAAAATTAGCCACTACCTACCTCAAAATTAATCTTAGAGACAGTCATCTTTCACAGACACTGCTCCATTTGACATCCTTCTCTACAGTTTAATCAATTTTAACTATTACATATTTGCTAAATAGAAGAGGAAATTGTATTTTAATATTGAATAACGTGGTTTGTTCGATGGAATGGGGGGTTTTCTTGAAAGATAACCCTTCATGAACCTACGACTTTGGGTTCTGTAGTCTTATATTGGTGCTCCTGCTTACGAATTGGCTAAAAAACTCAATATTTTATTTAGAAACAAAATCAACTTTCGACCTCAACATGCTGTTCTAAATTCTTATGATTCGCAAAACTTGCATCTTTGACGTGGTTAGTCTGTTCACCGATATCGATGTAGCTAGATGCAAAGATGTGGTGTGCAGGCTGATTCACGAATCTAAACTTGATATTTTCAAAAAGGAAGAATTGTTTAATTTTATATCTGTTTGTATGGACCAAAATTAGGTCTTTTGAGGGGACCAAATTACCATTTACCAATTTACTACCAATGGACCATTTATTACCAATGGACCAAAATTAGGTACTTTTTATTTGAGGGGAAATGTTATACACAGCCAGGGGTTGCAATGGGTTCTCATCTGCTTGCAGATATTTACATGGATTATCTTGAGCAACAAATATTTACAACTTGTAACACAAATAATCAACTCTATTGTAATAGATATGTTGATGATATTATCATTCTATGGAAGGGCACAGAAAAACAAATAAATTCTTTTCACGAAAAACTTAATAAATTAGATCCCTTTATCAAATTTACCCTCGAATCTGTCCATCACTTTGGTAAACGAAAAGCATGATTTTTCGATTTATAGAAAAGATACATATATAGCGATATAACTATCCATAGTACTTCAAATCACCCTTTAGTCCATAAGCATGCAGCCTTCCATAACCGAGCACTATCTATCCCAATGAGCGAACATAATTTATCAGAAGAAAAATCCATTATCCATTATCCAAAATCCATTATCAAAAGCATAGCGGCTAGTAACGGATATGGAGGAGATCTCGTTGATACCAAATGGGATAAGGATCTTAGGAAAAAAAAGTAGGGAAAAAGTTTCCAATCTGGCTAGGGAAGGCGTAAATTTAGGAGAAAAGCAATGGATAAGTATACCTTATTATGGGAAAATTACTGATAAAATCGGCAAAATTCAATCATCGAGAGATTACAAAGTAGGTTTCAAAACTAAAAATAGTCTTAAATCATTACTAGGCTCCGTTAAGGACAAAATCATTGTTCGGGACAAAATTGAGGTTTATAAATTAAAATGTTCTTGCGGCTACGAATATTGCGGTCAAACTGGTAGGAAATTCAGGGAAAGAATAGACGAGCATCAGGAGGATTTCAGGGAAAATAAGGGTAAGTCTACTTTTGCAAAACATCTTCAAGAATCCAATCACAATTACAATTTTGATTTGATTGATAGACAGTTTGTAGAATTTCTTCATTTTTGTCCAGAGGGAGGTATGTTGAATGTACACGAAAAATTCGAAATTATCAAAAGTGACAGATCTCGTAAATGCTTAAATGACGATATCCCTCAATATATTTCACCGCTGATAAGTCCATTTCCATAAAGCTCGGAATTATCCCTTCAAACTGTTGAAACCAGTAATTCTTCCACTCCTTTCACTTCATTAGCTATAATCCCCTTCACTTAGCTTGCACTTCATTGGTTGTACCTCCAGTCCCCTTTCCTTTATCTTGACCAATGGGGTTCAATCTCCTTTCACCTATGACTATAAAAGCTATGTCCTTTCCAATGGGGCGACGGCTCGGGGCGGAAAAATAGAAAAAGGGATCTAATTTATTAATTTTTTCATGAAAAGGAAATGTTAGGAGGGATTGAAGCGTCTGCTGTACCTTGCACTTGTGAGACCCTTGTGGCAGTACGGCTGCGCTATATGGAGCTCAACGTGTGACACACAGTTGAAATAAATTCAAACTGTACAGAACCGAACCATCAGGAGTCTTACAGACTGCCCATGGTTAATACGTAATGAATGCCTCCACAACGACCTGGAAATACCCATGTGAGTGGACTACGGTCGGAATGGGCGCGGTCCATGGTACAGAAATGAATTGGAAGCCATGAGTCGCTCAATAACCCAAAAGATTGATCAGCCCGATTTCACCAGAGAAGAAGCCAACGTACTCGCAGGAAAATTAATGTCCACCATGGAAAGCTTGGAAAAGGCCATCGATGGATCTAGTGGCGCAAGAAGTAGTCGACGAGCACACCAAGAGGAAACTGAAGATAGGGATGCAATTCGGATACACTTCGAAGCCCAAATGAAGCTTGTGGAACTCCGTCAGTTTATAGCTCAACGAACGTCTTCAACAGCAGGAACAGAGTCTACGGGAAATAGTTCAAGGATTAGAGAAGTACCAATTAAAGTTAAATTACCTGGATTAGAGATTGACAAATTTAATGAATTTTGGCTAATTTTTGAATCTCCAAATCCACTCAAATGAACACCTATGCCCAGTAGAAAAATTGCAATATTTGTGTTCGTACTTAACTGGAAAAGAAAGAGAGTGCATCGATGGTTCAGCCCTCTCTATCGAAAACTATGAAACTGCAATAGGTTTGTGGAAAGAGCGTTTCGGTGACATCCAGTTAATGATTACTAAACATTATAAAGAATTGAAAAATTTAAGAAAAGCTGAAAAACAGGTTGTAAGTCTTAGAACCACGCTCTGCTACCAATTATTGTGATTTCTATGCAAATCACAATAAGTCTATGATGTTTTTCTCCGTACCTATAACTATTTGAACGATTATGTAATCTTATCTTATTTTTTTCTCTATGAAGAACTTGACACTATGGTGTTTCTAGCGAGACTAACTTTTATTCATTCAACAAACACAAAACACCTGTATGATTAATAATTACAATTCAGAAAAAATAATAACAAACTGAGGTTGTTTGAATTGGTTAATTCGCAACTCTGCGACACCATGGTTAAAACCATACTCCAAACCTCATACAGACAGCTCACCCTACGTATATCAGAACATCCTAAACCAATAGTGAGAGAAATCCTGGGAGACAGACGTCCCGAACTTCTGGAAAATGGCACTCAGACCTACTGTAGCCCTACTGAACCACCAAACACAACTATCCCAGCGACCTACGTAGCCCTCTGTTGTGCAGATACGTTGTTTATACCTTATATATCATCTTCTTATATCTATCTTTTGTTGTTAAAATGAATACTTTGTTGTTCGTTTGTGACCCGGTCGATGTTCAGTTTTATTTAGGTTGTATGACCACACCAGTCTTGGAAGTTTTGGTTTTTTATTCTTTAATTTGCGATATTTCGCCGCCATGATGGCCGCCCTCATCAGGCATAGTTTAAAAGATATTAGCAAAGATAAAATTGGCATCACATTTTTTTATATTTAAAGGAACTAATACCTATTATCAACATTTAACTGACCTAGTTAGAGATTAACATGATTAGGAGTGTTATATGAAGTGGTTTATATGTGGTAGGTACTTACAATAATACCTACCACAAATGAATCACTTCATATCGCAAATGAAAGAATAAAAAACCAAAACTTCCAAGACTGGTGTGGTCATACATTCCAAGTTAAAATGAATTAATTACCTACGTGTCTCTGCTGCCAAAGGGCAGACTGAGTTCCTCATGTTACATGTTATTTATTTATATATTCGTAGGATTAGCAAACTTGATGGTGTTATACACAAAAAGTAAATAAATATTGGGGAGGAAAAAAGCAATCAGGATTCGGCTCTATTTTTGGTGTAGTTTTGATTTTTTTTTTTTTTCTGCACACTATGTCATGGGCACCCTGTATTGACATATTGTACAGGGTGGTCCGTAATAAACGGACACATTTTAAAATCCTGTAACATTCACAAATTCGATCGTAGGGATTAAAAAATAAGCAGAACGTGTAGAGAAAATCAGTAAGTTTTATTCACAATCAAAAAATCGGAAAAAATGATCAAGTTTTAAAAATTATGTCATTTAAATGACGACCCTGTTTGGTAACGCACAGTTCAAGACGGTCCTTGAAGTTCTGCATCACTCTTAACACCATATCTTCAGGTATTTCCGCGATTTCTCGTCTTATTGACTGCTTCAATGCTTGAATGGTTCGTGGTTTGTCCACGTACACTTTAGATTTCAGGTGTAAATGTCGAGGGTTTTCACCAGCCCAATAACGGCAATTCTGTTTGTTGACGTAACCGTTCTTCTTCCCGGTATGGGGATGTTCCCTGGCCTCCGCGTTCCCCAGACCTCACCCCCTGTGACTTTTTTCTATGGGGCCACCTGAAATATAAAGTGTACGTGGACAAACCACGAACCATTCAAGCATTGAAGCAGTCAATAAGACTACAAATCGCGGAAATACCGGAAGATATGTTGCAAATAGTGAACCATGCGTTACCAAACAGGGTCGTCATTTAAATGACATAATTTTTAAAATTTGATAATTTTTTCCGATTTTTCGATTGTGAATAAAACTTACTGATTTTCTCTACACGTTCTGCTTATTTTTTAATCCCTACGATCGAATTTGTGAATGTTACAGGATTTTAAAATGTGTCCGTTTATAACGGACCACCCTGTATGTAACTCCTAACATTGTAACAGTGTATTTCAAATTCCCATTAATTTAACGTATTTTTAATCTTTCTAGTGAGGCTATTTTGATTGACCTTTCAAGGTTCAGTCTGAGAGTGACTAGATCTTGTTGAGAACGGCGAGTATTCACGTAGGAGCTTATTCTATTTAGGGTTAGGGAGAGCTGAGGAGCGCTTTGAGGTTTGCCTGGGGTCGGAAGCTTTCTCTCGAATGGTTGATAGCCGGGTGGAGGTGGCGGAGTGTGGGTGGTGGAACGAGATGAAGAGGGCGGTCGGAACAGGGTGAGAGGCGACGCGGAGGTGGCGTGACGCGGTGGGGGAGGCGGAGAGGAGATCACAATGTTGCATACTTGGTGAGACCCAAGTCGGCCAAGTCATTTGAGCGCAAGTGTTTATGTTGGAGCTTCGGGAGTTTCCGCCTTCTGGCTCGGCTCCGGTCGGTCGGAGTCAATAAGGTGCAACGTCCCTCCCTACAACCCTCCTCTTCCGACCGTCCCCCCGCCGCCACGGCGTATTTCCAACCCCTTCGCAAACACCCTCCCACCCTTGCCGTAGGGTCCACTGCCAATACACTTCTTATCTCACCCTTCCGTCTCGAAAACCTCCCCATCGGCTACCCCTTCGGATTCCACACTCTTCCTCCGCCACTCGATCCGCGCCGCTCCCACTCGTCCTTAGCCGTCCCCCTTCACGCCCTAAGCTGCCCCCCTTAGCCGCTCCTTTTCTCCCCTTTCCAGCTGTTACCGCCCCCCAGCCCTACCTACCCTTAGCCACCCATCTCATAGCCATATAGCCACCCACTGCCCCCTCAGCTGTCTTCCCACTTGCTATCGAGGGGGTTCGCATGCCATTTTCCCCCTGATTTTACCAAGGATAAGAACATATCAACCGCACTCCTTCGCCAGTCACACTACCTTCTCGGATTTAGTCTTCCTGTTTCACATGCTTTGGAGCTATTCTTACCTAGTCATGGATGGATGTGGATGGCTGGATGCATATTTTCTTTATAAAAGCCTAAACGAAGCAATACAAAAGTCAGGTACATAAAATACAGAAATCTATATATCGCACCCATCCTAGAATAAGGGTACAACTCAAAAATTGTCATTTTCGGCCAATCGCATTCAAAGTTTTCCTTCCACACCAATGGCTACCCGTTCTTTTGAACACGATGAACATAATTTATCTTAGCGAAAATTATTTCCTACATTATTGCTCTAACACCCCATGGTGAGTAAATCGTTTTTTTGCCAGTGGGAAGGGAGTGGGGGGAACGGTTTTGTTGATTTTTTTAACGAATTTTTGAGTTGTTCAAACTCAAACACTGAAATCTCACCAGTCAGGATCCAAAATGTTCAGAAAAGGAAGACACAAGTTAAAATTAAGCCGACATTGTCCACACAAAAAGGAAACAACTCAAAACGATACACAGACTGTGTGAACTCAACTGAGTTGTGTCTTTCTTCCTAGGACGTGAATTGGTTACTCCCTCCATAGAAGAAAGACACACGCACTCTCCAGCGGAATTACAGAGTCCTACACATATCTCCACCTTCTACAGACAAACTAGACCGTTTCTTCTTCTCAAAACCACAACTAACTCAGAAATCGCGATTTTTGAGTTGTACCCTTATTCTTGGACGGGTGCGATATATAAAAATCAATTGCTGTTCGTTAGTCTCGCTAAAACTCGAGAACGGCTGGACCGATTTGGCTAATTTTGATCTTACATTACTTGTGGAAGTCCAGAAAAGGTGTAAAAGGGGTAGTTGTTGATCTGCCCCATAGGGGATGTTTTAGGGGAGGAGGGGGGAATGGGGTATCATTGTCATCACTGAACGAACTGGGGATTGGATTGTCGAATATGTATGGATTAAAAAAAAAAAAAAAAAAAAAAAATTATTGGTTTAGGTATGTCGATGATATTGTCATTCTATGGAAGGGCACAGAAAGACAACTAAATTCTTTTCACGAAAAAATCAATAAATTAGATCCCTTTATCAAATTTACCCTCGAATTCGGCGGAAATAAACTCAATTTTTTAGATCCATCCATCTCTTTGGTAAACGAAAAGCATGATTTTTCAATTTATAGAAAAGATACATATAACTATCCATAGTACTTCAAATCACCCTTTAGCCCATAAGCATGCAGCCTTCCATAGTATGATTAACCGAGCACTGTCTATTCCAATGAGTGAACAAAATTTATCAAAAGAAAAATCCATTATCAAAAGCATAGCGGCTAGTAACGGATATGGAGGAGATTTCGTTGATACCATATGGGATAATGTTCTTAGGAAAAATAGTAGAGAAAAAGTTTCCAATCTGGCCAGGGAAGATGTAAATTTAGAAGAAAAGCAATGGGTAAGTATAAGGCCTAAAATCGGCAAAATTCTATCATCGTGAGGTTACAAAGTAGGTTTTAGAACTAAAAATAGTCTTAAAGCATTACTAGGATCCGTTAAGGACAAAATCAATGTTCAGGATAAAAGTGGGGTTTATAAACTAAAATGTTCTTGTGGCTACGAATATTGCGGTCAAACTGGTAGGAAATTCAGGGAAAGAACAGACGAGCATCAGGAGGATTTCAGGGAAAATAAGGGTAAGTCTACATTTGCGAAACATCTTAAGGAATCCAATCATAGTTACAATTTTGATTTGACAGATAGACAGTTTGTAGAATTTCTTCATTTTTCAGAAGGTATGTTGAATGTACTTGAAAAATTCGAAATTATCAAAAGTGACAGATCTGGTAAATGTTTAAATGAGGAAATCCCTCGATATATTTCACCACTGATAATTCCATTTCTATAAAGCTTGGAATTATCCCTTCAAACTGTTGCAACCGGTAATACCTCCCCTCCTTTCAGTTCATTAGCTATAATCCCCCTTCACTTAACTTGCACTTAATTGGTTGTACCTCCAGCCCCCTTTCCTTTCTCTCGACCAATGGGATTCAATCTCCCTTCACCTGTTACTATAAAAGCTGTGTCCTTTCTAATGTATCTTCAGTTATTGTTTGTTATTGATGATGGCTTAACCGTCGAAATCGATTTAACAGTGTAACTCTTTATTTTTCGTGGAAATAGACAACGTTTTTCACTAACTTCCGTTTTTAAATGGGTTTCCACAACTTCGTCGCGAGTGATTTAGTTCGTGTTTAGTTCGTTTTAGTTCGTATGCATGGATTACTCCAATTCAAGTCAAAGACTACTTTTTTCAAAATTTTCAAATCTGACCGACAATAGAGGGGAAGGGGGTGGGAGAGTTAAAGCGTTTTGAACGTCACTGAACCAACTGGGGATCTGAATTGTCAAATCTGTTTGGAGTATTCTAACTTAACCCTGGAATTCCCGTGGGGTTTGTCAAACCCCAATCGCGATTTAAAGTCAGTTTATCATGTTGAATCCTGCACGTCTGGCTCTTCTCGTCCCCTTCTATATCACCTCCCACTTCTTCCCTAAAGGCTTCAGCCTTTTTCCAGTTTAGTACGTTCAAGACTTCTGTGTAGTGTAGTACTTTCTTGTTCCTGGGGTTTGACAAACCCCACCGGGGAGTTAACCGCTAGCGATTTTCTCTATAGCAAGTGTTATTTTTGTGGCAGTTTAGTTATTGGCTCATCGTTAGAAATGGCTGAAAAACGCAAGTTTTCGGGTCCGGAAGACATTAGATCCATTTTGGAACAGTTGGAGGAAGAAGATGTATATTTAGGCGGAGAAAATTCAAACACGGGAGATAATGTCGAGTTACAGCTTAGGTACCTACTTCGAGTTTCTTTACACTCTTGATAACAGAATAAAAATAGAATTTGATTCAAGTGTAACTTATTTTTGATTTTCTAACATTTTTCAAAGTTGGGGTTTGACACACCCCACCGGGGAGTTAAGTGTTGGAAATTTAGCCGGGACATTCCAGGGTTAAATCAAAGGCTACTTGAAAATTTTCAAATCTACCCCATAGAAGGGGGTGTTTTAGGGGGGTGGGGTATCTTTGTCAAACTGGGGATTTGATTGTTTGGGGAAATATGTTTGGATTACTCTAATTCAAGTCAGACTACTTTTTTCAAGGTTTCTAAATCTGACCCAGGGGGGAGGATGTTAAAGCGTTTTGAACGTCACTGAGGTCCCGTCGGGGTCTCAAAGAATGCGCTGTCGTCGCCCCGTTGATGAACAACGGGCGTCGCTCGTTGATACCCGTGTTTTCGAGAAGCTGAGTTTGGCGTTGGATGGGCGATCCAGATCCCTGGAAAACCAATCTACTCCGAACATGGCTCATTAAAAGCTATTAGTAGGAGTGGTATCTCTCTGACGGGATACTGTCAACCTCCTCTACCTTTTTATCGAGGATTTAGGCCCCCATTGCACCTCTGGGGGGGTACCTAGATCCCTGATAACCAACTGGGGATCTGAGTGGGCGAATCTATCAGAATTACTTTAACTTGGTTCAAAGGCTATTCGATAATGTTCAAGTCAACCTGTGCAACGCACGGGTGATCGAGCTAGTATAACAATACAAATACAGATAATTAAGTCATGTCAGGAATAAAAATAGTTCGAGAATCTGTAGTTAACACTTATATAGTAATTCAATCAGGTACATATTTCCTCCAATTCACTTTTAAAAAACTTGAGACTTCATGAAGTTCAATCTCAATCAAGGCCCGCTTCAAAGTACTTCTGAACTTTTTAACTGGAAGTGTCTGAATTTTACTGGTAAGCAATTGAAAAGACGAGTCCTCATCTGTACCGGATCACTTGTCAACGTTGTTTTAAGACGAGCAGCAGGTAGGCGTAAATCATTATTGCCTCTGGTGGGATATTGATGAACATTGTTGCCTCTCATGATTGAGTCGGTACTCTCCCGAACGAACAGAAAGGAATTCAGAACATAGTAACTTGGAATTGTCAGAATTCCGAGGTCTCTAAAGTGACTACGGCAGCTCTGACCCCAATTCAGCCCCCTCAAAATTTGAACTGCTCTTTTTTGAAGCTTAAAAACCTCGGCAGCATTAAGTTTCCCCAGAGCAAAATTCAATACGTACCTCTACTGACGAAGCAGGCAAAATAAACGGAAAGGAGAGTTGGGAGGGATGCTGAAGATAACAGTAGTAGTAGTAGAAGTAGTAAGTTGTTTATTGTATTAAATCAATGATTATTACAAAGAGTTCAGGTCCACTTACACATCATCATTACAAAAATATATAATAGATAAGAAATAAGTCAAATATCTTCTTCCTAATCTAGTTAACAGGGCATTACAGTTTAATGAAGTACATGCAAAATAAACGAGATCATCGACATGAAATTAATATAAAGAATAATAATCCGTTATGAATCCATTACATCCACGCTATTCCTGTGGTACTCGTACAATATCCACAACAATCCTATCCTGTTGTACACTATACAATGCTGATGCTGAGCATATCAGACACCTATTCGGTGAGCGCAATTGATCGAAGTGCTAGTGCACTAGTAACAAAATGAAATAAATTTAACATTTTCTCTCTATCATCACCAAAATCGAGCAAATTAGCCAGACGATCCTCATCCTCAACCACTGGGAGCCCACAGATGTATTTCGCAATGAATTGCCTTCGGTACGGTTCTAAGATCGGGCAACGTAGACAAAAATGGCAGAGGGTGTCAGCTTCTTTCATATTGCATAAGCTCTCGCTTCTAAACTTATGAGAAGTACCTCTATAATAAACAGTTACGAAAAACTTTGAAGACAGACGCAACTGGCACAACACCCTCTCAATCTGGACATTTTGAAAGAGTCCCAAGTACTTCTGCCTACCTGAATAGTCCTCTATCCTCCTATAGAACATATTAAATCTGGCACTGTAAACCAGATTGATGTCCTGGCACCTAAAATGGTTGTAGAGTTTTTCGATTAGTGGCGGTAGGATCGATTTTAAATTTCGAGGGTCCTCAGCTGTTAGGATATCGTGGGAGCCGAAGACAGCAAGCATGTTAAAAATGCAGGTATACCAGTAAGCTGAAGATAACAGACGGCGCAGCATGAACAGCACCGAGGCGAGCTTGAGAACAAGACGTTCGACGTGAATACACCACGACAATGTATTGTCAATGGTTGCTCCCAAAAAGGTAACGTCTAACGTCTAAGGTAACGTCAATTCTTCCATTCAGTCGGAGGTCCAATGATTGGGTCTAGTCTTCATTTAGTATCATGGAGTTAGCTAAGCACCACTGCTTAACAACTTCATCGGCGCCAGTGATATCACTATGAGGAGTATCGAGGGAAGATCCAGATATTACAGTGGAAATGTCATCAGCAAACAGGTACACATTACCGCCGTCAAACTGATAAAGTTCATTATTTTTTTCCATGAACGTCACTATTCACTTGCTCATGGTAAAAAAAAAACTGAAGGTAAGTAGTACACATCCATTCTATGGGCACATATCGACAGCCAAAATGCAAAAACTAGAGTTGTTGAGGGTGAGAGAGATCAGCTTCTCGTATTAGTTTACTGGCCTCGTCAGAGCTTAGATTTATATGTGGGGGTTGCTTAGTGTTACAATTTCCATTTGGTAGTTTGTATGTCTTGTAATTTTCTCTATAGGCATGTATTTTTACATGGATATGTCTTTGCTCTGGGGGGGTCAACCGAACATTTTCGTCACGCAATAGTTGATGTCACGATTTTCCAAACTAATGATTTTCACGTACAATTCAGCCGTTGTTAGGGGAATGGAACTTCCGCAGTTTTCATCACACATAAATCGTTCGCCACTCGTTGGAAAGCGCTTGATTTATGTAATAAATGTTCACATCTCAAGCTACCAAATTTCCCCTGCTGGCAGTGTTTATTTGCTGGCTACATTCCTAAACTAAGTCGATTGGACTATAAACAATTTTCGTTTGGCGGAAACTAAATTTTGCGATGACACATGATTCAGTTTGGCGAAATTTAATATTTAATATTAAATTATTTTTAAATGTAATTTATTTATATTTAATTTACATATTTATATATATTTTATTTAATTTATTATTTAAATTTAATGTTAAATCATTTGGGGAGTTAATAACATGTGGAGGAGAGTCTAGACATGATTAATGAGTAGCCAAGAGCAAACAACCCTGCGATTTAGGAAATTCCCAATAAGAAGATCGTTCCGGTTAATATGCTGCAAAATTTGAAGAATCAGTGGGCACGTGCAGAAGTCTTCTACAACAAAGAATGCTTAGCTGAGGAACAGAAAATCACCAGTATGAAGGAAGTGCTCGAGGAACACACAAACCATCTGGAGGAGCTAAAAAAATGAAAAATCAGGCTATCATGAACATAAAAATGATAGCGTCTATATAGGAGAAATAACTTTAATGGTATGTATAGTATGCTTTTTGTGCCTCCAAGAATAATAAAATAAATTCTTTACCCTACATGTCGTCGCCTACAGTCCAACGTTAAAGGATTAGTTTACAACTCTCGAGGACAACCGTTATGAAATCCTCAATCAAAGACATATCCATGTAACATGGTATCTGATTGTAAAGCAGATAGTGGAACTCGTTTACAAGTTTCTTTCTGAAACTTTGACATGGATATGTTTTAGCTCTGGGGAGGTGAACCAAAAAATCGCGACCAATTATGCACCAATTTATATGAAACATGTTCGGATGGAGACGAAGTAATTAGACTTTATACTCAAATTTTCTTATATTGTACATATTTTTATTTATATCAGTGGTTAGGGAAACCCATCCTCTTGTCTTTGTTGTATACTGGTTACCGCTATACCTTTTAACATGTTGCTGAAGGTAGGGGGGGTTTAATTTTAGTTTTAAAATTAATAAAATACGCAAGATAAGTGCTTGCTCCCATATCTTTTGTGTTTTTTTAATTTTAAAACTAAAAGTAAACCCCCCCCCCCTTCCTACCATCAACAACGTGTTAAAAGGTATAGCAGCAACCAGTATACAACAAAGATGGGTCCCCCTAATCACTTATATAAATAAAAAGACGTATAGAGAAAATTACAAGACATACAACCAAATGGAAATTGTAACATTAAGCAACCCCCACACATAAATCTAAGCTCTGACAAGGCCAATGAAGGCGAAAGCGCTAAGCTAATAAACTAATACGAGAAGCTAATCTCTCTTTCTCACCCTCAACAACTGTAGGATGTATTCCTCAAAGCCCACTACCCTACAAATTCAAAACCTGTAAGTGAAAAAAGTAAAAATTTTCTTGAGAGCTGAAATACTGGATATTTTGCACTTTACTCGAAATAAGAATTTCAGGCTCGATTCCATTATTAAAAGGAATTTAAACCGAAATTGATGGTAACTTACAGCGTTTTAATCGCCCGATTTCATTGCTTACAAAAATTTACACTGAATTCGATAGTAACTTACAGGTTCTGACATCCTGTTCTGGAGGTTCCTAACTTGCTGGTTTTTACAAATGATCATAAAGTATGTGAAGATGCAAAATCGATGCCTTCTTTTTAAGCTTGTTAGTTCCCAGAACGTGCGGGTGGTCACAAATGGCCAGAAAACCAAAAGTGTTCCTTTCGGCCAAAAGTGAACTTGCAGGGTTTTGCACCGTGGTTATGATATATCCCATTGTCTAGTCCAACCAGCCGTAATGTGTTGTAAAAATAAAGAACAGTAGAAGTAAACTAAATAATTTTTTACTTTATCGAAGCACATACGGTTTTGTACTTTATTCCTACTAACATTTTGCTTCCGAGACTGCAAGGCAGTGGAAGCTTTGTTTTCACTTTTGAAATGAAAAAAAATTTGTTGCTCCAAAATCAAAATTTCCACTCGCATTTTGCGTTTCAGAGCCTCCTGAACAAATTTGGTTCCGTGTCTGTCTGTCTGTCCGTCCACATTTCCTTGTAACAGCCATAACTTCCACAATTTTGATCCGATTTTAACCAAATTTTCAGGGATCGTGCGGGTTAAGCTCTAGATGGTCCCCTATCAACTTCATCATGATCGAATCAACGGTAGCCTCTGTGCAGGCGCATACAAAATTTTCTTGTTTCGGTCATAACTCTCAGGCAATTCGGTCAGATTTTCAGGGATGATGCGGGCAAGGTTTCTTGAGGTCCCGTGGAATTTAATGGTGACGTACTGTGAAGGTCACGAGGCGCAAACGGTAGATCCCTAAGGGTATGTTTAACGTGTGTAGGGGATGTTGCTTGTGTACGGAATTGAAACCCCCTAGTCGTGGACTTTCGTTTGAGCCACATACGGATTTCCCAGTTTGTCTACCCCCCACAACCACGACTTACTGAGCAGGGGTTGCGCAATTTTGATATGGCCTATATTTTGCGCCGAAAGTGGCTGGTCATATTAAAAAATGAATCGCGCAAATTGGTCAATCCGTTCAAAAGTTATGGAGGTACAAACATACAGACACTTTATTAATGTAGAGAAGAAGAAGATATAAGGGTTATGTACCGATTCGGTCATATGCAGGTGTTTCCTTCTGGCTTTTCCTCCTATAGAAAGTGTTTCCTTCTGTGATCGTTTCCTCTCACACTCTTCTTCTCGGAGACCAATCGCAGCACCACCTTCAAAACCCAGTCCCGAGACTCGCTTCCGAGGACTTCTGAGTCGAAGGGAAACTGCTCTTATGACAGAAAACTGCGTCTTAACTTTAACCCACAGTGCCACTTGGGAATATGGTTTTCTCCACTTTTCAGAAAAGGTAAAGGCCAGGCGTTTCAGGAAGGCTTCTTACTCTTTGTGCAAAGAGCCTTCACAGGAGACGACAAGTGGGGTAAAGGAGCCGCGTAGGTCATCACTTGCTCTATCATGTTTGGCATGAATCGCCCTTGCAGCGTTTTGAGAAATGGTGGGCCAGTCTTGGGACTCGTAAGAGACAGCGTTAGCGTTTGGCTGCTTTCACACTGGTTAGACAAGAGACATCAGACCAGTAGACACGCGACTTGAAACACAAGACAAGTCCTTTCCACACAAGAGACATGTGTTTTTTTTATTTAGTCAAGCTAGCCATCTTGTCAATAGTGTTTCATCTGCGTCAAAATGAGTTTCATCATCAGATGACGAATTATCAATTACTGTAGTTATAATGAGAAGAATGCTCGACTGTTGGTTCATCCCTACTGGCAAAATGGGGAGGATCACAGCCCGTATGTTGTCCGAAGAACCCACGGAAGTTCCAAGCCTCCAACAACACTCTGTTTATGGGAGCGAAGCGCTGGACACATACTAAAAAATTTGAATCACACAAACCGACTAGAGATGCGTGTTTTGAGAGCCTGGAACCCAGGGACGCTTGCCATTGCAGATAATACTAACCTACAATGCCATGTGACCTGCCCCGAATTCCAACCTACCGTATCTCCAGACACTTGTTTTATGTTTCAAGAAGACATGAAGCACGTGTCTCTTCAGTGTGAAAGCTTTCATACATTTCAATGTGTTGGATTTGGAAGAGTCGTGTCGCGTGCCTACTGGTCTGATGTCTCGTGTCTAACCAGTGTGAAAGCCGCCTTTATCTCACGGTTATCAAAAAACGTGGCCTCTCAAGGTCCCAAACGCCCTGGACTTTCAAGTCGGCCTCTAAACCTGGGCTGACTTCTGTGCTTTGACGCATGACTGATTCCTTGATTACACCTATCTATGCCAATATTTCACAGTCATCTCTTATGATGTCAAGGCCATGCTTCACCATCCCTCCTTTTTAGCGCATTTTCTTTTTAAAAAGGAAAAATGAGCTATTGAGTTTACGTTGTCCGTTGATGCATGTACATGTCATCTTAAAATCCTTTTAAATGCCACTTACCGACGTCCGATTTTGATGAAACTTGGTACCTATGGATGTAATCTGCAACATGGCGAGGATAAATATGTATCAGGAGCCGCTGACGCATGAGAGGTCATTGATCAGCGGAGTGAACTCCAAAGCCATTTTGACTCCTATTCGACGCCGGAAGATGAAATGTGAGAGGTGTGACGATGACGGGACAGCATGCATACGCCATCTATCATCGTCAGTCACGAAATCAACCAGATAGTTGGATCGGAGGTGTTAGAGGGAGAAGGCGCCTCCTTCAATCGCTTCCTCGAGCTCCAGCTTTACAGTAAGGCTTTTTCTTGATCATTCACTAATTACACATGTATGATTTCATATGGTATTCTAGACCTCTATTTGCGAATCCTCTGACTGATCCTCTATCCAGAATTCCTGCGGTGTTTTCTATTTAAAACTGTAAAACCAACTCTTGGTAAATTCCTCTAATGGTTAGTTAGAACTCCCGTAGAATCTTTTGGAGCAATACTTACAGTCTTTGAATAAAACATCAAAGTAGCGCCTTTAGATCTGTGAACCTATTTGTCTCCTTATTCCTTTATATCAAGAAGCAATATATACATATATACATAGTTGAAGGATTATCGCAAGACAACCATTATTACAGCAGGCCGTCAGCCTGTTACAGAGGGAGGCTACGAAGGGAGAATGCTAATGACGACTGAGGGTTCATTGATCAGCTGAGTGAGCTCAAAAGCTATTTTGTCTCCTATTCGACGCAGGAGGCTGACATTTTGAAGGCGGCTCAAGGGAGAATGCTGACGACGACTGAGAAGACGGTTTGGGAGTGAGCACCAAAGCCATTTCGTCTACTATTCAAAGCATGAAGCTGAAATTTGAGAGGGAGGCTCAAAGGAGAATACTGAAGACGTATGAGAGATAATAGATCAGTTGAGTGAGCTCCAGAGCCATTTTGTCTCCTATTAAACTCGGGAAGCGTCTATTTCACGCGGATCTCCTTACCAGAAAATGCGCTATCATGTGACTCACTTCGTGAGCACTGATCTACTTCTTTTTACTTATACTTACATCCAAGGTGCAAGTAAATGATATGCAAGGCCCACCAAACAACGCATTCTGCACAAATGGATGGAGGTGAAAAAGTAAAAGCTTGCATCTATGCTGTTTGGTACCTAAATGGTATCAATAGTACGTTTCAAGGTATACCACTCACATTCCTTAGATCATCGCCTCGGAGGAGTATGTTTAAGTCATCCATATAGTAAGCGACCAATAATCTTCGGGGAAGATATCAGCGAGGCCATTTATAGCAACCTTAAACAGGGTACAACTAATCACAACACCTTGAGGAATGTCATTCTCTTGAAGATGGAGATTAGAGAAGCGATTCCCTAGCGCACTCTGAATTTCAGGCTTCGGCTTGGTTGAAAAGCACACCAATGGCATGCTCCCTGGCCTGGAAGGTGTCCTAGATATAAATCTCGAAATCTGAGACTTGCTCAACAGCTGAGAAGCATTTACGAAAACCAGACTGATACAAGCTAATAAGGCAGTTGCTTTCAAGACAAAACACCACCCGGTGAGTGCCCATAGCTTCCAGGATCTTGTGCTTGCAGCATGTAAGAAAGATGGGTCTGTAACTGCCAGCTTCACTAGAGTCTTTACTCTCTTTATCCAGAGAAATCATAACAGCCTCTCTCCAAGTGAAAGGATAGTTTTACAGATTCAAGAGAAGGCGCTTTTGCTCATGTGTGAGATTGATCAACATTTTAAAATGGATCGTATATCTTTCCTAGGGACAGTCCTATTCACCTTCTTCATAGCTGTCTTAAACTCACTCATTGTGAGTGGTAGGAATGATAATTGAAGGAATGGACGAAGGAGTGAGCAGAGAGAGAGGCTGCCATCTCATCCTCTGCCTTGTATCGCGTAAGGTCATCTGGGTATGTATCTTCACTGAGCGTTTGGGCATACTCATTGGAAGCCAATGTATCAGCAACTTGTTTGGGTTCCCGAGCCACATCATCTTAAAGGGTGATGATGGATGGAATAGTTCGAGTTGTGGGAGATTGTGGAGGCCCTTCTTTTCTTTAGTGGTGGCCTGCGGGAGTGTTGAAGAAGACCCCTTCACCCTACTTCCTCTGTCGCACCTGGGTCCAGCCACCACTGACTGGATCTTGGTAGAGTTCCATCCTGGAGGTAGAAGAGTTGGGTGAGAAGGAAGTCGACGATTTGTGTCGCATCGTCAGTAGTTTTTTTAAGGCCCTTGCGTGAGCCCTTATCGTTTTGGGTAAAGCTACCCTCCTTTGTTGATTTAGGGATTTGGAGGATGGCTTCAAGAGATTAGTTGGTGGGAGTGGAGTGATTCGAGTGGGGGGGTAATAATGGAAGTTGAGGTGATGATGTTGGTGATTGGGATGAGGAGAGTGGGAGTGGGTCAGCCCACATGACTGGCGATAAATTGGATAGTCAAAAACTACTGTACTTGCAAGTCACAAAGTTAGGAACCTGGTGATATACATAATAATAATATTTATTGACCACTCATTAGTTTCCAATGTACAGTATAACTTAAAATCATATACTTCATTACACACACTAACATATTTATGTATCATACTTGAACATTTTTTTATTATAAATGGACTATGATGGTAAGCATCTATCTAGATGTTGATCTTGGATGGTGATACGGTCTTAGGTGGACTTTTGAGCACAAAGGTCACAAAAAGGGGTCAGATGACCCTTTGATGCGCCTACCACGTTGCAAAGGGATGACCTCACTAATAGATTCTTCCTTAATCTCTGAAATCCCTCGAGGTCACCAGCCCCTCGAGAATCTCCTCTGTGAGTTCTGCTCGTGGAAATTCACCATCATGTTTTCATCACCCCAAAAACGTTGAGCCTCAACAGTGAATTAAGATTTGTAACATATGATATTACTCAGAATTATAACAAATGGTTGAGAATTATCACTTCCGAAGTGTTTGGTAGTAATTTTTATAAAAATTACTTAGTTGAAGCTCGAATTTAGAAATAACCGATATTTTATATTTTTCACGTCTCCAAAATTGAATAATGGGGAACTTTCATGTGTTGGAATTTCACACTTTTGACCTCAGATTCGGATTCAGCGCACATGAAAACCCCCTGGTTCCAATTTTCAGCTCAAACGACCGTTTAGTTTGGCTAATAATCGGGTAGGAAGATCACGCGTGCCGTAGTAGTGCAAGGGCGGGCGGGGACCGTGACGTCATCGTGCAAAAGAATTTCAAGAGTCGTATTACTGCTCTGATACCCACCATGTAGCACCTTTTTGGTCATCAAGATTGAGCTAATAAAAATAACCATGAAAATTCTCCATTATTACATTTCCAAAGATTTAGCATTTGTTTCGAAAGTGCAAATGAAAATCGAGACCAACGCTATTCTTCATTATTTATCCGGATGAATTCCAAGTTTAAATTTTTCAGCACAAACATACTCCAATGAGCGAATTTTCTAGTGATTCCACTCCTCACCTAACAATCATTTATTAAGCATTATGCGAACCGAAAATGCGCTAAATAAATTCTAATATATGACTAACAAATTTTAATCACAAAATTTTCTGCTAAAAACCCAGTTTTAATGATTTTTTGAAGTTTTTACCGGTTTTAGCTATTTTGGCCTACATTTTATCCAAATTTAAACTCATAATTGCTCCAAATTAATAATTAATTCCATCCAACTTTATATCAAACAATCTTTTGGCCATTATTTTCAATAATAATTGTAATCGACCAAAAAAATTTTTTGGTTCAATCCCCCCCTAAAAATTTGTTGGTTTCCGTTTCAAGATGCGTAGAATCCAAAAAGTTCCAGTCATGCAGCATGGTCGTATAAGCGAATTTTCTTAAATTTTAGTAGTATATTATGTTACAACGTTTTGAAATTTTAGCATTCGGAGGGCGAAGAATTGTTAACCACCAACTTCATGGCAAATAAACTCGTTCTAAATAATAGTCAACGATTTAAAATAGATTTAGGATTTTTTAACAAATCGATTTTTCTGTAAATATTAAATGAAAGTAATGATGTGCATAAATTATTTAGTGTTCCATTTCATCGTCGATAAACTTCTATTATCTAAAATCCTGCTAAATACTATAGATTTAACAATTGTTGGCAGCTTTAAGGTATTTTTAGTGATTTTTTAAGCTAATTTATTAAAATCTGAGAAAACCAACGTGCTCCAAAAGTGCTGGCCAACGAAATTATCCTTTTATTTGGAGAGCCTGATTTTTCGGAGCAAAAACGGAATTTTTATCTTAATCCTTAGGAGTGTTATCGTCTGGAATGTATCATCAGGATTATATACATATGGAAAACCGTTAAACTCTAGTATTCGTTTCAGAATGCCTCAGAACTGATTTCAATGGAGAAATTTTTCGAGAATTTTAATTTTAAATTTGTTGGAGCCATTGCAATAGCTTCATTTCCAGCAAAAATTCGCTAAAATCGGGAAAAAATCCTTCCGATCAACGTAAAACGTCAAGAACTTTTCTCAGAAAATACTGAACCGACGTTATGATATGTAGGTTTATATAATTAAATTATATAGCCTTAGACCTGGCTAAGGAGCGTGCTTACCATTTCGGGAAAAACTCCATCGAAATAGGTTCAGCCCGTTTTAAAGTAAGTACAAGTACGAAACTGACATATACAGACACGTCCATGCATATTCAGATATAAAGACTATTTTTATTTTTTAATCTTTTTCTTTTCAAGTTTATTTATCTATTTTTTAAATTTTTTTATTCATTTTTTATTAAAAACTATTGTAATAATCAGATTTTCTTTTTAATTTTCTAAAAGATTACAAAAGAAACCGAAAGCGATTCTATTGAGAAAATGTCTGTCAAGTTGAGAGTGGCACATGCACATAGCTTCCCCGTATTCGTAACATGAATCTATAGGTAATTGAAATATTATAAATTATCTTATGATTCTATAGGTGGTTCCTATGTTTGAGGGAAATGGTAAATTAAGATTGAATATGTTTTCAAATGACTAGGGCGTGAGAAAATGGAGCATAATGGAATTTATGTTTGCGCATGCGCAGAGTAATATATATTAATATATATATATATTTTTTTTTTGTTGGAAA